>CM076583.1:960797220-961281709 GCA_034641835.2 Pinus albicaulis | reverse complement strand
AATATGGAACACCTTTGCACAAGAAAAAGGTTTGAACATATTGCATAGTTCAACAAGTCAATCATGAAAAATGACACCTATTGGTATAGGAGTCTAACAAAACCCAAAATATTTTATTCTCATTCGTGCGCGTTGGGTCAGAAGAGTTCCATAGCTTTGCATAGGACACAACTTCACACATTTTCTCTTCAATTTCATGGAACTATGTGTCTTCATGGGTTCTCCCTCCAATAAGTGCAATCAATAACAAGAGCCAGGCATACTGGAAGGGCTTGCCTTCCTCTTGTGCCTCACGCACGTTCTCTAGGAATTCCTTATAGAGGTACCAAAATGAGTTGTATATGACTCTCTTCTCACATCTTCTGGTTAGCGTAGTCACATGCGTAGGCACCTCCTTGGACCTGCACTTACGCATCATCTTGCAGGCCAAGATGATCATACCAAAATGGACAACTGGGTAACTAATCTCCTCCACAATGAACCCCTGAGACTTGCGAGTGACATCACATTTCTTCTTGATCTAATCCGCCAATGTTTTCTCCTGCTCTTTACATCCAAAATTTTCCATACAGTCGGACCCCTTATTAGGTAAACCTGTTATATTATGAATCAATTTTGCATCACCCGAGATGCACTCTCACAGCCAGAGAGAATCATCATGGACCAATGGCAGCAACTGTCTGATGTGGATAACATTAATGGGGTTGTGCCAAAAATGAGGGATCTGCAACAAATTGAGTATGTTTGCCTTATGCAGACCTAACATTCCCCCCTTTTGCTCGATGTGCACCACGCCTCCTTCATAGGTAATTTGATCTAGATAGAGTTATGGCATAAGCTCAAGAAATTTATCGACATCTGTGATGTCCCAGTAATCAAACAATATCTGTGGGATTTTTTCAATCATATCCCCTTCCATTGGGACATTCTCTGGGATTAGAGGGACTTGGATGCTTGCGCTCACCTTGTCCAATTACTTGGGTTCCTTTACACTAGGTTTGCATGGTGCAATATAACCTAGAAACCATGAGAATGGGGAATTAGGGGAATTTTTAGGTCTAAAATGGGCCTCCAAAGGAAATTAAAATATAATAGTGGAAATAATAAAACATAATTAAATTACATCATCAAATTTTAGAGGGAAAAAGAAAAAACTAATTTTTCAACTCATATTTCCAACTTATCTCCCAATGATTTTACTCAAATTTCAATTGGAGACACTCATTGGATGTAGAATTTTATTCTGCATCCAATGAGTACCCATGTTGCATACTTTCGATAGACCCTCCTGCAAAAAAATGATAAATACATGAAAAACGTGATTGCAATCATTTTTTTTCATGTATTTCTCATTTTTCATGTAGCAAGGTTCATCTAAAGTATGCAACATGGGTACTCCTTGGATGAGGAATTAAATTTTTCATCTAACAAGTTCTCCCGCCCTAAATTTGAGTAAAGCCTTAGGGAGATAAGTTGAAAAATTAGTTTTATTATTTTATTATTTTTTAATATTTTTACATTTTTACTCCAAAAATGGTGAATCATCCATCGTGGTTGAGATCATCATCTTGAATCCTATTCTCTCTTATAAAGTTTATTTTGGTTGTACATTTTTCTTAGAAGGCCCATTTTAGACCTCAAACATCCCCTAATGCTACTTCTGTAACTTCTTTGTCCCTTTCCTCAATAGTCTCTGGAGCTTCTACCATAGGCCTTTTCATTTTCTCTCCCTCAGAATGGCACGGTCTTAGGGTCTTTCCTATTGGGGATCTGCGAGTTCCAGAGGATTTTCCCTTTTTTTCTTTGGATGGCATATGTCTTTCTACTATAGGTACTTCTGGTATGGCGGGGTCATCACCGAGTCTTGTCATTGTGCTTTGAATTACGTACTCTAACCCTGCTCAGCACAATGTGTCCTCAAAACTTTGGTCCAAACCAGACATAGACGCCACAATTACAATGGAAAACACATAGCTCAAAGCATAAAAATCACATAGAACATCAAGGGAACTATTGCAACCCCATAGGTCATATTTATACTTGTGGCACATCTGCAATGGCTCCTTGTGCATTAATGAGGCTTCATTATTGAAAAAATGGTCACAAATATGGAAAAATACCTTCATTAAATGCATCTTTGATGCTCCTAAAAATAATAATAAATCTGCCTTATCTGGTTTTACTGTTCCAATGGCTATTTTTTTAAACCTTTGTGCATCAAACAATCTCCTTGCGCAGATATAGTGCGTGTGTCACACATTACTATGCATATAATCTAGAGCTAGGGATAACCATCTACAGACCCCCCCCCCCCCAAAACAGGCTTATTGACCAGGTAATTCAAATCAGATTGGGTAGTGTCCATCATATCCCTCAATAACTGCAAGTTTCTCTGACATTCATCATCCTAATGGACCATCACACCTCTTCTGAGGAATCTGGTCATGGGTACAGTTAGTATTTCATACTTTGGAATGGGCTTTCTGTAATATCCAGCAAGGCTTAGCATGGAGTGCACTTGTCTAGAATTTGAGGGGATCGAGGTTCCTTTGTGCACGCACAATTCCCTATCTTCAACAAGTGCCAAGTGTCTGCAATGCACAATCTCCCTTATTGCTGCAATAATAAGTTCTGGGATCAACACCGGACCAACTATATCAAAGCTAAAGGTAAGAATAAAACTATCTATCAGCGCAGGCCATTCACTATTTCCTCTGAACAGCTCTGTTTCCAAGTACCATTCAGTTGGCACCTTTCACGATGTGTGAATAAACATATGGACCCATTCAGTTCTTGGTTCTACACCACACACCTTATTCCACTTGGCCAAATTTCTACGTGGATCCTCTTTTTCGGAATATAAATCCTCCATTTTAATTATTGGGCATTCAAACCGCACTCTCATCATGCATGCACATTCCTCCCAGTTTCCCATATTCTCCATATGTGTTTCCCACCATCTTACTAGAGTAGTGCGCAAGCCAAGATCCAAAGCATGGAATCTCTATCCTTCAAGCACAGTCCTTTCCAACTCTCCTATAAACATGTTTACATCAGTTGAGCCATCATAGTGTGGCAAAGCTTGTACCTCAGATGTTATAAAATGCAGAGCGCAGGTCACACGATTATAGCGCAATGTAGACACCACATGCAGTCGGTTCTGCCAATTCTCTAGTTCTTCGTCAGAGTCTGAAAATAAAGAAATATCCTTCTCCAATTTAATATTACCATCGGTTGCTGGATTAATCCAATCCTCCTTGCACACAGTTAACTTATATATTTGATCAATCTCGTCCTCAGCACACACTGGTTCAATATACATTTGGCCAACTGCGGAATCCAGATGAATGATTACCCTAACTCCATTAATCTCAAATTCCATTCTCCTTCTCTTCAGATTGATAACACCATCCATGTCAATGGCCCAACCCAATCCTAGCAGTGCAGTATAAGGATCAGTATCATATACAATTTGTATGACCTCAAAGTCTGCCAACACCTTAACACCTTCTATAGTAGACCATTGCAGCTTGGGCTCCCCTATGCACTGCCAAGTTTGTTTAGGTAGAACATTAACATCTGATCCTAGATCCAAAATGACTTGTTCCATTTCATAAGCACCAATCCGCATAGTCATATGCATTTCTCTACCTATCCTCTTCTTGTTCTTGTAGATATTGTTGACTCCTTTTTTTTCTACCATGGTCTGTTCTCTCTCCACGCAATTTTCTATCAATGACTGTAAATTTTCAATAGCCTTCTTGTTTCGCAAAAACTTGATGCATGCTTGTAAAAATGGCTTAACCTCTTCTTCTCCTCCTGCTTCCTTTAGTGTTCTACCACTTTTTGATTTACCTCTTTCTACAAAGTCTTCCCTTGCTTCAATAAAGGTTTCTTTTGCGCATTGAATACTAAATCTTTCTTGATTTTTAGGTGCTTTTCGGATCCATACATCAGAGGAATTTTTCTTTCCCTTATCTTCATTGGCATCTACAACACTCCTGGTAACTACATTCACACAAGGATATTCTTCACAATTTTCCATGTGAACCATCTGAAGATTTTGCATTGAAGCCTTCTTTTCCTGCATTTTAGCAATCAAGACATGGCAATCTTCTATAACATTATCAAATTGTCTACAATACATGCAGGACTGTCGCATTGGATTCATATAATCGTGTGCACAATGACCAGCATCACCACAGTTATAACAAATCACTTGTCCTCTTCCTCGACCATTTGATCCACCTCCGTGGCCTCTTCCTCTACCTTGGAATCCTCCATGCCTAGAAGGGGATGCTGGTGATGTAGGCTCAACCTGCATTCAGTATATCTCTACTTTATCTAACATCATTTCATAGGTACGAAAATTCTTCTCATCATGCCCTAATGATGGAAAAAACTTGCAAAATAATTGCTTCAAGTCAGGCAGATATTTTCCAATCCTTGGACAAGAATCTATGTCATGTAGTCCAAAAACTTGACAAATAGTACACCATACATCATTATCAATGGACTAGGACCTCTAGCATTCAGATATTTGCTGAAAACAAGACACTAGTCTTTATGGTGCCCAGAAGCTTTGAATTTTATACCCCACACCTCTACGCATACCTCCTTGCCTTTTTCTTTACGCACACTTTTAATTTTCAAATGCATGGCTTCCAATTGGTTTTGAATCTGTTGATTTCCCAATGAAATAGGTGCCTTGGTAGCCTCTAGTTTCATTGCAACTCCTACAGCCTCAACTTGTGTGGAAATATTTCTTTGACCTAATTTCTAGCACATATGTGGGAGAAACATAGCAATGAATCATTATTTATGCTGAGTATCATCAATCAAAAATCCACCATATCTTATGGTGCACTTCAACCTTTGATTGACCTCCCATATAGACTCATTAGGTTCCTAACAAAAATATTTCATTTCTATCACCAACAACACATATGACTTAGGTTTCTTAAAGTGCTCTTTTCGGGATGTTTTAATTTCTTCCACAGTAGCATTAGGGTTTTATTTCGCATACCTAATGTACCAGTATAATGCACAATCTTGAAGCACAATAGCTAGTTGTTCTTTTATAATGTCAATATTTTCCACTTGCTAAGCCTACCATATGGCCTTATTCACAAACCAAAAGTGATAAGTGTCCTCATTTCCACTACCTCTGAAGTTACGTAACTTCATGGATGCAGCCATATCTGCTTCAGGGGGAGGTGGAGGTGGAGATGGAATGCGCAGTGGAGTAGGTGATCTGTGATGTGAGCTCAGAAGTGGAGTGGAAGGAGTGGGAAAAAAATTCAAGGCTTTCTGATATGATGAGTTTTCTTCTTCAGAGTCACTTGAGCTAGCAATTTCTGGTTCAGGTTCACTATCAGATCTAGGCTTCAAAGGGCTATAAATGACTTTTTCAGAATGTTCACAGTAAATTCTTCCACTGTGCGTAACTGAACATTTTTAATGCATTCAAGGAGTATTTTCACATAGACAACCCCATTCACACAATATCATTTTTCAGTAATAATTGTAATGAACGTAGGAATGTAACTCTAGGGCCTTTGAAAAACATTTTTTCTGCTTCAGAATAGGCTACAAACTGGTCAATGAAAAATTCAGTCACAAATCCTCCCAAGAGGCATTCGATCCAATGATCTACCTTGCAAGTGATATTATTATCAACCTTCTCTACCTGTTGGATTAGTTCAGGAGTCCACTCAGTGATTAATTCGTCCTTTATGCAGTTATGGAATTCAGCTAAGCACAACAACCACTCATGTAGTTCGTGCACAAAGGAACAAAATAAAATTTCATGCACCTCTGTATAAATATATTTATGTACCCACTTTTCATTAGATAATTTAGTGCTTCTATTCTCTTGCAGCAAAAATTCAAGGATCTTTCTATCCAACCAATCATGTAATCATGAGACAGATGCCACAACATCAAATACCTTGAAAATTACTATCCCAGTCCTAGCAATGAACCATTTGTTGGCTTGTGGGGTCCTGACCCAGGTTGAGATTTTAAGGATAAACCAACAAACCCTCCAACTACTAGCCCTTTCGGCAGTGATCTTCTTACGCAGACCAACTTCTCACCCGAAGTAGTATTGGGGGGTGCTGGAACCAGGTTTCCGCACCTGAGAGAGAATTTAATAAAGTGTTCCACAACAAAAGCCCAAAGTGAACTTATATGGATGCACGCAAAATTTTATAATAGAATCAGATAGAATGCGCAATTATTAATAGAATAACAAAAGAATATTGTTCGCTTCAGCACAGATAAATAGAACAATATAGGAAATAATTCGATCTAGAACTTAACTGATGTAAACACTTAACACATCTATCATCAATAATCATGCATAATTAGATAAGATATCGTTGCGCGATCTTTAACAAGTAAGCAGACATTGTGATATTAACAAAGCATAAGCAATAAGAAATACAGATGCAAAACACAAAGAGCTTCACCAAAATTGTTCTTGCTATTATCTTTCAGATTTGTCAATACATCAACTTTCTCTCCAAAACCTTACAAACCCTTTTGTGCACATAGCCAACGAAGTCTGCACAGAGCTAGGACTGGGTATTCACGACACAACCAAGAGGAGTCTCTTACCCCATCCCAACAACCATTACAGACGCATAACTATTAGAACATAAATATATCATTACACATTCATTGACTAACTAATAAGCTTAGACACTTTTTATCTATTTATATACGCCTAACACACAGATATTATGGTCTCAAACCATGGTTTGAGGCCAACAATTTACATTTAAGCCCAATTACATCAAAAATTGGAGACCAAAAGCCCCTTGACTTCATTTGCACATCGCACACATGCAAAAAAACAAAAAGTGTCTTTTTAACTTGAGCCTCAGGGGACCCCGCTCCAACAACTGCTGACATGGCATGTTGACTAGGCAGGGTCAATGTTGGTCAATTTTCTACCGACGAATGTGGGACTGTTAAGTGGCATTATCTTCTTGGTTTGAATGATTTGGTACATGGAAGTGTTTTAGCGATGGAAATTAGGAAAAATGGGGAGATGACACATGGTGTAGCCTGGGGTCGCCACGTGCCCCCCCCCCCCCCCCCTGCCCCCCATGGTGGTATAAAATTATGGTTTGAAGACTAAAAGGGCTAGAGGGGGTCAAAAACAAGAACTCTGCCCCACCAGTGCCACACGCCACTGCTATGCCATAGCGTTGTTCTAAAAATATATGGTGCACCACATATATTTAAGGTTTTTAAAATATGTTGACGGGAGGAAAGGGTGCTAGCCCCTAATGTATATGACTAGTAGCTATGACCACCGAAAAAGCCAAAAAGTTAAGCACAAATTCAAAATCATTAATCTGAATTTATTAACCTTAATCCTCATTAATAAGCGTTAATCCAGATTATCACTAAGCGTAGATTAAGCGCTAACCAAGTTTAATTAAGTTAATGCAGGTTAATTACTTTAAAGAGGATTATTTTGGAAATCCACCAAATCTGGCAGAACTTCTAGTTATAGCGCTAGCTAACCGGATTTAGCTCTAGTTAGCTAAATTTAGGCCATAAATTGTGGAGAAACTAGAGATGGTCATAAATTTTGGAGTTTTTGACGAAATTAGGAGCATAAAGAGGTTAGATGACCACTTTTGGGCTTTCTAGACTCATTGGTGTAGGTTTCAGTTGTAGAAAAGCATTGTAAGCAAATCAATTTTCAAATTTGATCATAATATAGAGGCCAAAGACATGGAAGTTGGACCAAGGAGATGTAGCCCAAGAGGGGTGAACTCCTTCATCAAATTCCTATGTTGATGTGTTGTATGGCGATGTACTGTACTTTTATTTTCTGTTATTCAGCCTTTCTTTTATGTTAAATTGTTCATAAAATTAACATGAAATACACTCATGAGACTCAATAACTTGCAAGAGAACTTGAACCCTTAAGCACATATAAGCCATTGTTTACAAAATATGAAAGAGGAATTAACACAACAACACTAACATACTTCATTCAGATCATTATTCCTCAAATATAATCTTGTATAGTGGAATAAGGAAGTGGTCAGTTAGCTTCTCCATTACTCCTCGATGGTTGTAATATGAGATCAATTTGAAGTAGATGTATATTGCAGGGTCTCGCGGTGTCCAAGTCTATCTCATTCCAAGGAATGAATTTTATGCATAGATTGCATCTAGTAAATATGCAAACATATAGAATATTGCTTTCCAATCGTTAGGAGGATTCCAGGGATTTGCTACGTGGATTCTCAACCGTTAAGCTAATATATCTGACCTATTGAATGACTTCCCCTCATTCACAATATGATTTAATAAGACTTCCCACAATTCAAGAAAGGTCTATGTTCTCTACTTACCATAGATTCTGCAAGCTAGAATAACCAAGAGCTAATAGGCCCTCCTGAGAGACTTTTTCTTCTATGTATTGGCGTTGGGTGTCTGTCGAAACTTCGATGCCTCTTTCACCCATCCTTTAACAATATCCTTTGTGCTCAGATATTTGTTGGTGCCATATAAATATGAATCTGTGAGTGTTTTTGGATGAGAAAAATGATACATAAGACAATAATATTTTTCCAAAAGCATAGAAAGATATTTTCCTCTCACAGTTTTCAATGTCATGATGTTCACATCAATATGTGAAACAATCTAGTTGATGAAATTTACACATGGGAAGGTTGGATATTTGCATGCAACCCGATGTAATCCCAACTGTTTAACACTCACATATACCTTGCGGTCCTCTAGATTTTCCTTGAAGCTCTTTGCTGAAAAAGCTTCATTAACTTTCTGCCATGTTAAATCTGACTCCTTTTCCACAAACAATTGACTATCTGCATACATTAGCAATTTTACTGGTTTTTGCTCAACTGCTTCCTCGGTACTCCTTTTTGCGGTATCTTTTGAAGAATCTCTCTAAGGTGCCATGGTAACAGTGACCGTTGAAGAGAAGTGTTCAACAATTGTGATACCTATAGGGTGGAAAAGGAAATGATGGTAATAAAACATTAGCTTTTGAAAATCAACTTTCAAAGCATGATTAGGTAGAAAACACACAGAATGATGAGAAATATTGTGTAATTTTAAAGATCAAGTGAGGGAGATTGGCCAAGGAACTACGCATTGCATATTCCTAGCATGCAAGGATTCATCCTGAGGCTTGATACTGCGCAATGCATAGTTCAGCCTGGACAATGACTGGGAGAGACCATGCATTGCACAGTCTCAGTGGCGAAGGTGGTAGACTGATCCTTAGAGTTGAACAATGTGTAGTATGCCAATCTGTACTGTGCATTATGCAGTCTCAGTGGCCAAGCTCTCGGCTTGAGCCTCAACTTGCATAATTCCCAACTGGGTAAGGTGAAAACTAGGCAAGTGAAGTATAGATCTTCCTAGTGGAGGTGTGGGAAATAAGAAGATCTAAGTGATAATGCAAGTTCAAGTGCATATTTGACTATGTATGGAAGGATCAATGTAGATCAAGTGCAGAAACTCGACAAAAAAAAGGAAAATCAAATATGTGAGGAGAGTCATTGAAACGACGACCATTGATGTGCAAAAACAAGAAGACTAATGTGATAGTTATGAAAGGAAAACAACAAACTGAATCAAAACTTCTTCAAGTTGATATAAGTTAAAATTCCAACAACCATGAAGAGAAACAAGTAAAACAACACTCACAGAAGTGAAACGATAAAAAGCAGCAAAAGGTGAAAAAAGAAAAACTCACCCAGAAAAGCGACGCAAACTTCGTCAAAGGTTACTTTATCTCCTTTGGAATTCTAGAGCTCTAAGATCGAATGTACAAATGATATCTATAGGCTTCAATTAAATATATTTGAACGAATTAGGATTTATGACACACATGCCTAAAATCAAGGAACAAGTGACACTTGGCAGAAATTTGTAAAAATAGCAACTTTGCCACCTGCGGGAAACTAATAATGAGTCCCTATTTTCTAGGGATAGTTTTTCACTTTTTTTATTTTTTCCTTTTTCACGAAACTTACCATGCACATTGCCAAGGAATATTGCACAATTCTGGGGGACTGGGAAACTTCCCGACTGAGTGCATTACATAGTTTCTGAGCTTAATGCTCGATTTTCATCTTTGATTGCGTAGTTCTCAACCTCAAGGTAGAGCTGCCAATCTAGATTTCATAATTTCCATGATCAAGGCTGACTTGTCCTTATGGATTTCACAGTTTATGGAGGCAAGCTCGGAATTGATGCAAGGCCAAGTCAAAAAGTTAGCTTATGATTCAAAAGATCGGATAAGTATCAAAACAAGAAAACACAAGCACGAATGAAAAGAATAAGTCTCTATCAAATCATGAATGCTTGACGAGAGTAGAAGATAAGCCCCCGTGGACAGAAGGGTAGGCTCCAAAATCAAAGCATAGGAAAAATTTTGGAGGGTGGTTGTAACAACTCTAACAAGTGGGTTATTGTTGGTTTTTGGACGTTTCGACTACTTTCAAGAAGAAATTGACTAAACAAGGTTACCTTTGAATCTTGTGACACTGATAATAGTAATATAAAGCTGGTGGATTTTCCAGGAGGAGCAACATCCTTTGAATTAGTGTCAAATATTTTCTATAAATCTGCTCCACTAGAGATTATTGCATCCAATGTCACTTCCTTTCTTAATCATAATCTAATGGCTTCATTGTTCCAATGTATTACAATGCTTCAAACATTCTCTAACCTTTCTCCATAGGCCAAGAATCTAAGCATGAAATAAATATCTGTGGAATATATCGCATGCAAAGCAGTCACAAACCCTCCTTGCATCAAATGTACTTCCACACACATCAAGAAAACACATGATATCATGTGTCCATTAAAAGTGCTTTTGCCACTCTACATAGAATTAGAATCAATGATAAGGCTATGACCATTTAAACCAAATAAAATAAATAAATCATCCATGGATAGAAGAACATTGGTCTTCGATTGGCACTTTGATCCATTGGGTTTTACTTTTAACATCTAGCCTTTCATGAGCTTTAGCTAAGGAATAATTATAATTTCATGTCCAAAATATGTATCAATCAACTTGCAGTTGGATAAAAGTCCACCAGAACTTGAGGAAGCTACTCTTGAAAACATCAATGACAACAGTAAACTCTACTTTTGGAAAAATAAATTGGTCTACAATTTTTGTTGCAACGTTGTGTATATAGTTATGTTTGGTATACAACAAAAAAAGGAAGCATGTGATCTGCTTGTTGGAAGGAGTGCATAGGGCCTTCAAATGAACTCACTACACTATAAACATAATATGTGAGTGTGGACATGGAACGAGCCCACCAATTTATGGCATCCCCACAAAGGCCCCATGGAAGTATTGTGAATGGCTGCCAATTTGAATCAATATCCCATTATCAATACTGCAGCATAGTGGCATCGAGATGAGAATCTTGGCTTACAACAATGGGAAGGTGACGTCGAGAAACCAACATAGAGCATAATGTGGTTGGGCGCCATGAAGGATTTTCGGCATGGACGAAGTTTACATTGATGTTGAAGTCATGGAGAAAGAAGTCTATGTAGTCGTGACCTGACTTATTCAGAGCAATCGACGTAGTGATGACCTGAATTAGTCGAGCCCCTCAGCATACCAGACCCCTAAAGAGATAATTGACCTTTAAGTTTATCCGACTAGTTGACCCTCAACCTCCAATGAGACATTAGAAACCTCTCTATTTCAAATGTTATTGTATATATATTCAAAGGGTCAAAAGAACTATGAAACACTATCAGCGTGAACTTGCATCGTTTGGTACAATTATTAATTTATGCAAATATATACAGCTTGAGCGGGCCTAATGGTTAAGAGCATGTGTTTCCTCCTAAAAAATTATGGGTTCAAAACCAGAAAAAGGTAGAGTATGTATACCTTCGTAAACTTAGCAGTGAAAATCGTTGTAAGAAGGTGGTTCCTTTTTCCCATAAATAAAGAAATCTCATATACCAATTTGATATATAGCTTCACTATCACTTTAAAACTAAATAATAATATATATATATATATATATATATATATATATATAACTTTTAACATTTAAATAAAAAGTGTCACCTAATTTTGCAAATAATATACCAAATAGAGAATGAGGTAAAACATATTTTATTAAATAACTAGATATACACGCAAGATATCTAGTTATTTAATAAAATATGTTTTACCTCATTCTCTATTTGGTATATTATTTGCAAAATCAGGTGACATATAACCTTTAACATTTAAATAAAAAGTGTCACCTGATTTTGCAAATAATATACCAAATAGAGAATGAGGTAAAACATATTTTATTAAATAACTAGATATACACGCAAGAAAAGCATCTTTGAGATGTAAAAATAAAATATATTTAAAAAATTCTCCGTACGACAATACCACGCCACGCGTAATTTTCCAAAAAAAAACTAACTACCACGTCAATATCAAACTTTATTAGTCAACATCAACTTAGTAAAAAAATTAATTTCAGCGAGAAACTCTTAAGATGGGAGCTTGTAAAATGCAATCTAATTGGATCTAAAAGTCCCATGTATTTTGGTTCGGAGAAAACATGTGCATTTGTATTACAAGGCAACCTTCGTCGTGTTTGTAAGCACTATTGAGTTACATTTGATCGATTAATAAATTAAGCTGTAAAACGTGGATGGGGTATAAAATTATGTTTCCTTCTTTTATTTAGAAGATGTTATATTTTTAATTTTGAAAGTATTTTATTTTTATTTTTATTTTTAACTTTTTTTTTGGTGAGGTTAAGAATTCTAGTTCAATATGAAAGAGATGTTGTTTTAGTTTATTAGGGTAGATAAATATTTTGACTCCATCAAATTATATAAAAAAAGAAAAATTACATCAAAAAAATTAAAATAATTTTTTAAAATTAAATAATAATAGTAATAATAATAATAATAATAATTAAATAAGTCTAGGTCTATTTTAAACTCCAATTTATTAAGGGCATAGAGGAATCAAATCTCTTGAAATGTAAAGAGATTTGATATCAAAGCCCTTGAAATGCAAAGAGATTTAATCTTTAGAAACATTTAGTAAATCCAAAATTAAAATAAATCTAAACTAACTTTTTTTTTTGGCGGTCAAAGCCTAGTTTATATTATCATATCAAAATTTACAACAAAGAGGAGCATAGTTCTATTACATGCAGGCAACCAATAAGGCATGAAGTGCCTAGAAAGACTTGGATGCTCTTCAAAGCATACAATGCGCTTGGTGATTGACTGCATAAAATTACAAAACGAACAAAACAACATTATCAACATGGAGGAGAGTGTTAGGGACCTGCCGGAGGAGTCAGAAAGATGCTGCCCTGGTTGTGCATATGGTAGTCAATATGGTCCATTTGGGCCTTTAAAGCTTGGAGGTGGTCATGAGAGCACCGCAGAAGACGACTCAAACTCTCCAGAGCTTCCAAGGTCTCATTCTGGAGGTGTTGAATAGCATTAATGTAGGCCACGAGTTCATTACGATCTTCATGCCTCTATTAGCGCAAAGTATCCAGGTTGAGCTGGATATACTGGAGTTGGGTAGGAATTGATTCAAGGGTGGCTCGAGCCCCAACCTATCCCGGTGACTCAGTCGGACATACTACCATGGTGGCCACCGAATGTTGATACTCGGCGGATTCCGAGTGTGAACTCGAGTCTCTAGATGTTTGGTGATTCGCCATGTCACGCCCAAGACCTCCTCGTTGAGCCCGACCTCTCTCTCTCGGCATGCAATTGTTGAGCACCCCACCACTCGTTGCTAAGCTACAACTCTAGGTCACCTCAGGCCCAATAGTCCCTAAAACCACCGCACTGTCCCCGCAACCTTGGTAAATTTTGTCGTTGAACACCTCTACGCGTCATGGAGGAGAGTCACTACACCTCCAACAGCCGCAATGCCTCCCTCAGGTGAGGAGAAAATTCACCACCTTCCACAAATGTTAAACGCAAAAAACGCCGGAGCACTCAGTGAGCCCGAGGCAAAACCACCCTGGGGCCTGGCCAAGGAAGGACCCTTCGTACACAAACCATTGGCTAGCTTTTGTCACCCGACCTGAGCACCAAAACCACCCCATGAACATGTGCTTCCTCCTCTGAGAAAACACCTTCACCACCTTCGCCTGTCCCCTGGTGCAGTATGCTAGTGTCGTTGCCAGGATTTCGTCCGGCGATCAGACACCCGCCACAGCTGCCTGAATGCACTTGCACCCACCTCGACTCTTGTCGGCGAAGCTCAAGCCAAGGCTTGAGAGCTGGCATCCGCTTGTCTGTGAAAACCAAATCACCAACCTTCACCATCGCCTGCGAATGCCAAATGAACCGCTGCTCGTCCGCGGCACTCTTATCATCTGTCATTGTTGCTGTGAGTTCTCCTACCCCGAGGATCAATACCTCTTAAGCCTAGGAGGTTAATGAGTCTGCAGCCGCATGGCTGGGGGCTAGTCAGGTTAATGAGTCTGCAACTGCATGGTTGGGGGCTGGTTAGGCCATAACTATTTGCAACCCACTTGTGTCGGTGATTGAACACATGGGAAAATCTAAACTAACTTATTAATAAAGTCAAGTTATATTCTATGAAAATAAATTAATAAATAGTTAAATTTTAATTTTAAAATTTTAGTAATTTATATTCTATGAAAATAAATTAATTAATATTTAAATTTAAATTTTAAAATTTTAAAATTTAAAATTATTTAAACTAGTGATAAAACTTTAGATATTTTTTTTACAAAGTATAATTTCTTCCAAGCACTTTCAAACTTATCTTCTTATGAATTGTTTTTGGTTTTTGACATATATCAGAATCCAACAAACATTCTCTCCTGCAACGTCCTGCAGAACTCCTTTTTTTTTGCCCGTTTGGACATTTCAGGAACCAAGAAACATTCAACCCGCAACGTCTTTCTGAATTTTGACCCTTCATGACACAGGGGAGACACCTGGTTAAGATCTATTTCCATGTATAAAAGTTCTCTCCAAGTTAGTTACATTAATTTCATCTCCAAAGAATTGGTTGTGCTGGTAATCGTAAGAATTGGTTGTGCTGGTAACCGTTGAAAATATAATTTTAAGTCGAACATTAGCCCAACAGCTAGCAATTCATTTGTTAATATGTTGAACCACTGATATGTACTTATTCATTTTACTGAAGAAAACAATTTTCCCCTTAAAATATGTCAGCTGGACAAAACATGGTATCAACTTAGAATTTTGAAATTCATATGAAACTTCTAACTTCACATCGTGAGCAACAATCTTACATACACATACAGACTACGCCTCTCTTTTGTACAATATATACGCATACAATTTACCAGTGTTCTGCTTCCTGCTCTACGCTAGGATCTTGTCCAGTTTGTAGCTAAATTTTTGAAGAGGTGTGCTGTTATATCAATATTTGTGTGTTGATAAACTTTCCAAACCTATAATTAAGATTTAAGACTTTAGAGTAAAAATTACAAATTCCATAAAAGTGCAATGATTCTCCCACCATCCAATCACAAATTTCTAGCCTCATCCACATTACCTATTTCCAAGTCCCTTGATTTGAAGGAATCCATTGATGAAGAAGCAGCCAATGCCAAGCCCTCCCCCGAAATATGCAGAGACTGAACAGCATGATTTGCTTCAACGCTCTCATTTTCTTGATTAACTTCCATCCGGGGACTTTCAGCGGGCTCGGGGACTGGCCGGGCGATCCCTGATGGTTTCTTTGACAAAACATAAAGCAGTGAATGTCGACATGAAGGACAAGAGGCATTGGAAAGCAGCCATGCGTCTATGCAGTCCAAGTGGAAGCTGTGACAACATTCTGGTAATACTCTCACCCTTTCTCCGTCCATGAATTCTGCCAAGCAAATGGGGCAATCATTGCTTGGAAAGGGCGACCCCATGTAGTACACTGTCACTGGCAATGCTTTTATATCCATTTTCTTGATGCCCATTTGAGCTCCTTGGGCACCCCCATCGAGTGATGATGGTTCGGAGTCCAGTAGCCATCGTCTGCAGAGCTCTCGACAGCGTAGCAGGGCACTCACGCCCAAAGCAAATAGGAGGGAGCAGAAGAATGCCGCAATGATGGCAGCTAGGGTTGAGTCAAATCTCGTATTTACTACGTAGGGAACGTCCCTCGATTCCTCTAGACGCTCCACTGATATCTTGGTATCTTGGAGCAGTCTTCTGCCATGAACATGGAAAGCAGACATAATCTGCATTTCACTGGAAACAAGCTCCAATTCTATATAACCTCGAAATCGGGCAATTGACAGTGGTCTCACAAACCATGCGCTCTGATTGAGTGACTTGGTTGGGGACTTTGGTTCGAAGATTATGATAAAAGCCAGGAGCAGTGTTGCAGAAGGATCAGGACATACAAAAGCAACAAGATACGGTTCTTGTAACGCAAGAGAGCGGATTGCTTCGTGTCTATGTCTTATAAGAACTGAGAAGTAAAAGATATTCGTTAGGTAAAGGACGAGATAATATTCGATAGGTAAAGGCGGTGAGCAGGACCCACCTTTTCGCTTTTATCACGACCAAGACTCCGGAGTTTCCAAGAAGTTTTCAAGGTTGTGAAGTTTTCAGTTAGGAGGAGAGGGAAGTGGTACTTTAAAAGTGCGTCGGTTGAGGTAAATATTAAGAGCGTTGTTTAAAGGATTTTGAAATAACAGAAATTTGTAAGATTATGATAAAATTGGCTAAAATTTTGTGAAATTTTGGGGGTTTTAGGAGTTTTTGATAGTGCTGAATCCATTTTCACTATATTATAAACATTCAGAATTTTTGTTTATTGAATTTCGACAAGATGCCTTCCACATAAATTGTGGTGGCGTCAACAGACAACACTAATATATATATATTCATTAAATAAAATGTAAAAATAGCAATTCAGCCATTAACTTACTACATAGTATATACACATCACTAAATTTGGAATAGCCTTACGAATAAGAATTTCCATCTACTTTATAGTTGCATTTATGAGTTAGATGTGCTTACACATATATGAATTTGTTTGAGTAGTGCCTAAGCACGTGATGGTAGAATATTAGATGCTTGGCCATAATAGATAGGGGTCTCTATATATCCCTTGGAGTAAGTGTTTTCATGTACTTTGTAGTTGCATTTAGGAGTTTTCCAGAAGGTGGTTAGACATATATGAGTTTTTTTTAAGTGGTGCCTATGTAGGGAATGGTAGAAAATGGGATGTTGCTTCATAGTACATAGAGGTTCTTGGTTGTGGGAGTATTGCATCCAACTATCTCTATACATCCAATAGTTTCTGTGCACTCTACCATGGAATTTATGAGTATGTTTCGAGGTGCTTATAACACCTAGTAATTGGCAGCAACTACAAATATTAAATGTTGTCTCACAGTTCATAGAGGTAGTTGGATGCACGGGTACTCCCTATGAACTGCCTATGTGAAATCTATAGTGGCATTTATGAATTTGAGTATGCATTTGTAAGTTAGTTTAAGTGGTGTTTAAGAACCATGTGGTAAGATATTTAATGCAACCAAAGAGTGCATGGTTTTTGATGAGAAAATTTTAAATTGGAAAATATTCATTTCTTTAACAGAGTACATCAATAAGTTGGATATAGACTATTAGATCTGGAGGTATTCTAAATCCACCAACTCTATGGAATTTGTTGCAACAGAGTAACTTGATAAAGAATATTAGGAACAAATGAGAGATAAAAAATGATAGTGCAAGATCCACCAACTTTATGGATTGTGTTGCAAAAGAGTAACTTCATGAAGAATATTAAGAACAAAGGAGAGATAACAAATAATAGTACCAGAAGGGTTAGGGTTGTCACCATCTCGTGATTACTGGGTTTAAGGTGTGCTCTAGTTTATCATAATCATGAATAAAAAATGTGATTAGTGGGTTTAGGGTATGCTCTAGTTTATCATAATAACGAATAAAAAATGACAAGAAATAATGTATGTGAAAATGAAGAGTAGGGAATAACCCTAAAAACTAGATCATCAAGGTGGTGTAGTTTCTATAGATAGAGACTACCAAGTATGCTTGGAAGACAAATATTAAGAACCTCCCATTGATCCAATCATTGGCTTAGTGCCTTTTCATATTGTCCTTGAGATGAGAATAAAATAATTAATGAGATGAAAAAACACTAAGCCAATCATTGGCTTAATGCATGGTGCTTAATATTTTCCCTTGATAAACCCTGAAAGCACTAGGGTTGTGGAGAGTTTAGAACTCAAACCTGTGACTCCAACAAATTCCTCCCAGATTATGGGAACACGTGATCAAGTATTTGAACCAATTTTAAAAGGAAAAATATCAAGATTCGAAACAATAAACATCAAAATTCAAAATAAAGGTCTCCCCCTCTATGCATATGAACAAAGTGAGTACAAAAATATATATCAGGACATTACAACTCATGATGATTGTGGTTTGGAAGAATCTTGTAGCATTTTATTTAGAAATGTAAAGCTCAAATCCAATACAACAATATTCATAAGCACAAAGTCATTACAACAATATATATTAAGGCATTATAACTCATCATGTCCCTAGTTGGGATTTGAATAAGGGTGGAGAAGATAATACTCATTTCACCTAACCACACAAAATATATAGTATCTAAGTTAGTCTATACATGTTGATTTTGGTTTGGAAGAATCTTGTAGGATTCTATTTATCATTGTAAAGTTCAAAGCCAATACAACAATATTCATAGGCACAAAGTCAAAACAATAATATATACTAAGACATGGTAGGCACAAAATCATTACAACAATATATATTAAACCATTATAATTCATCACATCCATAATTGGGATTTGAACGAGAGTGCAGAAGATAATAATCATTCAACCTAACCACACAAAATAATTCCAATTGACAATAATATATATAGTATTCAAGTTAGTCTATATATTGTATCTAATACTAATTTATTAAATGAAAAAACAAAAAAGTGTATAACATGTTGCTATCATGATTATAATTTTCTTTCCCTCTTCCATTTTTTCCTTAATATTTAAATATAAAATTGATAGACATAATCTTTAGCAAAAAATTTTCTTTTCTAAATTAATTCAAATATACTTCTTTGATGAATATATATAAATTAAAAATCTATCTTATTATCAACTATATAGCAAAATTTGTTGAGGATGGCCATAGTGGGTGATTATGCCATGTGCTAAGGGAGAAGACATGCATAAACTGAGTTAAGCAAAGTGAGATTCTTGAGTGACTTTGACAGCTTAGATAATCCAACCTAAAAAATCAGAAAACTTCACAAACAAAAAAATATATATAACAAAATTTTAAAATACTAAATAATTTAGCCATAAAGCCATTACACCTGTTAGACATCATTGCAATCTTTAGTATTTGGAAGCAATTCAACCCAACGAACTGTATACGATCCTTGCCCCGCCTTCAATGATGTGCAACAGGCGGATAAACACGGCCAAGTGACTAGTGAGTGCGTTTGTACAGTTGCTTTTTTCATTATTGATGGAGGTGACGTGAGGTGGGCATAAAATAGACTGCCCGCCCTTTTCTTCGTACGAAGGGACGATTGGAAGGCGGATATGCAGCATACAGACGATAAACTCCTGTCTGGAAGAAAATAAAATAACTACAAGAAGACGGGGATCATCGTATCACCGGCCCAGGATGTGAAGATTCGCTACAATCATGTCAAACATGAAATATTCTGTTGGTGGCTCTGTTTGACTAACTTAGAAAATTGGACATATGGGTTTTAAATATTTCCAAAAACTCAGCATGCGTAGATACTATTTTATACGGTACTCTAACTAGAATGTTTTCTAACTAGAATGTTTTTTTATGTTGAAAATTATAGAAATTTGGCTAAGATTCTAAGAAAATTTGATAGAGATTTTTGTAAATCCATTTTATAACTATCAAACATATTTTAGGTGTTCTAGAGGTTTTTGATGGTGCTGAATCCATTTCCACAATCAAAATCATCATTCAAACACTAGTGAGCTATGTGTATATATATATGACTATCTAGTTTAGTAGAAAGAGAATCCCGGAGAATCTCTACTAGCTTTCATAAGCTTACTGGATTGCATACCGGAATGGAACTCTATGCTATGGCTTGCTTGCCTTCTGTCTTTCCTTCTGTACAGGATAATCACTCCCGTGCTGTTAAGTGATAGGTTATGAAATAGCTTCTTAAAGAGCTAAGTAGGGGATTCAGAATCTGGTTAATGATTCAAACACTGTTATTACTGTAAGATTTCTTAAATTTTTTTAGCCCAGATTCTAACCAATTTTGGTCATCAAAATTCGTCCTTCTCTTTAGACAACTCCCTATTTTATTTCAAAAAATTACCAATATTTTTAAGTTTTTAGTATTGGAATCAAATATAAATTCAATATCGTAAGAAAATTTTAAAACACTTAAATTCTAGGAATATTATTATCAAACTTAGGATATCAATAAATTCCTACCAACAACTAAATTATGTTACCATTCTCGATACCACAGTCACTTGAAATGCCATATAACGTGTGAATTCGCTGCATATCATTCAAAGACAAGATCGCCCACCGGTGCCTTTTCCTTGTTCAACAGCTTCTTCAGCTGGATACTATTTGAAAACCACATGGAACTGTTGTACATAATATATTTAAAAGAATGGAGTACAGAGAAGATTTCAAGAGTGGTTTGAAACATCGTTGAATTTATTTATATTGTAGATTTAGGGATATTTTTTGGAAGCGCAAAGTCAATTATTAGATTCCAAAATATTTTGGAAATCTAAAATCTAGACAAAAATGGCCTAAAAATATGTATAAATAAAAAGGTTTGACTGGTCCCAACAATATTACGTACATTGTTTGTTTGATGTTCCAGTGAAGATAGTTGGAGAGTGATACTAGATACCTGTTTGTCATTCTATATGTAAAATAGATTTTTAAATATAAAGCTGGACCCCGGAGGATAAGAAGTTAGAAAACGAAAATAAAAATAACAGTGGATTGCACTTTCAATTACATTATTTATTTTACATTGATTATTTATGTCTTTCACAATCAATTGCTCTAAAAAAACGCCAAATTTAACTAACAGAACATTTTAAGCGCTGCACATTATTTGTGTGTAAAGATCTAATTCTGTAAAACTTCTTAAAGTCTTTTCATATCTCGCAAAGGCCGAGATCGATCGCATGAACTCTTCTAATATATCTGAGAGGTCGATATTTCAAAATAATATGCGGTGGAGATAATATTTATGAATTTCATCATGAAAGATAATATTGGGTGGATTGGTGTTTCACGCAGTGTCTCCCATCATATCATTGGGTGCCTTCACACATCCCACCACGGTTGTAATTTATTTGTTTACTAAAATCGAAATGAAGATGCGCATATTTTCAAAATAATGAAATTGTAACTCATTCTTACTACTTTATGCTATAATGAAAATGGATGAAAATCTGATAATAGTATACTACTTAGGTCATATTTTTAGGTAACTTAATAATTATTTTTATTTTATTTTTAGGCAACTTTAGATTGGGTAGCTGGAAGTGGATCAATTCCTTAGGATTTGTGCACCACACGGCTTTGAACAAGAGCACAAGTAAGTATTACGGATATCTTAATGTTTTATATAACATGTTTTTTTAATTAATTTATATTTTAGGTGTTATTGTTTAATGCATTAAAATAAAATAAATATGAAAAATAATTATGCTCATAAGTATGTTTATTTTGGAATTGGATTTCATAATTTTAATTTAATTATTAATAATTAATATGTGAATGGTAGAGATTTAACTTCTATAGAATATTTTAGAAAATTTTGGTAGTTTACACAAATCAAAAGTTGAGATTTATTTTCATAATAGTTATGCCATTTTTTTCTTTTATTTAAATTTATTAGTTGAAAAGAATGTCATATGAAATGAGTTATGGTTTTTTTGAGCATGTGGTATTGATAAGCCATGGTATTGGTACATGGTATTGTAACAACGCCTATTTAGAGTTTAAGAATCTCCACATTAAAGTGTGGTGATTCTTCATGGTTGAAAATCTTGTTACATGTTTTTATTTAATGTATATATCCTTTTCTTTCACAAAGGTAATGAGACATATCCCTTTGATCATGATAGTTGAACAAAATGAGGTTGTAGTGTGTGAAATATGTGAGGAGGAGGTTGAAACAAACATTAAAACAATGGCCCTCGATAAGGCTCCTGGGCTTGATAGATTCACTATGAAATTATTTTAGTCTCATTGGTCAATAAGTTGAGCGGTGGTATGGAGCATCATTGAAGAGTCTGGTAAAGCGCAAACAATTTTAAAATCTTTAGATGTCACATTCCTATTTTTTATCCCAAAGAAATAAAATTCTAAGGATCCTAGTGCATATTGGCCGATAGCATTATGCAATGTGGTCTACACAGTAATAACAAAGATTATAGCCCTTCAGTTTAAACCTCCCCTCCCTAAACTTATATCTCCTGAGAAGAAAGGTTTTGTGGAGGGTAAACAAATTATGGAGGAAATAGTCTTGGCACCTGAAGTGTTCCACTCTCTAAAATTGAATAACAAACTAGGAATGATGCTTAAATTGGATATATCTAAGGCGTACTATATGTTGGATTGGAATATCTTATTCAACACATTGAGGGCCTCGGGTTTTGATGTGGGTTTCCAATTTGATATCCTTGTCATCCTTCTCTATCCTGGTTAACGACTCACCATCCACACTTTTCCAATACACTAGCGATATTCAGCAAGGGCATCCTTTATCCCCCTTTAAACTTGTGAAAAATTCCATGAAATGCAGCAACTGGAATTAATTCTCCTTATTGATTATTATATTTATTAATAATTTGATTGATATTGAAATAATCACATTGAAATTTCTTCACAAAAAAATTATAGTGGAAGCAAAAAAATATAGGAACTGAGAAATGTTGGCAAGCACACAAATTACGACACCGTTATTTTTGGACAAATGTTCCTGGAAAACCGTTGTAGCAGTGAGGGTTTTTATTATTATGCAGTAGAAGAATTTATGAGTACAATAAAATCTCTCCAAACTGGCGATTCTGGCCAAGAGAAATACTGGGAAAAATTTATTGAGAGATTTTACCCTCTCTCCAAGAAATCTCGACACCTCACTGCCTCTAAAAATCTAGTCGTCCAAGCCCTCTATGCAGGCCCTCCATTACCTTCACGCAAACCCTCTCACACTTAGCTCCAAACTTCTTTTAATCAAGTCATCAAGCATGCTGCTGACTGGGAAAACGTCTCTCGAGCACTCTAGAAAATCTTCGCAACCTTGGGAACTGAAAATGACCTTCCCTTCAGCCAAATTGAACTGCCTATCTTGAGGCTCTTCACAACATCCTCGACAATAATTCTGGCCTTATCTTTCTGACTCTCCGGAACTAGAAATTCCTCTGGAATACTGTTATGTTGCCCCTCTACCACCTGATGCTCAATCTTTGACTTGATCTCTCTTGATAAATCACCTAAACTAGAAAATTGAACTGCCCAAATCAACGAGTGTCTGCAACTAGTGTATTTTCCATCTACCCATCGACCTCTACTAATAATATCTAGTTGGGACTCCAACGGCCATGATTAAAACACAATAGGTGGTTGAGATAATCTCGAATTTTATATGTGTGAGTTTCTAGAGAATTCTCAAATTTCACATTTAATTACTATTCATTAACCATTTTTCCTAAGCTAGACTTAGGAAATTTTTAATTATGGTCAATTGATTTAATTGAGCCATCTCTAGGTGCAAGTTCCATAAACGATTTCTTGTTTTTAGAGAACTCATCTGTTTTAGCCTCTCCACAAAATTTCAGGACTATAACACTATCTAATGCTACAAAAAATATTACTCCCTCTTAGCGAGAAAGGTGTTCTCTCCAACTAGTGTTGCACAACTGTCACAATACCTTGTCTCTGCAACATCCTCCAACCATGTCGCTGATGTATGACAATTGTAGCTACGTGACACTTTCCACCAACCACTGCGTTAAATATTATTCATTTTCCACTGACTACAACTGACCAAAAATGTTGCATTTGTGTTGTTGTTAACATTGCATTGTACATCATGTACTGTTATCAACTCTGCATCCTCATTGACACTCAACTAAAACTCCCTCTCAATTTGTTGTTGTTTCTATAAGTAATGCAACTAAAAAGCATCCAAAATAATGAATCAATTATATCTGTGTGTTGTAACTATCTCTCGAGCATCTGACTACTACTAGCCTATGCATTGTCCAATAATAAATCTCTGTTGATGTTGACTCTACACTAAGTCTCCTGCTCTGCTACCAACATTGTTTTGCGCTTCTCAACATCCGACTGCCACTAGTATGGAACTGTCACTCTGCAATTTGACTGCATCAAATGGTGGAATATGATTACATCAATTGACATTTCTCCTCCTGCAATTGACTACTGTGGGCTCCTGTAGCAAAGTAATGATCCATGAGGAAAGAACATCTGATGCAAGCACCATATGATACTCACCTCACTGGGCCCTTCCCAAATATCTGCATAATTGTGGGTCTAAAGCTCCATATTATCTGACCTCACTCTTGGAGGTATAACTACAAGCATGGAAAAATATTCCTTCGGGATGGAGGAAAAATTGTCTATCTCTGAAGATTTTATCGGTTGATTTTGCTTCTCCTACTCATCCTTATTCGTTTGACGACAATGATTAATGCAGTGTCTAAAATTTCCACATGTAAAACACTTGATCTTAGATAGATCATTCTTCTTTTGCCTCTCCCCCTGCAACTCTTGTCCCTGAATGAGGCCTTTTGCTTTCTCTTTTGATGCAAGGGACACACTGTCTTCATCCTTTACACATTTCGATCCCATGCTGCTGCTAACGTTGATGGAGACATTCACTAAGGTTCGCCTCATCTCTTCCTGCTACAAGTTTGAACACATCATGTCCCGTTGTGTAATGTATCTCGTCTCAAAATAAATTGGACAAGTATTTCCCATTTTTCAGAGAAATTGTTCAGGGCCAAATGAAAAATCTCTATATCTTGAGGTGCTTCTCCTATGATTGAAAGCTCATCCTTTATATCCTAAACTTTGGTGAGAAAGGGATCAATGCATTCACCCTTCTACATCCTGGTGTTTCTCAAATTTTCCTTCAGGAAAATCTTCCACTGCTTAGAAGGATTCATATATAACCCTGCGTGAGCATCCGATATATTTTTGGTCGTATTCTTGGCCGAAATGTGTGATAAAATACTATGTCGGACTCCGTACACTATCATCCAATCCTTCTTAGACATTTCTTTCTTGTACTCTTTCAACTGATCTGCATTAGTAGGTACATCCAAAAAATTATCTACATAGGTTTTAGCTCTTGGTCATATAGCATCAAGGACATCCTAGCCTTCTATATGATAGTTGGAAGCTCCCTTCAACTTGTACTGATCTCTAAGCTTGACTATGTCTATATTTGTAAAAACTCGAACTAGGATGGAAATATCTGTCTTTCTCTTGCTCAATTGCTAGCTCTGTTATTCGCACTCCCTTTTGGAGTGAGAAAAATACCTACTGTTACAACCTACTACAACTAGAATTATTGCATTTTTGAACTAGAAACACTTTGAGGAAAATTCCCTCTATGTTTGCAAGTTCTTTTCCCCTGGATGTTGGTTCTACTATATAAAACCTATTACAAAACCCTTCTATGCCCAAACAAGAAATATACTCAGTGAAAATACTGATTTTATTCACGAGAATTTCTTCTTAGCTTCACCACTTCCTGCTAGAATTTCCATTGAGATCTGCGAATTTTTTTGCCACCTACACTATAAAAATTGAACCCTCTGCCCAGTAGTTCCAACTGCATGGCCATCCTCTGCGCAAACATGAAAATCAAACCTCTAGACTCCCTCTAAATTTGGATTATTTCTTCCTTCCACCTCTGAGCTTCCTGTCTGATCAAATGAGGTCTAATACCATGTGAAAAATTCCTTGAATTGTAGCAACTTGAATTAATTCTCCTAACTGATTATTCAGTTTATTAATTTTATGATTAATATTGAATTAATGACATTACAATTTCTTCATAAATAAAATATTGTGAAAGCCAAAAAAATAGGATCTGAGAAATTCTAGCATGCACTAAAATAACGACATGATTATTTTGGACAAATGTACGTGGAAAAACACAATGTGGGAAAAGTAGTGCAACAATGAGAGTTTTTAATATTATGCAACAACAAAATTTTTGAGTACAATAAAATGTCACCAAACTTGCGATTCTATCCAAGAGAATTACTGACGAAAATATATTGAGGGAATTTACTCTCTCTCCTAGCAATCATAACACTTAGTTGTCTCTAAAAAGTTATCCATCCAAACCCTATATGTAGACCCTCTCACACTTAGCCCAAAACTCTTTCTAATTAAGTCATCCTGCATAGCGCTAACTAGTAAATGTATCTCCGACACTCTCGAAAATCTTCCCGACCTTTAGATTTGAAAAAAACCTTCCGTTCGGCCAAATTGACCTTCCTATCTTGAGGCTCTGTGCAACCTCCTGTTGTCCTCTACAACAACCCCCCATTTCATATAATTTTTATTTACCAACACTATAATATGAAATGGGTCCCTTTTATTTTTTAATTGGTATCAATTTTGTATTATGCAAAAAGGTCCGAAAATGAAATAAAACATTACAAAAAACCTTTTTACAAACCAATAAAGGCCTTGGGATATAAAAAATTAAATCTTTTATCATTGCGATAAAGCGATCGCAAGATCGCATATCGCAATGACAAAGGAGACATAACGTAAGGTACTTTTGGTTTGCTCCGAAGCGATATACCATGCATCCTTTTTAAGCGCTCGGCGATATACCATGCGATATAACAGTTAAATGCTCCCGATGCGATGCGATATCGCTATCGGCGAGCGAGGATTTCAAGAGATGCCAGTACAAGAAAAGCGCCTTTTTGTCCCGATGCGATGCGATAAAGCCAAAACACGAACTTTGAAAAAGTTGTTAAAACGGGGATATTACGATTAATTCGTATTAAAAGCCTTATCTTTATAATGGAGATTCACCTGCGCTCAACCGCCAAAACGGCCAAGGCACGCTTAAACAAATCATTTCACCAATAAACGACGTGATGAACATTTAAATGATTGACGGGTTTTTGCGGCCATTTAATGAAATATTAAGTCTAAATCTTTTTATGGATTGAATCCACGACAACGTTAAGTTAATTCTTCATCACGCATTAATCAATATATTTCCCCCGTATTTGGTTTTTACTGCCAATTCTCTGTGTTACGCTTATTTTTACTCCTGTGCAGAATTCTGCTAAGCTGATAGATGCAAGCAAAATGGGGAAGAAGTCCAAGAAAACCGCAAACGCTTCCGCTTCGCCAGCCATAGAACAAGCCATCACTGATCCAGGAAATAAGAAGAAAGGATTGATATCTGATACTACATGTTCAGGTCTTGGCAAAACTTCTTGGCAAAGTACCTATAATTTGATAGAAGCTGAAGAACCTGAAGTGACAACGGTAGAACCCACAGTCGATACGACTCAAAAATATGAAGGTACTTTAAAGGACTTAGCTGACTCTTTCCTTCATCGGATAGCAGCTCGGGAACAAATTCTCCCATATACGGATGTAGTAAGGTGGGCAATTGAGGAACTCCCAATCACAGACAGAACCTTCTGCACCAGAGATGGGAGAATCTTCGGTTCATTTCAAGCTAATGATTTGAGGCAAATGTATCATTTGCCTGAGCCAGAGAAGAAGTACAACAAGGCATTTCGGGAGAAATTCCGAAATGAGAACGAAACTGAATCCGAACCCATTCGGAATTGGAGGCAGAATCCGGCAAAACACAAGCATAAATCTTCCGGTATGTATTCTGTTGATTCTCTATGTTCTCCTTACTGTTATGCTGGGATCATGATGTGTAGATTATGGGGTTTGCATGACTCCTCTAATTTCACTATAGAAATGGTTCCTTTAATGGAGGCAGCGTGTAATAGTGAAATTATGGATTGGGGAACTATACTGTCTGACAAATTAGCCACCGCGGTTCTTGATTTCAGAGGCAAGACCCGCATTTCTGAAAGGTTTATTTCCCCATTCTACTACAGTGCTTATATCCTGGACACCCTGTGTTTTAATTATGAATTTCCTGTTCTCGGCTGGAGGTGGACTCCAAAAGATCCCATGCCCATTCACATATACTATCAGAAAGTGTGGAAAACCTCCCATAGGCACCATTTATACCAAATCTGCAATGGCTTCATGTTACCCATTCATTACTCTATTTTTGATAAACCGGCTCCCAAGATTTCCTACCAAGCAGGGATTGATTTAACTGGCTTAGGGAGATGGTTTGCAAAGGAAAAATTTACTTATATAAGAATTTTTGGTAGCCAAGCCAAGCCTCATGTTCTTCCTCTGTACATACCTGATAAACTGCTGGCAAGGGAGATAGCCTATCAGATTATTTCCGAAGGCGTTACACAAACTCTAAAGAGAAATAAGAAGCAGGTCTGGCATTCTTTTCCTCTTAGATGTGGTGTCTACACCTTGAATGATCTCAAACATGCAGAGAAAGAAGCTATAAAGATGAAATCCTTAACTCTAGCAACTCTCCCTAATAGGCATTTTGATCCCGACAAAGTTGCCTATAATGCCCTTGAACAGGCCAAATTGGCAAAGTTTGATCATAAAGAAGATATGTTTGATGACCTGTTCTCCACAGCTGAATCAATGTCCCAAGTTAGATCGTTGGCCAGAATGAAATATCAAGATGAAGGGTTAGTTGAATTCAACAGACTTAGAGAACAGAGGTTGCAAACTCTGCCCCTAGATCTGTTAGCAACAAGCCCAGCAGCAGGATCAAGCGAGCCTGAACGGCGACATACTAAGGAACCTCCGGTTATAACAAAAGAACAGGAGAAAGTGCAAGAGGAAACCCAGACGAAAGAGCAGGAACAGAGCACCATAAAGGTAAATCAAGATACTAAAATTGATCCCAAATTGCTCCAGGAATGGCAGCAATTCGATTCAATTATCAACAATCCTGAGGGTTCAAAGGAAGCCCAAACATCAAGAGTAGCAGACACACAGGAGACCATTTCAGAACAAGTTCCAGGTGAAACCCGCGGCCTACCCAGTTCTAAAGGAAAAGAGATAATCCCAAAGGACCCCTCCGATCAAGTTATTTTGCAGATAGAAGAAATTCCCCCCTTGGATGTCTTCTATAGCCCGAAACACAAAGCTGTGGTAAAACGAAAAAGGAAGAGGAAAAGGACTGATCAGCCTTCCCTGTTTCCAGAATTAACAGTGACGGGCAATGTAGTTTGGAAGGAGGAATTTGACCCCTCTGAGGACCTAACAAAACTATCACAATTTGCTGGAGCCTATTCAGCAGCAACAATAGATAAGGCATCGGAGGTAAGTCTTTTATTAAAAACAAAAGACCAGGATATTCTCTCATTACAAGCGCAACTATCAGAAGCACGGCAGAAGGCAGAGCAGGCGGAACTGCAATTGTTAACACAACAACAAACCAATAATCAATTAATTCAACAATTGCAGGAAGAAAGGCAGAGGATTGATCAGAGTGCAGTCCAGAAGCAAAAAGAGTTATCAGAGGCATTGGCACAACTCAAGACAGCAAATGAACAAATGCTGAAGATAAAAGATGAGCAGATTTCTCAACTATCAGCCCAGCTTGAGAAAACAAAGAATCTTCCACAGGTAGCTGAATTCAGGGCAGAGGCGGTACAAATAAACAAAGCATTATTAACACAGATAAAGTTGTTATGTCAACAAATCGCCCAGGCAGAACCTTTATGTGACTTAACAACATCTCTAAGTAATAAATCAGCTGATGCTATAACAGACTTCGAGCAGGCCGATGAGATAGTGACCAATTATCTTGAGTGGCAAGGTACTGAGGAAGGACGGTCAGCTAAATTGCCAAAGATCCTAGAATCGCATAAAGAGATATTATTTATGGAATGGCAATCTCAGTTAAACAAAGAAGAGAGAGCAGTTTCCAGATGCAAATTAACCACAAGTAATTTGGTTGAATTGATTAATGACACTCTCTACTTATCTAACATGATTTCCCAATGTACCCCAGGTAAATTGACATCAGCTAAAACATTGGAACAGTCATGTTACTCAGAGCTGGAGAAAACTGGCAGATTAATCGCAGGAATTAACAGTTTGACATGGGACACCTATTGGATGTTCTTAGTCAAACCTTACAGCTAGAGAGCCGCTCTCAAATGCCTCTCAGATGCAATCGGATGCATCATTCCCGAAATGCAGGATGCCACCTATGATGCCCAACTCAATTCTCGCCTTAACCGACCACCAGAAGTGGAGCCGATGCTTGCAATCTGCCAGCTCAGAACTAGAGATGAACAACCTAAGTGATGATTCATGCCGCCGACTGCCAGATTGCCATGAAGGAGATATTCAAGATTGTATGATACCAATTAAGTAGGATTTTTCAGTTTCATAGATATTTAGATAGAATTAGTATTTATAGACCCTTTCATGCATTTAGAAAGGGTCGTAAAGTTTTGTATATGACTTAAAACCTGAAGTTTCACTACTGTACTTCAGGCGTATTCTTTTATAAAACTGGACCAATTATTCTAATTTTGACAAGGAAGCTTTTATGCAAATGTGCACTACTGTCTTTGTGTGAAAGTATTTTTGCGTTGAAAGAAGAATCTCAAATAGTGATTGATATTGGGGAATGACTTGCAGCTCATATGGTACTATTATCTATGTCTGAATCCATTCTTTTTATATAAATTGTTGTTTGATTACTTTTGCTATTATTGGATATATGTATGTGTTTTAACAATATTTCTGTATTCCTTCCACTATTGGATGTTTATGGTATGCTTTTCTTTCAATCATATATATGTCAATGATATAAATTGAGATAAGTGTAACAATGTTTTATCAATTACTTCATTCAACTAATTGAATGAAGTAATTATTATTTAAATAAATATCCTTGTTTATTAAATAGTGTCATCTATATGCCTATTGACAAACATAGATCATCAAACGTTGCACTTAAGAATAGAAACTTCCCGGGATATAATAGTCATTTATATTTGTTGTTTATAGATTAAGTACTCCATTCATTATCACTTATTATCACTCATTCACCCATTTCTATTCTTTATCGGGAAACTGGTCCCATCATATCCAGTCGGAGCCACCATTCCAAACGGAAAAGGAGCTGTATTAAGGTCCGGACCGGGTGGTTATCCCCCAATGTTGTTGCAGCGATTTTCGAGGCATCAACACCTCCTAGAAAATAATTTTTGCCTCCTATTTCAGAATACTGCTATGCTATCCCCTCTCCCACCTGCTACTCAATCTTACTTGTTGAATCACCTGCACTTGAAAATCGAATTGCCTAGATCTCTGAGTATGTGCAACTAGAGAATTATCCATCTACCCATCAACCTCTTATTATAATCTCTAGTTGGGACTCTAACAACCAAGATTAAATATTAATCGATGGCTGAGATCATCTCCGAGTTGATTTGTGTGAGTTTCTCTAAAATTCTCACCTTTCTCAATTAATTACTCTTAATTAACAATTTTCCTAAAGTTAGACTTATGAATTTTTAATTATGGTTATTTATTTTAATGAAGCTATCTCTAAGTGGAATTTCCAGAAATGATTTTAGGATTTTGGAGAACTCATTGTTTCTAGCCTCTCCACAAAGTTTTGAGACTAGAACACCATCCGATGCCACAAAAACGAACACTATTTATCAATGGAGTAGAAGGATTTGACTACCTTTAAAATATTATAGCAAGGAAGAGAAAATTGAAAGGCCTCGGGATTTTTGGACAAGATATTCCCATCACCCATAAACAATTTTTTATGACACAATGGGCCTAAGCGTTCCCATGGGGAAAGAAGTAAGAACGTTCAACAAGATGTTGGATGTCTTCTCATGGGCATCAATATGGAGTTAAACATATCAAAATCCAATTTTTTCTTCTTTAATACTCATGTGAATGCACAACGATGTCACTAGGATATTGGGAAAGTATATCAGTAAAATCCCCTCAAAATACCTGGGCGCCCCACTAGTGGAAAGCTTTCTCCACTTGAGTCTATAGGAAGACCTAATAAAATAAACTCATAAGATATTAAGAAGCTTGATATTCATATCTTTAAGCATGGAAGGACATTTAGTACTCCTCATAGCAATGTTGTAGGCCTTACCTATGTGTTTATTCACAACATTAATGGCCCTTACATACATTATTTGGGAACAATAGAGAATTCAAATATCCTTCTTATTGGGAGGAGAAAGACACGAGAAGAAACAATCCTTACTGGCATGGGAAAAAAATGGTGACCAAAATCGAAGGGAGTGTTGGGGCTGTAAGATCCGACAACAATGGAAATGGTACTTGGGGATAAGCTTTCATGAAGATGGCTCTAGGGAGGGGAAAATATCTAGAAGGACATATGGACACGTAAGCATGCACTGACTATACCCAAACAAAAATTGATCATGGTAAGGGATTTTGTTCTGGGATCATTTATTTAGACCTTTGCAAGGAAGGGAAGGGCCCTAATATGAGAACACTACTTATAAGAAGTAAGGAACATGAGGTCAACGTTGTTTTAGGAGGAATCCTATAAAAAAAATTATATGTTGGTAAATTAGGTGGGGATGGAAAATACGAGATACAAATGGATGTCCAATGACTCCCTCTAAAGAACTAGAATCCAAAACCAACATATGAAATCTGGGTAAAATTTTGGAAGGGCTTATAACATCGAAAAATTCCCATATTTTCCAAATATAACAAAGTCAGATGGTGATATGGCTCCAATGACACCTTTGTTAAGGAAACCTACCATCTAGAGGTAGGACACTAAGAGATATAGGTTGAGGAAGTGTGGTTAAAATTTTGGAAACAACATCTATGGCCAACGTCTAAAAATTTATATGGTTGGTAATACATAATAAAGCTCTCACATGGGATAATATTTAGAAGTGGGATATTCATGGTCCATCCCGATGTCCACTCTTCTTATTAGATAGTGAAACTTTGGAACATCTGTTGAACCTCTGAAATTTCTGTATAGGCCTATGGAAGAAGTTCAGAGTACAATGTATTTCTAAATCAGATTGGGTCCCTCAGGTTCCCCAAGACACAACACAAAACTGGCACATTCAAGCCTTTGAATGATCCCATTCTTAAATATATTTGGAATATCTCCCCTAGAGTCCTCCTTTGTGGTGTCTGGAAGGAACAAAATAGGAGAATGTTTAAATGGGATGCCTCACCATTAGAATCGTTATGGAAAAATTTGATTAGGAATGTCAAAGAAATAGTTCTCTCACTAAAATGGTCAACCCAATATTGGTAGATCTTAGGTTGGGAAGCAATTATCATGCAAGAGTGGTTTACCTCTACTTTTGAGGGGCATCTAGAGAAAACTTTTATGCAAGTAATATCCTTGAGCCCGTGTATTTGGAGCTGTTCCCCAAACCCTTTTGCAAAACTAAATTTTGATGGAGTAGCAAAAGGAAATTCAGTCCCCACGAGGTATGGTGGCCTTTTTGGAGATCACATAGGTAGGAATTTGTTCAATTGTTTAGGCACCATAGGTATTAATACAAATAATGCATTTAAGCTAGAAGGGTTAAAAATGGGATTGGAATCTGCTCAGGCTGAAGGATAGCATAATATATATGTGGAAGGTGATTCTTAGATCATTATCAATATGGTTTATAGATTACAAGTTGGATCCCACTTTTAGAAAGTATAAAAAATTTAGATATTGGAATTAATGCTAGAGCAGGGAAGGAAAATAGTTACCAAAATGTTGGCTCTTATTCTAGTATATATAAGAAGAACAATTAATAAGGTTGTAAATTATTAGAAAACCATGGGTGTCTCAAAGAATCTTCGCTATTGGCAAAGATTTGAAATGGAAGCACAATAACCCCTACTAAAAAATATTATTGGAAAATAATATACGATGACCCTCTTTCCCCGAATGCAGGTGACCAAAGGAGAGAGGAGGGGGGTTAGGTTTCCATAGCCCCACCCGATCAATAGTTAAGGGGACGTGGCAACACACCCCGCTATTGATGTCATAACATGACCATGGATCAAAAAATTGACTTGAGTCTGATGACGGCGAGAGTAATGATACTAGAAGGTGTTCGAAAGGATGTAAGGTGGATGACACAATAATGATGAGAGAAATCAAGATTGAGAAGAGTTGATATAGAAGATAGAATATATGTCCTTGGTAACAAACTCCAACCAATCGGTAAATTAATGTTGAAACACATTCACTAGAGGAGGTGATGTCAAATGAGAGTATTAAATGGCATGGTCTATAGGAAAGGATGGCCATTTATGCACAACATGCTAATAGTTACGTGCTTTGGATATGTAGAAATTTGGAGTGCACTAGTGGGAAGAATGGAAAATGAGCCCGACTAGGAGGAGTTTAGGAGCATTAAACAATTTTAATCTTATGTGAATTATAATATGCAGGGTATTTCTTCTTTTTTGAAGGCTGAGAACAAGAATTGGAGTCTCAACACTCGTTGTGATGGTGTAAATCTATCCAACCTCATATCTAGAGGAGGAAGGGATTTTTAGCGTCTCCGGGTGAAGGTTTGTGCAATTTTTAGGCAGAGAGCTCTGCACGAGAAGTGGAACAAGGGATGAAGAGGGGGTGGATTGGACACAAAACTTGCAATTTTTTATGCTGTCTTCAAGTGTTCCCTTCTCAAATATGTCTCAGTGATGTGAATGATTATGAAACTTGTCCCTAAAAACTGATTCGACAAACCCCATTATCATTTTCTAGCAGGTTGATTTTATATGTTAATTCCCATATAAAATGTATTGTTTATCTTTTACTTGGTGAGAATCGAAGTTAAAAAATAACTCTTATTGGAAACTAGTTTGATTCTTACCTTGTGAAGAGTAGAAAAAATTGGAGAAGGGTGGTGCATTCTAGTTCTGTGATTATAAATTTATTGGTTGGCCCTAGAAATGATATAGCGTAGCATAAGGGATATATTTTCTTTGAGACTAGGCGAGGCTGGTTCTGGGAGGTGGAACATATAGGTGGTCAGACTAGAGAAATAATGATAACCTATTTTAGGTGTGGGAAGGAAAAAATTCTCTTGCATGTTGCACGAGAGTGAGTTACAAATATTCCGGGATATTCTTTCCTATGCACATGGGAAGGTAGACTCCAACTGAGGCTCTAGTAGGGGGACATCTGTTGGACAAGGGAAGTGCTAAACAAAGAATCTAGTGACTTACGAAAAATCATACTTAGGGAGGCAAAGTAATATTGAAGCAAAGGTTGTAGGGGATCTCCTTCCATATTAGTGTTATCCATTGTTTGATAAAAAAATATAGCACTTATAATATTGCATGTATTTCTATCCCGAGGCTTGAAATAATTATCACCATATTGAGAGAGAGAGAGAGAGAGAGAGAGAGAGAGAGAGAGAGAGAGAGAGAGAGAGCCCATAAGCGGAACTCATGCCTTCGAAACAGAGTTCAAGGTTTTGCATCTAGGTATCATGAAAATATTCCTATGCGTGTGAAATAAGAGTTGTCGAGATGTGAAAGAGAGGCCTCCTCATAAAGAACCTCCCTTTATGATGTAGAAGTGAGAGCATAGTGGGAATGATGGATTCCAAACATAGGGAGGACAAGGAGTTGAGCAAATGCGTACATGCAAGAAATTAATCTCCACTAGAAAATAAAATTTCTCCTCAGATGGGAACTCCTGGATAGTTAGGAAGCAAGGAGATACTTATTATAGACACTAGATCAAATATATGTCCAGCTTAGGCATGGTGAGTGCAGACCAAAAATAATGCACAAGAGACCATAAAAAATTGAAAAACACTCTGACATTTCACCAGCTAGCCCTAGACCCTTAGCAACCCCACTAGATCCTATTCATGTAGATGGTTCATACTCTAATCCAACTCCTTGGGTATGTGACAATTTCTTACAATGATTATGGATTTCCTATTGTTTTTCCTTATGGCGGTGACTAAATAGGTCAATTCCCTTTCATTTTAGGTTTAAGTTCAATTATGTTAGACATTGTTGGTTCCTTATGGCCCTTTAAAGGGCCCAATTTTGGGTGTTTTCTACCAAGTGACTGGAATGACTTATGAAATTTTTTGTTGTAGCTTATTGATTTTGTCATAGTTAAATTCAACTTGCACAAAAAGTTGGTTTTCATTATAAATTGATTTGTACCTGCATTTACCCTCCATTTGGGTTAATTCTAATGAATTTCTCATAGTATTTTGATTTTTCTCTCTCCCTCTTTCTTTTACAAAAACAACCATATTTCGTTATATTGCAGTGTATGCTTTAAGTAACTCGTTTAATATTGAAAATATGTAATATAATAGAAATTTGACTCTATATATATTTTTTTACTATTAATTTATATATTTTCAAATTACTGAAGTTTGCAACACTGTGAAACTATGTGGTAAACTTTTTATGGACTTGTGTAACATATAATTTAGTTTTTAAATTAGAGAGCCAATAAAAATTTATCTACTAGCACAACAACATTACTAAATGTGGTTGATATATGTCGATCAACATCATCTTCATACCTTGATTGGCGTATAAAATTTGGAAACTGTCGTTGACCAACGTATATCAACCACATTTTTTAATGTGGTTCTTTTAGTTGATGAACAACATGTGTAGGGTGGATTTGTTGACCATGGTTGACAATAGTTGAAGAGGGTTGATGTGTTTGATCATGGTTTATGGGATTGATCAAGGTTAAAAATTGTTGACCAAGGCTATCAATGTTTGACCATGGTCAATCATTAATGTCACAACGTATTAATTCCAATTCAATTTAACGATGTTACATTAATGTTGACCATTTTTGGTTCAGGTTGAGCAGGTTTGACCATTCTAACCATGGTTGACAATGGTTTTCCATGTTGAGCATGGGTTAACTAATGTTATTTAATGTCCACTATGGTCAAATAGAGATGACCATGGTTGGTCATGGTTGATCATCGTTGTCCATTGTTGATGATGGATTATGACGGCTAACTAAAGTTGATGGTTGGCAATGGTTGCCCGTGGTCAACCATCATGAACAAAGTCAACTATGGTTGACCATATTGACCATAATTATTTACAAGCTACCGTAGTTGAATATGGTTAGCCATAGTAAAACATGGTGATCATAGCTAATTATGTACCTTTTTTAGTCAACCTTAATGGTTGCTATTATTATCATTAGTCAACTTTTGAAAACGTTAATTAGATAAACTAATTTTATTATTAAATATTAAACCTTATTCACAAAACCTAATATTAATATTATTGATAAACCTTATTAATATAGTAGTACTAATATTAATGTTATTAAAATTAATAATAATAATAATAATAATAATAATGCCAACCTTAATATAACTATAATTATTGTTATTATTAATTGTCAACTTTATGGATATTAATATTATTACTATTAAACATTTGTAAATCTTGACTATGACCAACCAATGCTGATCTTAGTTAACATTCAACAATCATGGTTGACTAAAATTTAATATGGTGAGTTACGTTGACTAAAAATGACTAGCAATAAATAAGGTTGACTATTATTTACTATAGTAAACACAATATTCACCAAATTAGATCATGGTAAACTATTAATAATAATATTAATAATGTCAACTTTAATATTAATATTAATACTATTCAAAATTATTAAATATTAATCGTTATTCACAAACCCTTATATAATTATTAATTATTAAACCTTAATCAAAAGCCTTAATATTATTATTATTAGGGCTTATGAATAATGATGGTGAATTTTGTATTGTTATTATTATAGCTTTGATCTAGGTCCACCATTAATAATATATTTAGTTAAATAATAATAATAATATAGTCAATATTATTATCATTATTAAATTTAACTTCATTAATATGATTATTATTAAACTTTAACTTTATTATTATTATTAAAGATTAACTTTGTTAATATTATTAACATTATTAAACATTTTTAAACGTTTATTAAGATTAGTCAAGGTTGACTAAAGTTGATCTTGATTGAATTTGCTCAACCATGATTTACTATTAGTCAATATGGTCAGGTTACATTGACTAAGGATGGCTATGAGTGAATATGGTTGACTATTGTTAACTATAATAAATATAGCATTGACCAAGTTAGATCACGGTAAACTAATAATAATAATAATAATAATAATAATAATAATATAGTCAACCTTATTATTTTTAGGAATATTATTTGTAGTAGTAGTAGTCATCTTTATTAACATTAATAATATTATTATAGAGTTGATTGAGATTTATTATGGTTAACTATTAATAATATATTCAATAATAGTAGTAATGATGATGATTTAGTCAACCTTAATATTAAATTACTAATATTAGTCAACTTTATATAAAGGTTGAATTTTTTCTACTAACGTGGTTGAGTATATTTGATTATTAATATTAATCAAAAATATTAGTAGGAAATTATGTTTGACCGAAGTTGAAGAGTGTTGACCATCAAACATAGTCAACCAAATTATAGATGCGGTTAACTATTTTGTAATGTCAGATTGAGACATCGGATAAAGTGCAATGTAATGTAACATTGTGATGTTGGATATATTTATCTACCATTTTGTTGTCACAAGATGTTTGATAATTAATAATAATCAATTATACTAAGAGGGGATTATGTTAGAACAAAGTTGAAAAGTGTTTACTCTCAAAGGTAGTCAAACATAGTTAACTACATTGGTTGACATATATATGTCTAAACACATTATTAAATGTGCTTAGACATCTATACATTTGCTTAAGTGGTTTCTAAAAACATGATGGTAGAATATTAGATGTTTCCCCATAGTGCATAGGGGTCGTTGTTTGTAGCTGCATTTATGAGTTTTCCTCAAGGTCATTAGACATATATGAGTCTCTCTAAGTAGTATATACACATGTGAGTGTATAAGAATATTAAATGTTTCCCCATACTTCATATACGTTACTAGATGTCAAAGTATTGTATCCAAGAGTGTTAATACATCCAACACTCTCTATGCACTCAACCATGGCATTTGTGAGTATGCTTCAAGGTACTTATAACACCTACCTAGTAATCAGTTTCCATTGTAATTATTAAATGACATCTCACAATTCATAGAGATAGTTAGATGTGAGGGTACTCCTTGTCAAACAACATCTATGAAGATTTATGGTGACATTTATGAGTTTGATTCTGCCACAGGGTGTTCAGACATTTATAAGTCCAATTAGGTGGTGTCTAAGCATTAGGTGGTAAAATATTAAATGCAACAATATAGTTAATGGGATTTGATCTAAAGGTTCCAAGTTGCAAAATATTAAATACAACAACATAGTTCATGGGGGACTTTTTATGTATTATTCCAAACCAATTACGAACTCTTTAACAATGTTTTTAAGTTTGTTGAAAGGTACATAGGTTTTCGCTATGCACCCTAACAAAAAACCATAAATATAATTGCAGAGTTTATAATACCATGCGATCGTTTCAGTATTCTTCATAAGCTTACTCTACCATGGATTCATAAATTGTACCATAGATTCATAAATTCTACAACATACTGCAGGGCGGAAACGTGAAGCTGGGTTACACTTTTGTGAGAATCGGGGGCAAAAAAAAATTTTCGGCAATAGTTCGGCTGAACATTTTATAAAGTTCGGCCGAACTATATAATAGTTCGGCTGAACTGTCTTAGCACGTTCGGCCGAACTTTTGAGTCCGTTTAGATTGACGGCACAGTGACGGCGCAGCAAACAGAATTTTTGCCGGAGGTTTGGAAAACCGGCAATGGTAGTTCGGCCGAACTCAGTTAAAAGTTCAGCCGAACTCAGTTAAAAGTTCGGCCGAACTCAGTTAAAAGTTCGGCCGAACTATGTTTTTATAAATAAATCGCCCGCGAAAGGAGTAAGGTTACTGTTTTCATTGTTGGCGCGCGAGTTTTTCCGCTCTGTTGTTGATTGCGTTGGACGAGTTGCTGGTCGAGGTTCTGCTGGTCTGATTGCGTTGGGCGAGTTGCTGGTCGAGGTTCTGCTCGTATGTTCTGTTACGCCATCGTTAGCCAGTTTTTGAATGTTTTTTGCTTCCGAGGATTTCTATTGCAAACGTTGTTGTTCTTGTTTCTATCTCATGTCTGTACATCTGTTGGTGGCTTTTATATTTACGGGTTCGGTTCTTGTTACAGGTTCTTGGGCGAGTTGCTGGTCGAGGTTCTGCTGGTTGAGGTTCCGCTGGTCTGATTGCCGCAACTGGTCGAGGTTCTGCTGGTCTGATTGCCGCAACTGGTCGAGGTTCTTTCCTCTTATCTCAACTTTTTAAATCTTTTAAGACAACACTAAAATAAAAAACCAGAAATATTCTCCAGTCACAATTAATTTCCATTTCTTATCTGGCAGCTTTCTCAACTTTCTTTGTTATTTCAGCTTTTTAAAGCTTTGACGAGAGCACTAAAATAAAAAACCAAAATTTTTAATTTCCATTTACCTGCAATCCAATTTACCTGCAATCCGCAATCCATTTACCCGAATTTCTGTATTTTTTCCACTGATACGAACGAATTTGGTAGCTATGCTTCTGTCTATCTCATGTCTGTACATCTACATCTGTCTTTCCTTTTCTGGAAGTTGGTGGCTTTTATATTTTGGCCAGAAGCCAAATAAACACGCATTTCATTTTACTTTTTGAGCATTAATTTTATTGTCGTATCACCATAATTATAAAACCATAAAACACATCTTTTGACCTGGGCGTTATCTATTGAGGATACAAATTCGTCACTATTTTTTAGCTGTCTTTTTAAATCTGATCATAAAAATGTTTATGGTGGAATCGATTCAATACCCTGAAAAACTTTTTGAACACTTGAAATTTTGATTTTTGACCATGGTAACTCAGATTTCCCGAGATGTGTAGCAAAATTTTAAAAAAACCATGCTAAAATTTTCCTTAACCTGGGTTGTGATCTTGTTTCATGATGTTTTTACGGGGAAAATAATTAGATTTTATATTTTAAAAAAGTCTGAAGAAATTATCTGAAACTCGTTTAGCATTCACCATCCTTTCCTAGTTTATGGTGATAAATCTGAGCTTCAGTGAATCGCAGATTGGCCAACTTATATAACAAACGCTTCCTTCTTTCCAACCATAGGGTATAGCATCTAGAATTATACATTTTCATAATTTTCGTAAGTTTTGAATTTTCATAAGTTGTTTATGTTTCACCTTTTGATTATACATTTTTTTCATTCTAGGTAATCCGTAATTGAAATATTCCGTATTAATATTTTTTCAACCTTAAAACTGGAAATTTATAAATATTTTTTAAGTATTTGTAGTTTTAAAATCAATTTTTTTTTTCAATTTAAAAAAAAAATTATTTAATTTATTAAATTAGAAATAGAGTATATATATATGAAATATTTATCAAACATTTTATTATGCAAAACATTATATGATAGCATTAGTAAATTCGTAGAAAATTTATGTATTCACTACAACCATAAAGATTACATGGAAATATCTATGGAGTCTATGATGACTAATTAAAAGTAGAACATTTGATTTCTTGCAACCAATTCTTCATGTTATTTCACCCTCAATCCCGTAATATTTTTCAATTATTCATATTATTTCACCCCAATAAAGCAATACATTTTAAGTATTATGTAGATGTTAAGTATATTAATATTTCATATACACAGGTAGATATCAATGAGTCCCCTATTTTTCTTCATTCATAACAACTTCCATTTCTATAGATTGTACAAAATGTTAATATTAAATATATAATATAACATAAAATGAATAATTCATTACATTTTTTTAAAATGCTAACAGGGTAAGGTGTTTTATTTAAGAAGAAAATCCAGCTTACACCTCACTCCACCCATCTCTCATGCTACTTTCATATATCTATCTAGTTTTAAAATCTACTTACTTGTCCTTTAGGCCTAATTTTGGTTTTTAAACTTGATTTTTTTAATTTTACCTTCATAATTTATGGGCGGAAACGTGAAGCTGGGTCCACATTTATTGTTTCTACATTGCTATTGAATTAACCTTTTAATACTCTTCTTAATTGTGGACGTGTGTTGGTATATTATGGTTTTAGGAGGAAGTTTTCCTGGCTAGTTATGCCATCAAACTGAAAACACATCTTGGTATATTATGCCATCAAACTGAAAACACATCATTTTTCTCCTTCAAAGAAAAAAAACACATGTCTTGGTATATTATGCCATCAAACTGAAAAAACATCATTTTTCACCTTCAAAGAAAAAAAATTAAATTTCAATAGGCTTTAGGAAATTTAATTTCAAGTCATTTAATTTCACTAGATTAGAATTTCTTTCAAATTCAAGAGCTTAGAATTGCTTTCAAGTTCAATAGATCAAATTCATTTCCAAGTCCAATAGAATAGGATTTACCTTTATGTTTGATAGAATCAAATTTCAAAAAGCTTTCATAGTATAGAATTAGAATAATTTGTTTCAAGTTTGAATTCGATGCTTTGATATATGTAGTCTTTGATAAATAACGTGTTTGTGCTCATTTAGATATTTTCATTAATTGGTTTTCTTTGAGTATTGCAATCATTTCCATAGGTTAATTTCCATTTTTGATTGAGAGTTAATTGCTTAGCATATATTGTGCAAGTGTACTTCAGAAGTATAAGAACCTGGATTGACATTTAATGCAAGTAATTTATCTCACAATTAATTTACCCATTAGGATGCTTTGACCTAGTAATCAATAACTTAAGAGATGAAAAAGATCCTATCACATTAACGTGAGGATCCATTTTCACAATGAACATTAGGAAAAGACAATATTCATTGCAGTTGGTAATATAGTCAACTAGTAGACTATTCAATTATTAACAAAGTTGATGAAAGAATGCAAGAAATTTAAGGTTGCATTTCAATTTTGAAAATTTTCTACAATAATTTTTGTAGGATAATTTGTTAATGCAAGTTTCCATAGTTATTTATAATTTTTATTTTAGAAAGAACCTTCAACCAAAAATACCCAAGGTTAGTCCCCCGTGTGCCCTTTGAGACACATTAGGTCATCCCACCAATTCATGCCCCATGCTTCATGAGTTGAAGGGTATCCTTCATACCCCTTAAGCACCCCCATTTCTCCCCACTCCATCATGTGATGTTGCCACCTCATCATGTAATAAGGGTTTAAGAACCAACGACCTCTTGTGTATTTATGTGAAACACAAACATTATACACAACATTGTCTCAATCTCCGACGATATCAAGATGTGTTGGTCACCATACATCATGCCTCAATAGTAGCACCACCACTTACACCAACCTCATATGTTGATGATTCCTCTTCCACCATTTATTATGTCATGAACTCGGTTAATTAGTATTTGGCATGCCCTTGAGTGCTCTATGTTAAAGACACTCATCTCATCTATATGTGTCCTCTACTCATCAAATACCATCATCACTGCATGCATCAAGTGACATATCCCCCTCATCAAGATCCCAATCCGCCTAATTTTGGATGCTCCTCATACACTAAGTACCTTGACCATATCAATGGAATTCCCAACTCCTAGCATGGTTCCCATCACACCAACACAACTATTGGAGATTCAAATGACCTCACCACTTAGAAAATGATAAGAAATTATTTCACCTCCTTGTACTAGAACAATACATAGAAAGAATAACATATAATTAATAGAAGAGATAAAAATATGAATTAGAGAAAGGCATGGATCACATATTAAAGGAAATGTAAGCCAACCTAGAAAGAAACCAACTCTTCGCTCCCACTTCAAATAATTTTTAAGAGTAAACAATGAAAACAACAAATTGATCTATGTACTAGATGTACAACATTCAACCATACCTATATAAAGAGTGTACAATGAAATTAATGTTGATTTACTTCAACACTTGGAAAATATCTTGTTTCTATCCCATTTGTGGAAGTTATGCAAATATGAAATAAAGATATGAGGTTATGAAGTTCTTAAAATTTGATGAAGTAGATGACCCTACTTTTGAGGATTATCCTATAGAGTTATAAAAGATGAATCAAGGGAATAAAAATGTAATTCATAAACATTTTCATATATTCCTACTAATAAATAAAATATTATTACACAACTATATGCTAGATTTAGGAGAAACAAGTGATGTAATTCCTTTGAAAGTGATGAAATAATTAGGCCTTACAACAACTAGGGCATATAGAAATGTATGTGCTATGGATCCTATGAAAATCGGGATGGGTAGAGTAATAAATACACATGTTTTGAAATTTTTTGAGGAGTAACTCAAAGCATGCATATATACAAAATGAAGTGGCTACTTTCTTCATATTCCATGAGGGACTATAGTTCTTCCTAAATACTATTCATTTCATGTACCTCTGAATTATTTCTAGTGAAATTAAATGACTTGAAATTAAATTTCCTAAAGCCTATTGAAATTTCTCCTTCAAAATAAGGATGCACTCCCATTTGATTCTCACAGATAGGTTGTAATCATGAGGCTCTCGCTCAAGAGTGGACCTTCGCAAAATCTTGTGACATCTTGTCACAAACAAAACCATCAAACTGAAAACACATCATTTTCTCCTTCAAAGAAAAAAAAATTCACATCATGTGAATATGTCCATGTACTCTTGCATATTGGTGTACAAAACCATCAACCAAACAAGTTGACAAAACATGCCTCTTCAAACAACTGACTCTGAAGACAAATAATAGAGCTCATGTACTTTCAACATCTTGCTTCATGCAACATGCACTGGATACTTTGAATTTGCAAAGAAATTAATGAAACATCAAAATACATGCTAGGCCTTAATTGGTTAAGAAATCTAACCATTTGTCGGCAAACCATTTCAATGGCGCTTCTTTTTCTTTCAACTATGTTGAATTTAGTTTTTAGTTATATTTTTAATTTTGGAGAAAATAACTATTTATTTCATGTGTAATTAGATTAGTGATTTCATGTGTTAGGGTTGTGGATTCGGGCATTGAAACAACACCATTATATTTCAAATTTAAAAATGATGGTTTGAGTCCTAGGTAGCTTAGAATCCTACTTGTTTTCAAAATAAGGATGCACTCCCATTTGATTCTCACGGATAGGTTGTAATCATGAGGCTCTCGCTAAAGAGTGGACCTACGCAAAATCTTATGATGTCTTGTCACAAGCAAAACCATCAAACTGAAAACACATCATTTTTCTCCTTCAAAGAAAAAAAAAATTCACATCATGTGAATATGTCCATGTACTCTTACATATTGGTGTACAAAACCATCAACCAAAAACAAGTTGACAAAACATGCCTCTTCAAACAACTGACTCTTAGCTCAAATAATAGAGCTCATGTACTTTCAACATCTTGCTTCATGCAACATGCACCATACTTTGAATTTGCAAAGAAATTCATGAAACATCAAAATACATGCTAGGCCTTAATTGGATAAGAAATCTTTAACCATTTGTTAGCAAACCATTTCAATGGCGCTTCTTTTTCTTTCAACTATGTTGAATTTAGTTTTTAGTTATATTTTTAATTTTGGAGAAAATAACTATTTATTTCATGTGTAATTAGATTAGTGATTTCATGTGTTAGGGTTGTGGATTTAGGCATTGAAACAACACCATTATATCTCAAATTTAAAAATGATGGTTTGAGTCCTAGGTAGCTTAGAATCCTACTTGTTTTCAAAATAAGGATGCACTCCCATTTGATTCTCACGGATAGGTTGTAATCATGAGGCTCTCGCTAAAGAGTGGACCTTCGCAAAATCTTGTGACGTCTTGTCACAAAAAAAACCATCAAATTGAAAACACATCATTTTTCTCCTTCAAAGAAAAAAAAAATTCACATCATGTGAATATGTCCATGTACTATTACATATTGGTGTACAAAACCATCAACCAAACACAAGTTGACAAAACATGCCTTTTCAAACAACTGACTCTTAAGTCAAATAATAGAGCTCATGTACAAATTTCCATATTTGTTGCATTTAAATGTGTCTAACATAACTCTACTTTCAACATCTTGCTTCATGCAACATGCACCATACTTTGAATTTGCAAAGACCTGAATTCTCCACCCCCATTAAAATGACCCTACAAGTTGATTCTTTTAGTTTTTTCACTCTATAAGCATCAACGTACGATTATGCATGATGGAGAATCTCTAGCGCTTTCCCTTGTTAATATATTTAACAAGGGAGAGCGCTAGATATTCTCCATCATGCATAATCGTACGTTGGATTTGGTGATAATTGTCTTCATATTTTGGCTTTCTGACCCGCAAAACATAATTATTTTAGAAGGGAGGGAAGGAGGGATGATCACATTGACTTGCTTGATGACATGTCTATGAAGATTAACTACCTCAAGAACTATTTTTTTGCGTAGGGAAAGAGACACATTCCCATGTATGAGCATGAAAACGTTCTTTGATATTGTTAATGCCTTTAGTGTTTACTTCTACAAGTTCTATAGGCAGAGTCTGTAAAGGGCCAGGTAGCCTCTGGATCTCATCTTTTATGAAAGGTGACATATCTAGTAAATGCCCCTGCAGTCAATCTCTGGAATGGATCTAAATAAAAGTTCTTCATTTTAATATTCGTAAAACACAACAACTTTAAAGTAAACTATGTACATGTTCCATTCATCATGAACACAAACCTCACAAGCCTCCTTGGCTTTGGAGCATTTTCCATGTTTTCCATAACCAAGACCCAAATAATTAGGCCCTTCTTGAAGAACATTTGGCTCCACTATGCCTTGTACATGCTTGCCTTTAAAACCCTTTACTTTCATAGGACATTTTCATCAAAAATTTGGACCTTATTCCTCTAATGTCTCTCAAAAGAACTTACACATTCATTTTAAGAGGAAATTGAAGGTACTCTAATGTCTCTAATGTCTCTCAAAAACACGTACACATTCATTTTCAGAGGAAATTGAAGGTAGAAACCAATAGCTAATTCTTCCAACTAACCTTGACTAAAATGAGCTAAATTGTACTTTGATACGAACTTGATTTAAATTGTCCACCCCACATTAGGCACCAATGATTATATAACCTTTAATGGGCTAGCACTGGTTTGTAATCATCTCAAAATGACTTAGTAGATGAAAAATTACTATGTTTGTAGTCATCGTTTCACACCATCTACATATGACCCTTCTACACATTATATGATTGAATTTATGGTAGGTCATCCCTTCTATCTTGACCATGATTGATTGTGACATTAGGTGAATAAAAGAAATTTGATAAGGAAGGAACAGTAAGTTTATTCTCCTCCACCTACTCCATATTTAGTGATTGCCTATTTTTTCTCTTCCAACATTTTATTTTGGAAATTCATTTTGGTAGTTAATTCTACTAATAGTCACAACACCTGGAAGTCAAAGAAATTGTTATATACACTACTAAACTCAATTAACATTGTTTTTTATTGGACTTTACAATAACAAACAACGTAGAGTTCATTAATGTAGTAGTGTATATAATAATTATATGTATAGTGGTGTGGCTATCGATAATATTAGCTGCTAATGAATTTCGAGAATAGAAAGTTGGAAGTGGAAAATTGAGAAATCACTAGCTATGGGGTGGATGGAGGAGGACAAACTAGAAACTATCTTCTGCTTATAAATTGTATTTTATTCACTTGTTGTCACAATCATTCATGGGATAGGTAGAGAGGATGACATTCCAAAAATTCATGCATATAATATGTAGAAGGGGTCATGTATGAGATGGTGTGAAGTGATGATGATTGACATGGTAGATTTTCATCTGCCAAGTCATTTTTAGATGATGATGACAAACCAATATTAGCCATTTTAAGGTTATAATCATTAACAAGAAATATGGGGAAGGAAATTCAAATGTCTCATCATGGAAATTATAAAAATTGTAAGGATGGGGTTATAAGTGTTATGGAAATTCTAAGTGCCAAATTGTAAGGAACAAGCCATATATTTGCTTCTCAAAAACTCTATTCAAGATATACTCTTAAAAAACCAAGTACAAATTTTAGTAATCCTAGAATCATGCTTTACATAAGGTAAAATTGGGGAACTCATGACTTGTACTATAAATAAAAAAACATTTACACTTACCAAAAAATATATGATAAAAATTGACAAACTACATTTAAGCTTAAGCTTAAGGGGATATAATCATTCTTGCCTTCCATATAGATAATGAAAATGATTGTTCTAAGTCTCATGTTGCTTCTCATGTTATTTTATAAACCTTGGTTGGAAAGAAAAATAGGAGGGCTGAAATGTAAGAAATATAGAACATATTGGATTTAACATCCCCAAATTGGATTTTACTTTGAGGTATTGATTTTTTGAAATCTATTTTGTGAATGTCGACCAATAGATATATATCATGGAGGATGAAAGACGAAGATCAACCGAATCCCATATGGAGTCTCGGGGATCGGAGGATGTTCACGGTCTTTAAATATAATCTTAAATCTACATACATGTGTGTACATATGGAATTGATTTTTTTACTAACTTTGTGAGTGAAATTAGTTGTTAACAAGTTTCATATTTTAATTTTAGGAGGCAAGAGGAGAAGGCTTTCTACTCCATCAATGGAGCGTGGCCAAGGTTCAACCGGTCGAGGTAGCAGGGTGCCGGAAGGGGGTGATATTTATTCCCCCGAAGGCCAGCAATCAACGACTGCTGGTTCTCAACAGGGTCGCTGTGGGTCTAGTTCTCAGCAGCATCATTCTGGGGCTGGTTCTCAGCAGGGTCATGTTGGAGATGATGTTAACCAACAACATCAAGGTTGCCATCAATTTCAATATTTTTTCATTAAATTTTTACAACTTTTTTTACACGTTTTTTTTCTAATATATGAAATTTTATATATATTGATGCAGAGGCTGAAAATGTTCGAGCCAGTGGTCAAAAAAGACGCAGGGCAGCGCGCTACATTGAAGAAGAAGGCTGTCAACCTAGCACAACTTATCCGGCTGAGATTACTGATATACCATGGGAAACGAACACGGCGGAATGCACCTTACGAAGGTGTCAAAGCCTTTATGCAAAATTGCAGAGAGATCTCCAGGATTTGACTCTACCTGCTGAGAGTAGACAGAGCCTAGAGATCGTTACACATTCATTGAGTGAAATGGTAAAAGTGTACAAAGATTTGGGGCCAACCACTGATTCGTTTGTAGAAGTGATGAGAAAGAGAGGATAAACAGTGATAGGTCCCGATAAATGGCAGGACATAAAAAAAAGAGTTTCAAGAAATGATGCTAAGTCAATGTTTAATTATAAGGAAGGGCTAAAAAGAAAGATGTTGAAGGTGCAGTATTTCAAGCACCCAGACAAAGCAAAATATTTGTATAGTTGACATCTTGCGGCCTTTGGAAGGCTTCCATGGAACGATGAGGTTCCTCTTTATTTTGCACAAATGTTTTATGCAGAATTTTTTTTGGGTATGAAACCCGACTACAATGATCTTCCTTCAGAATTTTTTGGCCCGGGGAGAGGTCGATTATATCAACGTAAGGGCGCTAAGCGAGATGTGGAGTTGCCTCACCCTGAGCCGCCATTGGTGAGTCGACCGTCTCGAGTCGAAATGCTGCGATCAGAGATGGATGCGACTTCTCAAATAAGTCGTGAAGCAAGAGATGTTATGATCGAAAATGTTCATAGCGGATTGAGTGGAGTCAATATTGGCTTAAATAGACTAAGAGCACGTGAACATGCACATGCCAATTTTGTTTATCATACAGATGAGGAGATTTACAACATGAATGTTAAAGATCTCCGAACATACGCAATAAATTGTCGCAATGGTCTGCAAGACCTAATTTTTCATGAGGAAGAGGGCACCGGAACGGTATGTGTTAGTGACCTTAGGGTTTGAAATTATATTTACATATACGTGTACAATTTGTAATAAATACATGTGTATGTACATGTATACATTTATTTGTATGTGTACATTAATCTAATAAAAATGTATGATTATATGTTAAAACACCATTTGCAGTTCTCAGGCATGATGCGTGATGAAAATGTTAATATTACGTTCGGGACCTCTAGCTCAAACGATGCAGCTGGGTCTGGCCATCATGATATGTTGGCACATGTATGTTAGTGTTTTTGAAGTGACTCTAAAATAAATAATTGTTGCCACCATGTACATGTATGTATATATATAATTCGATAAAATGTTTTAACAGGTGCCGATTTCGTCTGATGTTTTTGGGATGCCGATACCTTCTTCTTCTTTAGGAGATATACCTTCTACTTCATTGGGAGATGTACAAGTATGGACAATTTTTCACAAGTTCAAAATTTATGTTACCTCAAAAAGTTCCATTAAAAGTTGAGATATATAGAGAGAGATCTATATTTTGAGTTATTTAAAAAATTTTGAATTTAGGTTCGTATAGAAGATTTTTTTAATCCGAGGACTTTAGCGACGGAGATAGGAACATCCACAGCATTTGAAGAAGTTGTCTTTAGTTCTTTTTTTTTAATATTATTGTTCAAATAAGTTTATATATGTAGACGTGCATTTTCATTTGAAAGTTTTTAATTTATATAAATTATTTATGTATATATATATATATTTATATTTAACTGTACATGTATATTGTACAGGTTACCACTGGAGATGTTTCTATGGCAGATCCTGTTCATCAAATGGAGAGGCAACCTTAAGAGGTATTGCGTGATTTTTTTGTTATATTTTGTTTTTTACATGAAGTTCTAGATATATATATTCTCATTCATTTTTAAAACTTCAAATTTTAATGTTCAAGTACATGTGCATTGTGTATGTAGGTTTTCCCTTTACAAGATAGCGAGCTAATCGAGACCCAGAGGCTAGATCCTCCATTTGATGGACAAGATATACGGTAGATTTGATTTTATTTCAAAATTTAGATGGTTTTAAAATTTGTTAAACTTGATACAGTTTGATACTTGAGTGAGATTTACAATTTTTGGACATATTTTTTTACAATATGTTTTTTGGACATATTTTTGGACATATGTTAAATGTTTTTGTTGGATAGTTGAATTATAATTGGCATGGCATGTGATATTTAATGTTAAATGTTTGTGTTAGATAGTTGAATTATAATTGGCATGGCATGTGATATATAATGATAAATGTTTTTGTTAGATAGTTGAATTATAATTGGCATGGCATTTGAAGTTTTAAAAACTACATGAATGATGGAATGTGAACCTACATTTGCACATGTGGTAAATTGAAATGTTACTTGTAACAAGACAATCCCCATTGATTTCATTACATTATATATGTTGATTTCTGATTTGATATAATTGCATACATATGATGGTACATTACTTGTAAAGTCATTGGATTAATAACTTGTTCATTGATTTGAGTTTTCTTTGGATGGTTTTAGTACTTTTGGCATGTGAATGTGAAGTAATGTTGTCATTGAATTACATTTGACATTTGATATTTAATGTTAAATATTTTTGTTGGATAGTTGAATTATAATTGGCATGGCATGTGATATTTAATGTTAAATGATTTTGTTGGATAGTTGAATTATAATTCTAATGGTATCTGAAGTTTTTAAAACTACATGAATGATAGAATGTGAACCTACATTTGCACATGTGGTAAATTTAAATGTTACTTGTAACAAAACAATCTGCATTGATTTCATTATGTAGTATATGTTGATTTCTGATTTGATATAATTGCATGTATGATGGTACATTACTTGTAAAGTCATTGGATTAATAGTGTTCATTGATTTCAGTGTAAGCGCAAAAATTATTGACAATGTAGAATGATTTTTGTGTTATAATAACTAAACCTAATAATATTGGAGAGCAAGAGAGACTTGAGGTATGGTGTTTACTACAAGAGTTTGAGCTAAATATTTAAATGCTTTATCTATCTTTCATAAAATAGTTTAAGATTGATCACAAGAATTAAGAGTTCATGTCTCGGTCCATCATTGGTATGGTCCATCATAGAATGATCATCCATGTCAATGACTCTTAAGTATATCTTTCCAAACCATGACCCTACTCTCACATGTGTGCTTTTCATGACACCAGTCGTGCTACTTTTATCCTCGAGTTGACTGCCTTGAAAGCACTCAACTCTTTCTCGATGCTAGCCTTCCTCTTTCTAAGAGATGAAGCTGCCTTTCGACTTAGGAAGCTATGGGTAGCCCCCGTGTCTATCAAAGGAGAGAACTTTTTCCCATGTAGGGTTGTAGACATGAATCTCAAGTCCAAGGAACTTTCATCATCATTCCTCCTCCTTGTCTTGTGCCTTACTTTCGCAATCTTCTTCAACATTTCCTCTTCCAATATGTTTTTCGAACTAGCCCTTGGCTTAACAGTGCTTTTCACATATCTCTTCTCATGAAGCTCCATATAACAATTTGATCCTGGGCTTGCTTGAATTGGTTCAAGCTCTTTCTTTTTCGAATTATGTCTAATTGCTCCAATACGACATATATCAAGACTCCTTCCAAGCGAAGTGCACCAATCCTCTTAGTGTGGTCGTCTTCTTTTCCAAGTGTGCCAACACATGCATTTTCTTTCTTCAAACCAATAGGTTTCGGATCAAGAAAGTCCCTCTTGATCTTATCTTCCATGTTCTTGACTTTACCCTGCAACGTGGTGCTTATTTCCTTCAAGTGAGCCCTTTCCATAAAGAGTTTCTGAAGTCTTTGTTCACCTTGTCGTATCTCCATGTCAAGCTTTTCAATTTCAGCAGTTTGTCTAGAAAGTCCATCCTTGGAATTTCTTGCATGAAAAACCAAGTAGGTTGAACCAACGTTGGTCTAGTGCATTGGAATTCATTAAAGAATTGGTCATTGGCGCTGCTTCAAGCTAGGAGTGAGCATCGTCACCAACCTACATTGAATATTTTACACTCCCTATGGTGAATGATACTTTAAATTGATTGATAGTCTAAGACTTTCGAATTTTTCCGAATGCCAAATGATCTTACAAAGTTCGTATTTATAATATTCTAGTAGGTCATTCGGCGACAACTTTTACCAAAAACTTGAAACGACTTTGGCGTGTGATATTTAATTTGTTAAATGTTTTTGTTGCATTGTTGAATTATAATTGGCATGGCTTAACAATGCTTTTCACATATCTCTTCTCATGAAGCTCCTTAGAACAATTCGATCCTGGGTCTGCTTGAATTGGTTCAAGCTCTTTCCTTTTCGAATTCTGTCTAATCGCTCCAATACGACATATATTGACTCCTTCCAAACAAAGTGCACCAATCCTCTTAGTGTGGTCGTCTTAGTGGCATGTGATATTTAATTTTTTAAATTTTTTTGTTGGATTGTTGAATTATAATTGGCATGGCATGTGAAGTTTTTAAAACTCCGGTTTTGGATGGTTTCAATCTACATTTTGCATGTGATATTTAATGAACTTTAAATGTTAAATGTTTAAATGATGCACAATATATAATCAAAAGGGTTTTAAAACTTAAAGTTTTGGATGGTTTCAATTTACAACTTAAAGTTTTGGATGGTTTCAACCTACATTTGCACATATGGTAAATTGAAATTATGTTACTTGTAACAAGACAATCCCCATTGATTTCATTGTATATGTTGATTTTTAGTTTGATATAATTGCATGTATGATGGTACATTACTTGTAAAGACATTGGATTAATAGTGTTCATTGATTTTAGTCTAAGCGCAAAAAATTATTGACAACGTAGAACGATTTTTGTGTTATAATAATTAAACCTAATAATATTGGAGAGCAAGAGAGATGAGGTATGGTGTTTACTACAAGAGTTGGAGCAGGTCATTCGGTGACAACTTTTAATGGAAACTTGAAACAAAGAGAATCTATCTTTGGCTAGGACATCATGTAAGATGCTTGACATAAACAGTAAAATTGTACTTAAAAGCCGAGATTCAGGCAAGTGGGGACAACCACTTGTTATCTCGTCCCTTGGAGGCTAGGCCAGATGGGGACCGAATCTGACTTCACAAAATAAAGTGAAATAATTTGTACCATATGGTCGGAGAACATATACAAGAACAATTAATATACAAGAACAATTAATTTCATTCTAGAATATATATATCCAATACATATTTAACATTTTTAATCAATGCACATGTATAGAAAAACTACTTTCGGTGGATACTAGAGCACGTGCTTGTACCCAAACAATTTGTAACATCTGCAAACCACAAATAACATAAGCAGTTCAATTTTTAGTTGAGTACTGAAAGGTCTAAATGATAATAAATTGTTGGACACTTCACTCAAAAAAATTCTAATGGAATTCCATCCTCAATAATCCATTCATGATCGGATTTTGACATTTTCCATTTCTTAATTTTTGATTTTTTCTTTGATTGAACTTCTATCAACTTTATGCGTGCTGCACACACCAAGTGACTATATTGACAACTTATGGAATCAGGTTCATTGTCTTCGAAGTAAACAAAGTCTTCACTTTGACGAGTTCGTTTGAAAAAATAACCTTTCAGTATAATAGACCCTTTGTCATACTGAAATCCGTGATCATTATAGTCTTGTAATAATTTCATTTTTTGTTCAGTGCAACGCATCAAATAATACTTTACATTGTCATCGTTGTCAATAGGTGCAATTACAGCAAAAAAATCTCCTGCACAATAAAATAAATTTAACATTTAATTATGCATATTTAAATTTATTTGTAAATCTTTAAATCATTAAAAAGTAATTCAAATGTTACCTTCTCTAACAAGATCAGAAACTCGATCACCATCGGATGATATTGTAGTTTCCTCTAATTCCATTTCTTCAAACATTGCAACAGACATTTTTCCCTTTGTATTTAGCTCTGTATGTTTCCAATCATTCACATACATTTTGTTTTCACAGACGTCATTGGATTTTGTGTTGTCTATGCAAACATCACAAAAACAAGAATATTTTCTTTTATCCAATGAAAACACATTTGTGGACAATTTTGTTTGAATTGAATGCAATTTTCGAGTCCCTTTTATTGTTCCAACCTCATTTCCAATTGATCTATTTACGTCTCCGATTCCAATATGCCAGAAAAACCTTTATATGGAAAATTAGAAAAAGAATTTGTAAATATGATATAAAAATACAATTAAAAATAATCATTGCATGATAAATGTACAATGTTTAAAATTAGATTTCCAATATAAATTAAATTGAATGTACCTTCGCACTTCTCTTGATGGGTTAATCTCCTGGCTTAGAGCATTTTTGCACCATTGAACAACTTCTTCAGCGTTCACAAGTCGGCGTGCAAAGTGGTTCATTTGATATCTTCGAAGTACTCGTTTTATGCATGCTCCTGCACCGTCATGTTCTCCTTTTCCATGGCCAATCTCAAAGAAATTCCAACAATGTTTAATGCAAGTTTTCTTATGAAGACGACACAACCAAAAAAATGATCGTGCAGATTTGAATTGACCTGCGCATCCGTCTGACCATATCCAATGTTCATTGAATGTTATTCCACGATTTTCAATGAATCATAAATTCTTTCAAAACAATGTTGTACAAAACATGTATCATGTGTACGATCGTCACTGATATAAAAATGATATTCTTTAATGATATGTCGATTTTCACTCGTGCTTTCTATATGATCGACATTTTGTTCAGCATGTCTATATAGAATATGGACGAGCATGGAGACTTGGTCGGAGTGATAGTATTCACTCTGAATTTCTTTTTGTGGAGCAAATGTGTAGTTTTCTGCAAAATCAATCACTGACAAAATGGTTCCTGGTGGAAAAACTTCACGAGATTTTTTGAATTGCAAGTCTTGCCATCGAGCTCTGTGGGAATGCATGGTGTATTTGTAAATTTCTGCTTCAAACTTTCTCAAAAAGTCTATTAGAAAAATTTCGTCTTCTCGTAATTCGATTCTTTTAACACTATCTGCACCTTGAATCGATGTACTGGTATATTCATATCTCTTCCATTTCACTTTCCTGTTGGACAATGATTGATCATTTATATCAATACGATATTTGTTTTGAAATTTAGTCAAATTTCCACAATCATTGCATTTTTTACCACCAACACATTTCTTTTGTAAAATAGTTCATCGCTTTCTCTTTCACATAGAATTTGAGATATGAATTCACGGATAGTGGAAGGAGGAGGTGAATCCTTCCATAATGTTCTACCGAAATCAAGGAATGTGTCATAATATAACTCAAATTCCACATGATAACGGCAACAACAAGTGTCGCGTACGGTGATATGTTTTACATACCATGGTTTTTGTTGAACAAAAGCACTGAGTGAAACTTGAATTTGACGATTCTCTTCTTTGAACTTGTTGAATAACTCTATTTGAGTGGTATCCAAGAGATGTTTTTTATGTTCTTCGTATTGATTTCGTGCTATTCTTCTTCGCATCACATGTCTTGCAGTGGGTGAAACACGCGAATTGTTCTTCCAATGTTCATATATTATTTTTTTAACATCTTCTCCAAGTCTATCTTTGTATGGTTGCCTACAAATAGCTCTCCAACAAGCGAGTTCATCATTTACGTCTATTTGCAGTCGAAATTTTCGATGTTTGTGCAGAGTTTTTCGCGAGGTTCCCAGTGCTCGTGCCATAGATGTTAGATTCAAACGATTCTCTTGAGTACTTGGTGAAACCATTGCCATTTTTATTCCTCTACGTATATTTGAAACCTCTTTATCTCTAGATCTCTTAATTGACTCTATAGCACTACTCATATTTTTTATCACCTCTTCTTTCATTTTTTTATCTTTGGTTGATTTTCGAATACCCAATAGTGCCGTCGCTTCTTTTAATTTCCTTGATGATAGGAGACCTTTCAATATTTGAGCTTGAACTGTCACTTGCTCAGGTTTGAAAAACAATTCCAAAATTTTATCGACACGATATCGTATAATATAGTCAGGTTTTTTATCTCCATGTGTGTGAGTGTCAACATTTTCTAACATATCATTATCGATAGTGATTTCATCTGTACATATTTGAAAAAATAGTACATATTCAATAAATAATTAAATTAATAAATATGTCAATAAATATTAGGAAAATTTTAAATATATCAATAGATCATAATATTTACATTTACATACCCGATTCAATTTCTGCTTGAGGTTGATTTTCTTCTTGAATATTTTGAGGAGTATCTCTGTCTGTTTAGATTAAACAAAATATTTTTCAAACTAGTTCATCAAATAAAAATTAAGCTTCACATTCTACATTGGGAAAACTTTAAAAATATATCAATAGATCATAATATTTACATTTACATACCTGCTTCAATTTCTGCTTGAGGTTGATTTTCTTCTTCAATATTTTGAGGAATATCTATGTCTATTTACATCAAACAAAATATTTTTCAAACTAGTTTATCAAATAAAAATTAAGCTTCATATTTTACATTAGGAAAATTTTAAATATATATCAATAGATCATGTAATATTTACATTTACATACCTGCTTCAATTTCTGCTTGAGGTTGATTTTCCTCTTCAATATTTGAGAGAGCTTCTAACTTTCTTTTGCGATATTGTCTTGTCTCTTCTCTACGTTCTTCAGGCTTTCTTTTTCTATCATATTTTCTCACACAAGTTCTTCGATTTCCCATGATAATAGAGTATAAGGTTCAAAAAATTTCCTTTAAAAAATTAGACAATAACTCAATTACAAACAATATCACAAAAGATTTAATTTAAAAAAATATTTTCTAAAAAATACGTAATCCTTGATCCAAAACACGTACATACCTCTAAGAAAAATCACACCGCCTCTAAAATGTGAAGAAAAATTTTTGAACAAAGAAGCTCAAAAGATTTATTTCAACACAAAACACTTACATACCTCCAAGAAAAATCAAGTCGCCTGCAAAAAAATGTCTTCCCAAAAAGTTCTTTAAACTCAAACTTTGAACCTCCAAGAAAAATCACGCCGCCTCCAAAAAATGTCTTCCAAAAAAAATTTTCAAACCCAAACTTTGAAGAAAAGTTTTTGAATTCAAACCAAGTTGTAGAATGAAATGAAGCCTGTTATTAGACCCAGAGGTATTCTAGATTAACATCATCTATGGAGTGTACTATGGCAGAGAATGTTGTTGAATAATATTTGGAATGAAGTAAAAATGAACATTGTATAGAACAAGAGGGGTTTGGGGTGTCATCATCCCATGATCAATAGGTTTAGGGCATGCTATGTTTTATGGTAATAAAGAATGGAAAAATGCGTGCAATAACATATGAGAAAATGAGTAGCGAAAAATTATAAGAACTATATAATAAAAGTGACGTCGTATCTATAAATAAAGTCTAGATAGCCACCCCTAAAAGCCTAGATCATGCCAAAAATAATAATGGAGTACAAATAGTTTGTAGGTTTCGTCAGGGCAGATCTTCCCACTATGCAAAGAATAAATTCACAAATTACCATCCTCTCAAGGTTCCTACAATGCCTTGGCAATATTTCCATTCAGTTCACTAATATGATCGATCTATCTCGTGCAATGCAAATTTCTCTATTTGGATTTGTTATAGTAGTTCAACTTGATTCATTTAAACAATTAAGATGACAGATCACAACTTTGGTGTATAAGGGATTATGATTATGGTTTGGAAGAATCTATTTAAATTTAGATTATATGTACATCATCATTATTATTTTGTGATTTTATGTAACTATCTAAGTTCTAACTAGAGATCCTATGCAATTGAAAAATATTAACAAATTGAATTAGTTTATGCACACTGTATCTAATAACAATTTATCTAAATTAAAAAACAATAGTTTGTGCAAAAGCTAAATTATGTTATTATTATAATTAAAACCATATTCCCATTTTCAATTTCTTCAAATAAAATTTCAATTTAAAACAAATTGAAAAATAATCTCACACAAATTAATTATTTTACACCTCATGAGTTTTTTAAATAAATATTCAAATATACCTATTTTATCATATCTATCAAGATTAGAATTTGAAAACAAAGCCACTCATCAAATTTAATAGATTTTAGAAGTCTCTATTCATATTCATTATTTTAATTCTTGTACTTAATCTTCAATTCCCTGTAGCATTTTTTTTTATGGTAGAATTCAAAAAGATAAGTGTGCAAGTGGATTTATCATTCTTCTTGATAGAAATCATGTAATAAAAGCCATAATGAGATTTGGTCTGGGTACACTATTATAGCGTAACCCTTGGATAGCTAGGTGTTGATAGCAAAGTCTTTATTTATCTCCAATATGATGATAGATAGAGACTCCAAGATTATCATTGATCAGATTTTAGGGAATTCTAAATTACAAATTATGAATCTTTAGTTATGGAAGACCAAGTGGAGGAACAAATTAGTAAGCTTCCATTCATATTTTTTCTTCACATCTAGAAATAATCAACCTTCAGTCAGACTCTTTGTAAAAAAAAACCTTCATATGCGACCAAGGACTATTCACCTGGAAGAATGGTTCGCCGGAGAATGTCTTCACGCGTAGGCTCTTCAACTTCTTTAATTTTCTATAATTTCATTTGGTGTCCATTGGTCCTTTTCTTTTGTCTATATTTACAAAGGTGGATGTGCATATTGACATAGGTCTATAGTCCCTGTTTTGGTGTTGTCTTTACTTCTGCTGGTTTAGCTTTTGTTAGATGATACAAAATTAATTTTATCATAGGTTATAGTGTTTGAATAAAATAATTATTAATTTAAGATATTAAATTAATAATTATTATTCTATAATATTTAATAAATCTTTGAGATATTTAGAAATAAAAATTTGTTAATAAAAATTAGGACTCTAGAAAAGAGTCATTTCCTAGGCTCTAAGTTAGGAGTGAAGTTAGTAGAGTGGTTAGAAGTTCATTTATTATAAGTGGACATTTGTTTATTTTCCAAGTGATCCATAACTAGATTAAGTTAGAGCATAGAGCTTACAAATAGGTTAGTTTCCTATTTTCATTGTAGTGTGTAATGAGAGAATGTGAGAGTGTGAGTTTACGTGTGTAAACTCCTGTAATTTGCTATGTAATCTTTTTGCTTGATCAATAAAGTTGTGTGTCTAAGGACACTTCTGCACTTTCATGTGGTATCAGAGCCACGGTAATGCTGTGAGGAGGAGATTCCAGCTCTACAGGGTCGTGGAAAACTCAACTCCGTTGAAGTGATCAGCAAAAGATTGGTATGAAATTTGTCAAATTTTTTATTGATTTTAGATCTGTAAATTCTAAAATCATTTTTTAAAAGAGCAGATGCATTTCTGTTTCAAATTGTTTGAGTGAAGTAAAAAAGAAAAGGGAAAGCACTGTATAATTCTGCATTTATAAGAAAAATATCCAGAAGAAAGAGTCTTGTAAATAGTGTTTAAATGAAACATCGATTCTGAACATCGTTGTCTAATTCTACATTCTGGCATCGATTTATATGTGGTTTATAAGTGGATTGTAAAAGCATTACATATAAATCGATTGAAGTGGATTTTGCATTACATATAAATCGATTGAAGTGGATTCTGCATTGTAAAAGTGTCTACCATATTAAGAACCAGCGTTTAAGACCTAGCATTTACCAGCAAATTGATTTTATATTAAGAACTAGTGTTTACCATCGATTTTTCTTCCAGCATTAAGAACCAACATCGATTCAGCATTAAGATTCAACATTAAGTGGCATCGATTCAAGAACCAACATTTTTTGGCATCGATCAGCAATAAGAACAACGCTTTGTTGCATCGATTCAAGAACTAGCATTTTGTGGCATCGATCCGCTCATTCCGCATGTAGGTCTTCTCTCACTTACTGCTTTTTTAGTATTTCAATAACATAGCAAAGCCATCTACAATTTTTATGTGCGTTAGAGCCATTGCAAGAGTATATTAAGCCGTGGAGTGGTAGTTTTTGATTTTTTAAACGGAAGGAAGCGGTTCAGTTATGCTTCCACCTCAGTTCCATTTTGTTGATGGCCAGCCTTTTAATGAATTAAAGAAGTGATGAAAACGATTTGTTGGCCCAGCGTTTAAAAATCGTGTTTAATGAATTGATCTAATTGGCTAGCGTTCGATTTTTGTTTTTTATATATGTCGATGCCAGCACAGCCAGCCAGCATTCGATTGCATTAAAACAACATTTGTTGTTGTATCTTGGTATTGACATTGAATCACAGCATCTTGGGACAGAACAGTGCAATTTACTTGCAGAACATTGCAACTTTTTTTTTTTAATTGGAGTAATAAGGGTATTTTAATTTTTTTGGAGTAATAAGGAGATTTGTGCTTTGTAATTTGTTTATGGAGTGATAGTGTGACTCAAAGTAATTTTACTTTGAGGGGGGGTAACTTTTTTTTTTTACTAGATTGTGCAAGAGCATTATTGTAAAAGTCAAATTTTGAAATTTTCGTTGTAAATATTTGAGAAATTGACTAGAGCCAAGTGCAAAGCTCAGTCAATTTTCTCCTGTTTCAACGACTATTCGAGGGTCAAGGCCAATTTGCGTCGTGTGTTGTTGTTGTGTTGCGCATCTTGATATTTTTTTGGAGCTTGATTTGTGGTGTGAAATCTTAACACTATAATGTCTAAGTTGATTAATTTCTTTTCTAATTCCGACAAACTTGAAGGCTCAAAATCTTACAAAACATGGCAGTGCCTCATCGAAAGCACTCTTGTTTATAATGAACTATGGCATGATATTTGTGATGGAGATGTAAAGCCAAATAAACCTACAGATGCAGCTGCGCTAGAAAAATGGGAAGTTAAAAATGCCAAAGCATTAGCTCTCATTAAATCGTCTGTCAATGATGAAATGTATGTCCATATCGAAAATGCTAAAGATGCTTGGTCTGCTTTGAGAACTTTTAAAGAGTTGTTTGATACTCAGCCTCAATCAAAAAGAGTTGATCTACAATTAAAATTGTTGCATCAAAAATTGACTGAAGAAGGAGATATTCTTGAATACATCTCCAGACATAAGAATATTAAGCAGGCAATTGTTAATGCTGGTTTTCAAGCAGTTGATGATAGTTTTATGGTCACAATTTTAATTGCTGGGCTTCCTTCTTCTTACACACATTTTTTAGAACTCTACAGATCACTGGAAAGTTAGAAAAGCTAAAGTTTGATGAGCTCTGTGAAATGTTGACTCAACATGAAAAAGAAAGTTGGTGAAGATGTTTTTCTCACAGAAGCCAGTACTAGAAACTCCTCAGCTGAAAATTCCAAAAACAAAGGCAAAGGTAATTTTAATCAAAATTAAGCAGCGCAAGGTCATGGTCACAGTCAACACAGAGGAAACAACTCCAACAGAGGCTCCAATTCAGGCAGAAACAATTCTCAAGGCAAAGGCAACAATCAAAACAGAGGATCTCAACAAGGCACATGACAGAATCCAGGGAGAGGACAATCTCAAACCAGAGGACAAAGCAGAGGTCGAGGACAGTCTCAAGGAAGAGGCACCGATTTGAGTCAAATTGTTTCCAGGTGATGTAACAGAGTTGGTCACTATGCTTCAGATTGTCGCACATCTATCAATAAAATTTCTAAGTTTCAACAGCCTTCAGCACAGTTTGCAAATGATCAAGATCAAGATGATAATGACTCAGAATATGTCTTCACTTCTTCACCAACAATCCAACTTTCCTCTTATATTAAGAGTGATTATGAAGATGCTTGGATTTTGGATTCAAGAGCAACTCAGCACATGACCTGTAGACGATATTTCTTTTGGAATTTTGAAGAGTGCCATCTTAATTCCATCTTTCTAGCAGATGATACAAAACATACGCCTTATGGAAAAGGTGCAGTCAAAGTTTTTCTCCCTGACATTGGAGAAAAATTTATTTCCAATGTGTGGTATGTTCCCACCTTTAAGAAAAATTTGTTGTCTTTGGTCATGATTCAACAAGCTGGACATCAAATAATTATGGAAGATGGCTTAGTTAAAATTAATTTAGTCAAACAGAACTTCCAAACAGTGATGACAGGATATGAAGACGAAAAATTGTTAAGGATGAAAGGGACAGTTATTCCAAGGCATTCTGATTTTGCAGGGGCAGTTACTACAAGAATTTCACCTATAAGATTATGGCATGTAAGATATGGACATTTGAATTTTGATAGTATTTCTCAATTGCAGAAACAAGGGATGGTTAAAGGAATTCCAACTTTCAACAAAGAAAATGCTAAATGTGAAGCTTGCATTTATGGCAAACAGAGTCGAGAAAGTTTTCCAACAAGTACATGGCGCACAAAAAAACTGATGCAACTAGTTCACAGTGATTTGTGTGGTCCACTACAAACTTCATTAGATGGTTGCAAATATTTCTTGCTATTTATTGATGATTTCAGTAGAATAACCTGGGTTTACTTTTTGAAAAATAAGTCAGAAGCATTTGAGAAATTTAAAATTTTTCGACAACTTGTTGAAAATGAAGCCAAAGAAAAGATAGGTACTCTCAAGACAGATAATGGGGGATAATTCAATTCAAATGAATTCAAAACTTATTGTAGTGAAAATGGCATCAGAAGGCATCTTACAAATGTTTACTCTTCTCAGCAAAATGGAGTCGTAGAAAGGATGAATCGCACATTGTTAGGCATGTCGACATCCATGTTAAATTTCAAAGGGTTAAGTCCAACATATTGGGAAGAAGCAAGCCACACAGCTGTCTATCTAAGAAATAGATCTCCAACTACTTCTTTAGAAGGAATCACCCCTTATGAAGCTTGGTTTGGTTTCAAACCTAAAGTTAAACATCTTCGAGTTTTTGGATCCATCTGTTATGCATTAGTTCCCAAAGAAAAGAGAACTAAGCTTGATTTAAGAAGTTTGAAATGCACCATGATTGGCTATTCAGATGAAAAGAAAGGGTATCATCTTTTGACAAATAGAAAATTTATTATGAGCAGGGATGTCATTTTTGATGAAACAGAGAGTAAGAGTGCTGAAGAAATCGAAAGTCTTCTTCACAAGTTAGAAACTAAGGGCAGTAAAAGGAAAGGAAATATGCAAAGTCAACCAACTTCACCAAATTGGTATGAACTTGATTTTCCTTCCTCTGAAGATGAGTCATCCAGTCCATCTACTTCAACAAAATCCTTTGGGTCTTCTAGCAGTTCATCAACGTCTCCAAGCAGCAGTAGTTCTTCTAACAGTGATTCTCTAGATTCACCACCTGAACGACGAACATCAGTTTACATTAATCCCCTTTACAATGATGGGGACTTCTCAGCACGTCAAACAAGTGAGCAACAACTTCCAAAATGGGCAGGTCAACTATTGAAAGATGTAAGGCCTAATAAACAAAACAAAACAGGAACAAGGGCATCAAAACGAAATGAAGGCAATTTTGCTTTGATAGCAAATGATTTTACTGAACCTTCTTCTTTTCAAGAGACAGTAAAACATAAAGCATGGCAACAAGCAATGGCTGATGAATATCAGGCAGTTCAAGACAACAACACTTGGCAACTTTTTGATTGTCCTCAGCATGTTAAACCTATTGGATGCAAATGGGTTTATCGAATTAAGTACAAGCAAAATGGTGATATTGACAAGTATAAAGCACGACTTGTTGCTAAAGGTTTTGCGCAGCAGGAAGGGATTGATTATGAGGAGACCTTTTCTCCCACAGCTAAATGGAACACCATCCGCCTCACACTTTCCTTAGTAGCTCAGAAAGGGTGGAAAGTTCATCAAATGGATGTCAAAAGCGCTTCTCTCAACGGGGACTTACAGGAAGATGTATATATGACACAACCACCAGGGTTTGATGTTGAAGGGCAAGAACATAAAGTCTGCAAATTAATCAAGGCTTTATATGGATTAAAACAAGCTCCCCGCGCTTGGTATGCCAAAATGGATGAATACCTTCGCAAAGTTGGTTTTCATCGCAGTGAATCTGATGATACTTTATATGTGTGCCAACAGGGAAAATATCTGGCCATTCTCATTATGCATGTCGATGATTTGATCATCACAAGCAACAATGATGATCAAATTGAACACGTGAAAAAGGATTTACATGCAGGTTTTAAGATGACAGATTTGGGACTACTTCACTACTATCTTAGAGTTGAAGTATTCCAACGTCCACATCAGATCTTCATTTCCTAGAGTAAATATGCAGTAGAAATTCTTCAGCGATTTGGAATGCAGGATTGTAAGCCTATCCTTACCCCTATGGAACAAAACTTAAAACTTTCAAAATTTGAAGGGGGGGGAAAAAGTGGATAGCACGACTTACAGACAGCTGATTGGCAGCTTGATTTATTTGACAACCACTCGTCCTGATCTATCTTATGCAGTCAGTATTCTTTCACGTTTTATGCAGGAACTACTAGACAACCACTAGAATGCAGCCAAAAGAGTTCCTCCATATATCCAAGGAACAAAAGATTTTGGTCTGCTTTACAAAAAGAGTAAAAATTTTGTACTTGGTGGATTTTCAGATGCCGACTTCGCTGGTAGTATTGATGACAGGGCATCAACCTCAGGTTACTTAATGAACATGGGGTCAGCTATAGTTTCCTGGAGTTGCAAGAAGCAAACTACAGTGGCCACTTCTTCAGTAGAAGCAGAGTAGATTTCATCATGGGAAGCAGCATGTGAGATTGTTTGGTTACGTCGAGTTTTACAGGACTTGGGGATTCCTCCAGTAGAAGCTACTTCATTATTCATCGACAATCAATCAGCAATAAAGCTTGCCAAAAATCCAGTTTTTCATTCAAAGACAAAGCATGTGGACACCAAGTATCATCATATCAGATCTCTCATTGCAAAGGACGTCATCAAGCCAATGTTTTGCCCTTCAGAAGATCAGACCTCCGACATTTTCACAAAACCTCTTGGTGGAAGAAAGTTTACTAAGTTCAGGGATGAACTTGGTATCTATTGTAACGTATCTTTGGATCATAGGGGGGAATGTTAGATGATCTAAAATAAATTTTATCATAGGTTATAGTGTTTGAATAAAATAATTATTAATTTAAGATATTAAATTAATAATTATTATTCTATAATATTTAATAAATCTTTGAGATATTTAGAAATAGAAATTTGTTAATAAAAATTAGGACTCTAGAAAAGAGTGGTTTCCTAGGCTCTAAGTTAGGAGTGAAGTTAGTAGAGTGGTTAGAAGTTCATTTATTGTAAATGGACACGTGTTTATTTTCCAAGTGATCCATAACTATATTAAGTTAGAACATAGAGCTTATAAATAGGTTAGTTTCTTATTTTCATTGTAGTGTGTAATGAGAGAATGTGACAGTGTGAGTTTACGTGTGTAAACTCCTGTAATTTGCTATGTAATCGTTGTGCTTGATCAATAAAGTTGTGTGTCTGAGGACACTTCTGCACTTTCAGTTTTCTATTGTCAAATCCCACATCACATTATGTTTGGATTCTTTGTTTGAAGTTCCTGATACAGAGCTGTATAGAATTTTCTGGTTTTTGCTATCAGTTTAGTCAGTTTGGCATGGTAGTCTTTTGGATTGTTGTTTTTCTTACTAACGAGCACTGTGTAAATATCTTTAATTCAATAATGAATATCAAGATATTGTTAAATTTATTTATTTTTAAACAATTTTATAAAATTTTAAACTGTATTTCACAAAGAAACTACCTGTTGTCATCACATTCCATCCTGGATATCGATATATAAAAGTTACAAACATATCTTATCATCAACTATAGTAAAATTTTGAAGCGTTCAATAATTTAAATATACATCATACATAATTATAATCTTTCGCGGTCCTGCCCCGCCTTCAATGCCGTGCAGCAGGGCAGATAATCACGGCCGTAAAGTGGGTGCTGAGTGTGTTGGTACAGTTGTTGTTTCCATTATTGATGGGGTGACGTGGATCATATAAAAATATACTGCCCGCCCTTATCTTCGTACGAAGAGACGATTGGGATCTGGGAAGCGGATCCGAAGCATAGAGACGATAAAACTCATGTGGGGAAGAAAATAAAATAACTACCAGAAGACTAGTATCATCGTATCACCGGCGCAGGGCGTGAAGATTCGCTACAATCACGTCAAACAGGAATAATTCTGTCGGTGCCTCTGTTTGAGTACCTTAGAAATTTTGGTATATATATTTCAAATATCTCAAAAAAGCCAGCACGCCCAGAGATTATATATCTACCAGTCTAGCTGCGTATACCATGGTCTCTTGAAATCCCATATAACGTCCGGAATTCGCTATACAAGCATATTTTTCAAGGATAAGGTGACCCACCACTGCCTTTTCCTTTCTGCACAGCTTCTCCAGGTGGATATGATTTGAAAACCTCAGGGAACTGTAGTACATACTAGATTTAAAAAATTGTTTGTTTTTTCTCCCATTTCAAAAATTGTTTGTTTTTTCTCCCACTAAATAATAGTGGAGAAACACGTATGGATGAACATGGCCGACCTAAATGATTGACGGGTCCCTGCAATATTACATAAATTCTTTGTTTGTTCTCCAAGCGATGATAGTTGGACAATGATAGCTAGATACGTGTTTGTCATTCTATATGTTAATCAGATTTTTAAATATATAAAGGTTGACCCTGGAGGATAAGAAGAAAGATAACCAATATCCCAATAATAGTGGATTGCACTGTCCAATTACAATGATTTTGTTATAAGATTTGTTTTGTTCACAATCCAACGCTTTAATAAACCCTAAACTTAACTGACAAAACACTTTAAGCAGTGCACATTATTAAACGTCTAATTCCGTCAATCTTCAAAGTCTTTTCATATTCCCCATAGGGCGAGATCTATTTCTGAGAGGTCGATATCTCAAAATAATATGCCGTGGAGATAATGTTCGTCAGTTTCACCATGGAAGATAATATCGTGTAGTTTTGTCTTTTCAAACATCCATCGATGGTTGTAATATTTATTTTCTTGCTAAAATGGAAATGAAGGTCCACATATTTTCAAAATAATGAAATTGCAATTCATTCCTACCTTATTTTATACTATAATGAAAATGAATGAAATCTTAGTATGTGACTATACATTACATGGCTATCGAACTGATGTCATATTTTAAATAGTTTATTAGTTTTTATGTAGGAATTATAATACAAGTACACATAGGCTTTGGTGGCCCTTTAGCTGAATTTAAGTAAGGGCGATACTCAATGTAAATATTGAACCATTAGCTCGAAGCTCACCCACAATGGATTTGACTAAGGGTCTCCACTACCCACTGGGTGAGTAGGGTTTAACCCATGGTGAGGTAGCATGAGGCATAACTGAAGCTTGGATCAGTTATGTGCTACCCCTCAAGTCAGGTCAGCTCTCAAGTCTGAGATGCCCCTCTAACCTCTCGAGTTGAGGACCATCCTCGTAGAGGCCCTCAAGTTAGGTCAATTGTCGAGTAACTCGATCCAGCACTCAAGGAGGTAAGGTACACAACATACAAGGGAGGTTTTTTGGAACCCCCCCCCATTTTTTTAGTCCGGGAATGATTTGCAAAAAGGTCCATAGCACTCAAGGAGGTAAGGAACACAACATACAAGGGAGGTTTTTTGGACCCCCCCCATTTTTTTAGTCCGGGAATGTTTTGCAAAAAGGTCCATACCATCTCAGTTAAAGCGTCACCAAAGGGATGTGTACTTTAGACCTTCATTTGGACTTCGAGTATGTTGTTTTTAAGGTGTTCTTTGTGTAATCTTAACTAAATTTTTGGAGAAAATGCTGAATATTCCTATTTTTTGGTTAATTCAAAATTAATTTTCTAATTTCTAGAAATCTGATATCTGATTTTCTATTAGCTTAGCAAACTTTTATGTGGCATTATTCTCTACAGCTCAATTTTTTTCGGGTGTTTTTCAATACCTAACAAATCATTTTAAAATATATATAAAAAAAAAAAACTAATTTTGTAAGTGGTCATTATGTGAGTGAATGCTAATTTTGTAATTTTGTAAGTGATCAATACACTAGCAATTTAGTCAACCAATTTATATTTTTTTCGACGCAATTTAGCCAACCAACTTTTCGTTGGATCAATAAAATATAAAATGGACTTCAACGATTCATGCACACTTGGATTTTTCTCATTCTCTTTGATTTTCTCAAACTTGATTTAAAGGCAATCCGCTCTAATTTATAAAGTACCAAATTTATGTATAGATTGATATAGTAAATAAGTAATTATGTAAGATATAGTTACAAATAGTTGATAGATTGTGCAGAGTGAAAAAGTGTAGAGAAAGCTTTCTTCCTTTGTACCTCTACACTCTACATAATGTACCAATGTAGACTCTACATAATGTATCGAGGTATTAATGTTATAAAGATTATTACAGCATACTAGCACATATATACATGGAAACTTGTATGGAAGAATTATAGAAAGTTGTATAGCTAAACTCTAAGTGTCACAATGACATGCCTCACACACAAAACAATGACTTATGTCCATGTAGACATATAGGTAGGCTATACAATGTACACAAAAATGTTTTGTTGCTTTATCATCGATTCTGGTTTCACAATGCCTATGCAGTGTTGTTGAGGTTAACCAATTCTTTGTTTCCAAAGCCTAGAGTCATGAAAGAAGGCATCTCTGTTATGGAAGAGATCTGCATCCCACCGAAAAAAATAATCTGTATTGAGATATATTTTCCATGTTGTATTATTTTTGCATCAATCAAGTTGTGGTTTATCTTGATTTAATATCTTAAAAATGCTATAAAAAAATTACATGAAAGAGTGTAACTATTGTCCACCATGGACACTTGTTTGAAATCATGAATGAAAAGTTGAAACCAAGGCACAAGTCTCACAAATCCCTACATTTGACGGAGAAGCATAGGTTATGTGATTTGGAGTTTGGTGATAGGGTGGGCCCACCATTTTCCCATCAGGATTCGGGGTTCCTTCACTTTCTCCAACAATATTTCGTTACACGATGGCTGAGATCTTGATGGGGTGTATCCTAGACTATGTTGCTCATTTCATTTGGTAGCTTGAACTAACATGGAAGTAGTGGTACTTCACACAATTGTTAACATTAAAATTGATACATTGTGTGGTTTGCAGAGGAACATTTTTTTCTCCCCACAATGTATCAATGAACTGTTGTTTTTCATAACTTTAGGCTCTGCTCCACTTTGTGAATTCACCCCTTTGTAGAATGATAGATTATCATTTTTAGAAATGGTATATTAGCATAGACCCTCCCAATTGTTAGCTTCATTGCATTGTTATTTTTATCATATGACTGTGAATGCTTGAAGCGGACAACCATACATGTTATATCATTGAAATTTTCTAGAGGGTTCATATTGCAGAGCCATACAATTATGAGTGTGGGAATGAAATTGAAGGTCTACAGAATTTCATCCTGGAGGGCAAAGTAAGAAATTTTTGGCATGCATCTTGCGATACAGTAAAATTATTAGAGCAAAAATACGGATCTAGCTGAAGAATAATTGCACAAACTTGCGAAAGTTGAAAAAGAAAATTTGAATTGAGAATTGAATGTGATTCGTCAATATTAGTTTTTTTGGAATCAATACATAAAAGAAACTTAGTTAAGCTTAGTTGTACATGCAATAACTATGGATAGTTAAAGCTAACTGAATCTAAGTGTTCTTTATTTTCTGTTAATTTGCATATGCACCGCATGCAAGAACTAGATTTAACTAACTAAATCCAAGTGCACACCGCATGTAAGAATTCGAGATAACTAGTTAAAGACAAGTTCAAATCGCATAAAATATATAGAGTTGAACTAAATCTAATTATGGCTAACTATGTGCATGTACAACACTCGCGTTAACTAGCTAAAGACAAGTGCACATTGTGTTGTGTAGATTAATCCGTCTTGCGGACAAGACCGATCTCTCTAGTACTAAAAGTAACTAGCAACAAACAGCCAATTATACTAATCTCTCTCTAAGCATATAAGATTCATAAAAACACTATATAGGTGTAAGGCCTACCTTATGTCCAGTGCTTGCTTGATTTCATTGAAGTCCTTCCCGTGCACTGAAAGAACGTTCCTCGTGAATCTGCAGTCACAAACAAGCAAAAAGATTACGCAGCACCTGTATAGACATTATTATAAACCATACTTATCATAATGATCAAGGAATTTATGAAATAAACCATGAATCGATAGTTTAATGAGAGAAATGAGTATATTTGTATTAACTTCAAATAAAGAAAACCTTTACAACCTGTGCCTTGATGTTGTGCAGGTCCTCCTGGGGTCCGAAGCAGGAATCTCTTTTAATTTGACAAGCATTGCACTCTTTGAACCAAGACAAATAGAGATGAGTGATTTAACCTCACAGAAAGTCTTAGTTAACCGAGTCTGAATCTCAACAGCATTTAACTTCAAATATCTTAAGCTTGAACTCCCTTTGAGGCTACCCAAGGCCTCTTTTTATAGTGGAAAAGAGGAGGTTTCTTGTTCCAAATATGAAGGGATAGAATACTCCATCAAAGGGATTAGATCCTTACATCAAGGGGTTAGCTTCATCAAGTGAGGGATGCATGAACCTTCTCAAAGCGTATCCATTCCCGAAAATTCCCATCTAGAATCTTCTAGAATTCATCTGAAATTAAATTTTTATCTTTACTTTCTCGCCTTTTTATGTTTTACAGAGGTCCGCACCCATAACACAAAGAACGTGCGGTATGGTTCCGCAAGCAGGCTGAAATTTAGGTGCGGGACCACAGGGAATGAATAGAGAAAGTGCGATACTAAGGTTTAGGGGATTTTTAGGGATTTTTATTTGATTTTGAAAGCTTGACATGAGGAGCTGATATGTTAGGCTTGCAAGAGGAGGAAGTATGAGTAATAATGAGCTCATACTCATAGTAAAATGTTAGGATGACAGATTTTAGTGTAACAAATTGCCCCCTAAAGTGCAAAGTCTGGAATAGATGAAGCTGTAGTCTGTCATATATGAAGAGTGCAGTACTTTATCATTTCAAAGATCATCCTGTGGACACCCCAGTCGGAACCTGTAAAAACATTCAATGCAAAATATATACATATATATGTCATCACTGAGGTAGGCATTCCCATACTCAGATTAAAACTAACTAGAAACTAACTCAAATCGTTCTGATACAGAAATGATTTTGAATACATCATAGTACAGATATATGTAGACACAGTATGGATGCAGCCATCTGTTATAAATAGTCTACTGTATAGATGACAACAAAATTCCTCGCAGCCTGGATGGTGGAAACTAGATCCAGGGTCTTGATTTCCGCATCTCGAACTAGTATGATTCTATCCATGTGAATAAATGTGTTGAAGTCGAACATGGTAGAAACCACTTGATTACCAGTCAATGATGTGAACTGTTAACAAGTGTGAGAGAAACCATCAGTAATGTCAATGGCTCTCAAAGTACTCAGTACAATCCATGAAATGTGAATGAATGAGCTGAAGTCGAACATCTCACGAAATCATTCGATCGAAGGTCAATGATGCAACCTGTCGTCGAAGGCGAGAAACCTGCCATTGAGGCATGCATATTTCAAGGTACTGACGATTTCTGGATCAACTTCCTAGATAATGTGCTGATGTCGATAGAAAGTGATCTGTCGTAGGCAAGCCCACAACACGAAATCATAGATCAAGTTTTGAAAATATATTGGCAAGGACTGACTCAGGGATGGTCAAAAGATGGATGACAGATATTTTGTAGATGAATGGTTTACTTGAACTGTTCTCTTGAACACATAACGACACTGCAGATGGTTTGGTAACAATTGACCCAAAGCTAATATCCAGAAACCGGCTGAAAATTTTCAATGTGGTTTGATTAACTGTTAGGCAAAGGATTTCTTAACCCAGGTGAAAAAAAAAGTGTCGTGTTCAAGAGTGGTTGACTGAATTTTAGAAAATTTAAAATACAACAAACACAACCATTTTTCTCTCTTTTTCCCCCACCATTTCTGGCAAGTACCTCTTTATTTTTTACAAGCTTGAGGAGGATAACATTTGCTTGATTATAAGCTGATCCTTCGGATGAGTCCAACTTAGTTTAAAATTCGAACCCTAAGAAGGAGTGGTTCGTTCCTGTTGAAAATTAAACAGGTCCTTTACTGTTATGTTTTAACGAGTCCAGTATAGGAGAAACTTGGTGTTTTTCAGTTTTAGGGAGTCAGAAGAAAAACTTAAGAAAACTCCGTGGGTGTACTTTTTCGTAAATTTAGTCTTTCAAGCCCGAAAAAGAATAAAATAATGTGGGAGAGAACTCTATTGACTGTATTTAGTCAACGTATACCTTTTTCGTAAATAGTCCATTTCAGTCCGTAAAAGGGGTAAACGTATACTGAAAGGACGACTGTTCATTTACTTTAACGAGTTCGAATAGTCAAGTACTCGACGATCTTTTCATATTTAGAGAGTCTGAAAGGGGCTTAAAAGAGAACTCCAAGGTTTCGCTTTTTCGTAAAATTTTTGAAAGAGTCCGAAAAAGTGATAAAAGTATGCTCTTTGTTGAAAAACGATCATTTCCCCTGAAAAATCCTATTTCTGCACAAAAACTTGAAACATTACACATACATGTTTAAGATAAGTAAAAATGCTCTCAAAAATACCCTTTTAAAGTGAAAAATAAATAAATTAAAAATTCATTCATTCGAAAAAACTTATAAAAAGGACTTTTTCAATTTCATTTTTACCGTTCAGTTCCAGAGTGAAAAGTAAAAAGCTTTTGGATAAAAAAGTTCCCGTGAAGATTCTAGAAAATTCGTCCGTTGGAAACAAAAACCGTCAGTCCCAGGTAATCCACGACCTCCTTATCTTGTTTTTCATCCTTTGAAATTTATTTTTAGGCTTTAGTTTGATTTTTTAGGGCAAAAAATGGTTCAAAAATGCGCCCGCGGGGTCCGCAGGTGGGACACAGGTTACCTGCGGACCCCGATTTTTTCCTAGAAGGAAAAAATCATGGGTACCGCACCCGGCACACAGCCCGCGTGCGGACCTACGCTCTGTTTACAAAGAGCGGGTGCGGTACCCGCGCGGTTAACTTTAAAGCATGGTTTTCTCATTTATCTGCCAAAATTTTTCAAATAACACTCTTCTAACTTGCCTTTTTCTGTATTGTAGGAGTAACAAGATGCTTATCTGGCGAGAACGTGAGCACGAGGAAGTATATGAAGCCGTCATGCTTCATTTTCCCACACAAAGGGCAGTAAAAGCATGTGGTTTATACAAATTTTGGGCCATCTCTGGCATGAGGGCACAAGTGGAACTCTTAACATGGTTGGTAAACATATGGAACGTAGAGGACCAGTGCTTCTTCATTTGTGGCCACCGGCTCGAAATTGAGCTGGAGGATATATATTTTTTGACTGGTTTGTCCAAGAGGGGAGAACAAGTATCCTTGTTTGGGACTAGGCCAGGTGGCCAGACTGTCGCTACTCTTCAACTACAATTTTGCAATGATCAGGCAAATCCTTGGGACAAACGGATTGACATAAAACACATCATCCGTCCTGAGTTGAAAGTTATAGCTTTTACTGTTACCAAACTATGTGGGAGTGCCGCGCTTCATGTGGCTACTGGTTCCCAAATGCGTGTTGCAGTGGACTGTTTTCGCGGCACCATCTTTAACTGGTGTGAAGCTGTGTTGGCCAATGTGAAAGGCCAACTAACCAGAGCAAAAAATGGGAAACTGAAAAACTTTGGATACGGATCCATTGTCGTTTCTTTTGCTCTGGAGAGGATCCCCTTATTAGCTCCACAGAGTATCGCTGTTGATGTCGGTCGACCTCGAGAACCGAGAATGGTTCGTTGGTCCGCGCTGATGGCCCGTCATGCTATTGAGGGCACTGAGATCGTACGATTCCCTTCTTCATATTTTCGTTGGCTAGATCGCCAACTTTTTGTGATAGAGGATTTTCTGTATGCCGGGATAGATTTCCGTGGCGACAGAGAGATGGCTCTCCCTGCAGGGGAACAGTGGGATGATTCAAGTAAATTCATTTTTCAACGTTTGCTAAACTCTAATTTTTTTTAATTTTTTATCGTCTTGGAAAACTAATAATCAAAATTTTTTTGAATGCAGACGTGGGTCCACATCGACCAGCTCATCTCCAACCTTACGAGAGACGACAACCAGTTGTGCCCGCACCATCCCCAGCAGGCCAATCATCAGAGATTTTGACTAATTTGGAGCATCATCTAGAGCGCTTGACTCTAGATATTCCAGAGACCAGCATAAATGACATTCCTCTCAGGCTATAGATATATATGATTGGAGTCCCAGGACCTTTCAGGAGGTTCCTATGTAGGGTGGCCCGGGCAGTTGTTTCGTATTGTGATCACCATCAGTGATGGGATGATCGTGTAGACTCATATTTTTTACTTTTGTATTATCATTTTTGCCGATCATAAGGTGTTTCCAACCTATGATCGAAGATGATGTATATTTTTTGAAAACAAACCTATACTATGATATATCACTATTTTGTCGACTATCTGTGTACATATATGAATGTTTTTTTTTTAAACTGCTTTTGATTATTGCAAATGTCTATTTATCATACTAGAAGCAATTGAATCTGCTAATGTATTTAAATGTCTTGGAATATGCCGATATCAAATTCACGTTCCAGGAGACGAACTCTCAAAAACAATCGTAATAACACTGGATTTCTAATGGTATAAACCCTGTTAAGTTGTAATACAACAAGTTCAGAATCCAACCTTACAATCAAACTCCGAATTCCAAATGATATGGACTCAGACAATAATTGAATCACTGCACTATACTCGGCAATGTTATTTGTTGTTTGACCAAGGCTTACCCCATGCATCGATACTAACTCGTCAGAGGGTGAATAGATAACCCAAGCTGCGGAAGAAATGTTCCGTGTACTACGACAAGCACCATCAGCAAAACCAATGTAGGTTTGAAGAGACATCGACATCTGCAATATCAAGAGTAAAACTTAGATAAGCAGGAATAGTGACAAAACACACTTCTAAACTAGGCACACTTTCTAATCTAAAACACACCAGCAGTAAAGAAATCTAAACTAACAAAAATCTCCACACCTCGTTTTAAGCATAATATCGCTTTAGATAAAGCCCATTTCTAGGTTTATCTAAAGGGACACCGTCAAAATCTATCAACTCATAGGCCCCTTTTGCTAACTTTCGTTTCACAATGTAAGGACCATGCCACATAGGCACAAATTTCCGAGCTCCTAGCTTGTCGTTAGCTTGATCATAAAGTAAAAATAGGTCTCCTTCTAAAAAATTTCGAGGGGTCACATTTCTATCATACTGAGCTTTGATCCTTTTAACATGAGCCTCGTTTGCTATTGCAGCATTTTGTCGATTCTCATCTAATTTGGCTAAGTACAAGAAACATTTTTCCTCTTCAGAAGTAGCTGGAAGTAATTCTATGGCTAATTTTAGTGACAGAATTTCGCATTCAATCGGCAACACAGCTTCCAAACCGTAAACCAGTTGAAAAGGAGTGAAACCTGTTGACGTTTTGACTGAGGTTCGATATGCCCAAAGCGCTGAAAATAACATGGAATGCCAATTCGTCTTGTGAATACCAATGATTCGTTTAATCATGGTGACTAAAACTTTGTTAATGGCTTCAACTAGACCATTGGCTTGTGGATAGTACGGAGTGGAACTATCGTGGCATAGGCCAAGTTGTTCTGTCAGTTCAGTCATCATGACATTCCGAAAATGACTTCCATGATCCGTAATAATAGCTTGAGGAACATCGAACCTAGCAATTATGTGATTAAATACGAATGTTGCAGCAGTCTTGCCGTCAGCTGAATATGTAGGCATCGCCTCGACCCATTTTGTAAAATAATCTACTGCTAGAATAATATAGGCATGCCCCCCGGCCGAGTGAGGGTTACATGTGATGAAATCGATACCCCATTTTGCGAAAGGACCAACAACAATTATAGGGTGAAGAGGAGCGGGTGGCGCGCGCATTTTCCGATCAAAAATTTGACAGTTGTGGCATTTCCGAACCGCATAAATACAATCTTTGAACAATGTTGGCCAGAAATAACCTGCACGCAGTATCTTTTGGGCTGTGGCATACCCAGACATATGACCACCACATGCTCCAGAATGACAGTCATTTAACACCTTTTCAGCTTCTTCATGAGTTAGACAACGTTGGAAAACAAAATCCGCTCCACGTCGATAAAGCGTATCACCAATGATATTATATTGTTGGGATTGGAAACGTATTTTCCGTCGCTGAGTTCGTGAAATATCAGGCCGAAAAGATTGGGTTTGGAGATAAACAATAATATCCCCATACCATGGATCAAGTGTACTGATAAGAAACAAAGATTCGTCCACAATGGACTCTTCTGCCACTGTTTCAGTATCAATAGAGGGGAAATCGCACATTAGTTCCACAAATACCAAAGATTTCTTTGCCTTGGATTTTTCAAATTCCAAGTCAAATTCCTTCAGGATAACTATCCATTTGGAATATTTTCCCCCTAGCAATTGTTTGGTCAAAATATACATCATAGGGTTGCAATTAGAAATTACTGTGGTTTTACGTAACAAGATGTAATTTCTAAAACGTTGGACAGCTTGAACAGCTGCCAAGGCCAATTTCTCCACATGTGTATATTTGATTTCAGTCGGATGGAGATTTTGACTAAGATAATAAATCACATGTTCATTGTGAGATTCATCTTCCTAAACTAGTACCATCCCAATGGTGGAATGAGAAGCAACGAGGTACAAAATTGTAATCTTGGTTGTAGTTGGGAGGATGCAATAACGGTGCATGGGTCAACGCGTGTTTAAGTGCATCAAAAGATCGATCAGCGATCTCGTCCCAAAAGAACGAAATGTCCTGTTTCAACAACCGGGTAAAACCCTTTGTAAGCTCGGCATAGTTAGGAATAAACCTACGCAAAAAGTTTGCTTTCCCCTGCAAACTTTGGAGTTGACGCAAAGTCGAAGGAGGAGGCAATTTAATGATCGCTTCAACCTTCGATGGATTGACGCGAATGCCTGCTTTTGAGACAACAAATCCTAGTAATCGACCTGATTCTACGCAGAAAACACATTTATGCGGATTCAGCCTTATCCGATAATGCCTACATCTCATAAAAATTGCTCATAAATGAGTGGGATGGTCGGCCCTGCGTAATGAATGAGCAGGTAAATCATCGAGATATGGCTGGACAATGTGCTTAATGTCATGAAATGCATAAGACATAGCCCGTTGAAAAGTTTCTCCAACGTTCTTTAGTCCAAAAGGTAGTTTACAATAAGCAAATGTTCCCCACGGACAAATGAAAGCTGTTTTAGGTTGATCTGCAGGGAGTATGTTTATTTGATTGTAGCCGGAAAAGCCATCCATGAAGGAAAACAATTCACTTCCAACACAATCATCTATGATTTGATCGATATAGGGAGTTGGATAATTATCTTTTGGACACGCTCGATTAATATCCCTATAATCGATACATACTCTTATCGTTCCTTGTTTTTTAGTCACAGGAACAATATTTGATACCCAATCCATTAAGGGAACTGGATAAATGAATCCTGCTCGAAGTAATTTTTCAACTTCAGTTTTTATAGCAGCAGCTTTTCTAGGATGAATTTGACCTAACCGTTGACAAACAGGTTTAGCATCCGGGTAAGTCTTAATTTCATGAACGACGATCGATGGATCAATTCCTGGCATTTCTTCATAAGACCAGGCAAACACGTCATGGAATTCTTGAAATAGGGCTTTATAAGTCTGAATTTCTTCATCTGTACAACAAGCACCTATATGAATGTTTTCAATTATTCCTAGTTTTACTGAAATGTCAATTGGAACTGTTCTAGATATGTTTTCCAAATTTAACTCAGAATCAGGATTTTGCAATGGATTCTGAGGTTCCTTGGCATATTCAGCAGTAAAAATTGAAGCGAAATCATTTTCAAAATGATCTAATTCAGGTAAAAATGAAGACCGGTGATGTAGATCTTCCCATAGTAAATCATCAATAGACAAAAACTCATGAATTTGCTCATCTGTATGAACAAGTTCAGGAAATGTCGTTGTAACTGAACTAGATATAGAAAGTGATTCCTCTTGGATCCCATTCATTGGATCAACTTTGGTTGAAAAGGGGTCGGAAAAAGACTGTACAGCCTGGTATGCAATTTCAAATGGACTCAAAGGCATCACGCCATCAAATGAATCTATCTCGGATTCTGAAGGTATAATCCAAGGATCATCAAACATAACAGTGTCTGACGAAATCATATGAATAGTTGCAGTAGAAGGCGATACGTTAGGAGGAGGAAAGGAAAAAGTTCCTAGTAAACCAGAATATTTAATCAAACCTACTCCAACATCCTTATAAGGGATAGTCGTTTTACCAACATGCTGGATTGTTTCTGTAGAGGCTGGGTCGGACGAGAAATAAGTTAACTGATCTATTGTCACGATCTTTCCTTGATATGGAAATTTTATGAGTCTAAAGACCGAAGAGACAACAACAGTCATAGCATAGGACCAACTACGACCCAGAAGAAGGTTGTAATCTAGAGGGGCATCAACCACTTCCACATCTAGATTAACGATTTTACCTTCGACCCCTATGGGTAAATCCTGCAAAATACCATAAGGTTGAAAACCTCGACCATCAAAAGCTTTTAGAATCGTCGGAGATTGGTTAAGTGTAGGAGAACCAAGCGATTTCCAACACTGAATCGACATAATACATGTTGAAGCTCCTTCATCAACCACAGTCCAAAAAATAGGTCTGTTTTTTACTAACAATGGAATCTAGAAAGCCATTTGGTGAGGAAGACGTGGTGTACTATTTTCTAAATCGAAGATTATAAGGTTAGAATCCTGAACATCAACAGCTCTTATGGCAGACAATAATAATTTACGCTGTTCTGGACAAGATTGCAGCACTTCCAGAGCCGACATTACTGAAGGAGAAACAGCTAAATCTTCAACAATGTTGTAATTCTGAGCAGCTCTCGCATGTGGATTGAAAGCTGATTTACGAAGAACACCTTTAGCAGGCGGTTTGATTATCAAGTCTGGATTTTGTTTCTCGATCTGTAGCGGACCGGAAACAGGAGGAGTTGTATTTGATGTATTTGCATTAGAAAACTCTGCTTCTCTGCCATCAATAGGATTCTTAGAACTGTAATCTTGCAATCGTGTCGCAACCCTTACATGAGACATCATCATAATAGGCTCTTCTAAAGTAGTCGAGGAAGAACCAATCATCTTACTATCTTGAACTGGAAAAGGATCCTTCAAGACAGCAGGTTGTTGTGATCCTTTAACGAGTTTCGTAACTTCCTCTCGATATGGACATTCTTTCGTGAAATGATCTTGTTCACAAATGAAGCAAGGATAACGAGGTTTACATTTTTCGTCATTGGATTCATCTTTATCTTTTTTCTCTTTCGAATTCTTTTTTTTTTTGTTCCTCCCCTTCTTTTTACCACCGGATTTTGATTTTTTCATAGATGTTTCAACAACATGAATGTCGGTGGAAACTTCGGGAGAAGATTCTCCTTTCGGGGAATCAGGTAAAGTTATAATTGGAGAAGAATTTTTTGAGGATTTCTTCTTACTTTGAGAATTGACTGTACCAATCATACCGTCAGCGGCATGAGACCCTGAAGGAGCAGCAGCTATTTGACTTTGTTTTGGAAGGTCTGGGATTTTCTCATGTAGAGTACCTGACTGCGTATAGACGAGGTCAAGGTACTGAGCCTGAGAAATTACTTGCTCCTCAGTAACAACACCAACCTTAGCTACATCTTCAGTGATCTTGGGTAACGATGATTTAACAAATCATTCGGCCAAAATTTGATCCGGAATATAAACTTTCACCAAACGTCGTCTACGTCGCCATTCATGAATATGATCAGAAATATACGTGGATGTAGATTGTTTTAGTGAAGTTAATAATTCTGTGTCGTTGTCGTATCTGACAGGCAACTGAAAATGAGTTAAGAAAGACATTGCTAACTGACTAAAATTATGAAACGAGCCTCGTGGGAACTCAATGTACCATTTGGCTGCAAGACCTATGAGGGTTCTTTGGAAAAGACGTAAGCGAATCGAATCATCGATGATTGAATTAGATGCACACCAAAGGTGATAAGTCATAACATGATTCGATGGATCCTCTCCTGACTTACCTTCAAATTTTGGTATATCACTGGGCAACTTATGAGGTGTTGGTGTGGACTCAAGAACTCTAAGTCCTTTCTTCAATAAGGCAATAACACTCTGCCTCAACTTCATCTACAATGGTTTCCAAATCACTCTCTTTCCCTTCAGTGGGAAGATCCATCCTCTTTTCTGATTTTCCTCCTCTTGCAGCCATTCCTCTAGTACCTACAATTGTACCTTCATTACTGCAGTCTCTCTTTCTCTAACCTCATCAGTCATCTCACCTCTATGGCATTCCTCTGATACCAAAATGATGCAGGCCTAAACCTGCAAACCCAGAATCTTCCTAAAGACTATGCATATAAGAATGCATTGCAATCACTGCCCAATTAATACTCCAATCTGGACAATTTCATACAATTTTCAATTGCGGAAGCTATCTTAATCATTTATGGTTATAAAACCATTTCACAGTAAATATATCTCAAGCATCAATTTGTGAATCAATCAATATTCAAATTCTTCCTTAAACCATACCCAATACCATAATTTCCTCATTCATTTAATTTCCAACACTCACATGGGCTTTTAATATCAGATACTCATCATCCCAAAACTTCAATCTGAATTTCCAATCTAAGCTTACACGCTTTCATACCCAATAAACATCATTCAATCCCAAAACCAAACCTTGAATTGTACATGCACCTTTTAAGATCGAATTTCATTTCTCAATCAAAAGTCAACAAAACAAATGCGCCCTTACTTTTTTTTAACAACTAAACGTTCTTTAATCAGACCCAATTCGTATGGAATTATACATTCCATTGCCAATTAACACAACTTATACCCATTCACCACAAATATGAATCTGGCTATGGTAAAAACAAAAGGGCTTACCTTCAAGAGCGCTTATGCACCTTCACTGCTTTCAAGTTTGATTACTGCTTCAAACATCGACTATCACTCAACATCTAACAAAAAAATGCTGCAACTCAACGCAATTTCTCTTCGTGTCCAACCAGGCGCCTTCCTTCCCATTCACATTACTATGCATCCACGTTATCGAATAGAAATTTGATGTCTAATCGACTCCAAAAGTCTTCAGACCTCTGGAAAAATCTGAATTCACAACAACTGTAGAGCTATGCTATTTCACGCCTCTTAAAACATCGCTTCAGTCAGCAATTTAGATTCAATTTAATTAAATACCAAAACAACACTCTGGCCATGTGTTAACATACCTTCTCCATCGTTTTTCACACTCCACATACAATCTTCTGGCAATCTCTGCAATTCCAATTTATTACTCATTCACTACGCCCTTCCAACTCTCAATTTACCAATCGATTCCACCATACAATTGATTCAAAACTTCTGGGCTTAACTACAAGCTTCCACACAATTTCAGTCAAACAAACACCGCAGAGTAAGTGAATTCAAAATTGGATTTCATTGATGTTTCCACTACACACGTTGCCACTGAATTGAATTCAAACCTGTGCCTTTAACATATATTAAATTCACCACCGAATTGAATTCAAACTTGCACTTTTAACATATATTAAAATCGTTCAAATGGGAATTTAAAACAACATTCAAGTTGTTCTGTATTTATAATTCCGTCTCAAAATTTCCACGCTATTGCTATAGCCTTTCAAGGTACTCACCTTATTCAACACTTCCAACAAACTGCAGATCGACATAAACCCCATCGATTTACCCAACACACTTAATCGATTTCTCCAATTAAGAATTACAATATCGATCCACTATTTGATACAGAACAGCGCATCCAAATTCTCCATTATAAATAACAATTATAATATTGATAATATCAATCTTCTAAATTTATGTGCAAAGCCACCTTACAAGGATTATTTAAACCCAAACATATTCATATAAATCGAATTCAGTTATGCACAGGACTTATGTCTTGTGGCTTCAGGCACTAAGTAAATAGCAATTACTGCAATCGATTATACTTAAGAGAACTGGTTCAATCTTAAAATTACAGTCACAATTCATGCAGATATTTAACATCATTTATATTCAATTCCTCCAACCTCATCGAATTTCCACTTTGGGTTTCAACCATTCATAATCACTCAGCTAAGGCGCATGATTCAACTCTCAATTAAAAATCTAACAAGAAATTTCCCAATCAACCAAAACATATATAATCTGAAACACAACAAAATTACTTACAATTCTTGTTTTGGCCAGATATTCAAGATCGATGGCCCTTTACAAACTGCACGAAGGCTTGCAAGTAGAAAACTGCTTCCTACTCACACCCTCACTCTCTCTTCAACCATTCAAGTGTATTTTCCTCTCAAAAACCACTCATATTTTTACATAGATAATGCATTTAATTCGCTCAAAATATCTCTCCACCTAATCCTCAAATAATCTATATTTTAGGTGTGGACTCAAAAAATTCCCATACATAGAATTCCTAATCTCTAATTTTTCTCCTAAACTATTTCTCTCATATCCTTTTATTTAATAAAATAATATTTACAAATCCTCACTTTTCCAAATTATCTCCTATTTTATTAAAATTAACAAATTAATTAATAAAATAATAAAAATGTCACACCCCCCTTTTATCACATATTTATAAATGAAAAATGGCCTTGATGCTCCTGCATCAGACTCCCAATGTTGAAATTAATCATGATCGCCTGATCATGTGTTCGGATCTGTGTATGCCTGGATCCCATATCTTGTGCTATAACTTTCAACTTGTCGCTACTTGTATCTTTTGTTCTTCTCTAGGTCTCCACACTTTATGCTGCATTGCTCCACTAGCTGTGCTCTCGCAATCTTCTGCTATCCTTCTTTTGCTTAAATTCTTCTGCTTTCTTGTTGTTGTCTACTGTCTCTGAGACACCTTCATCATCAGTCTTCTGATGCTTTCAATCTCTATATCTAACCTACTGGTGCTGATTTCACTTTCTGTTGTTGCCGCCCAAACTTCTTTTCCCTCTGCAACATTCTTTTGCTCATCGGCTGCAACTTTATCTGGTTCAAATGTCTCTAGCAAACATTTCAGCCATTTTTCCTCAAGAATTTCATTAACATGCTACAAATTAACTCCAACATAACCTCCATCTTCCCCTTCAAAAATCTTTAGTAATTTTCCATCATCATCTTGATTGATTATGGTAATCAAACCAAGTTCTTCAAACATTGTAGCGTCATCCTCTATCACTGTAGCAGTTCCAAAATTTTGTCCACCAGTCTTCTCTTCGCTATACAGACAAGCCAACTCTTTCTTGTCACCCATGGAAGCAAGCCTCTACTTATGAGACATGATTGTCTCATCTTCTACCTGCAACAGTTCTTCTTCTCTCGAGACAATTCCAAGTGATGAACTGTCTTTTATATCACTTGTAAACACAATCAAATTGTCAGCATTAAAATCACAAGACCCAATGGTCTCACTTTTTGATTCAGTCATCTGAAATTCTAAGTCTTCTTCAGGACTCAAAAAATCTTCACTGGCTTTCTCCTCAGCTTCCCTTGGCAACACTTCAGTATGCTGCTCTGAGTTTTATTCTAACTCCCTTGTCAGCACATCAGTATGCTGATTTTCATTCACCACAAGACTATCTGCTAGTCTTGCCTTCTTACCATCCTCTGCTTCATAACTATCATTCATGAAAACTTTCCTGCCTTGCTTCCTCAGCAAATTATCCTACACATAATTCCTCTGTCTCTCCAATTCTCTTCTCTGAAGATCTAGTTTCCTATACAATTCAAAATTTTCATTAGGAGTAGAACTTGGAAACTTCACACAATTTTCCATACCTTCACCAGCACTTCACCAATCATCAGCTGGTCCTTCCCTCTCTACACCAACATTCTGATTAGACTCCTTCGTCTTCATTACCTCCTTAGATCTTGCTCTCTCAGCATTGATCTGAACAACCTTCATATTCAACTCTTCTTGAACAAACTCTAAATCTTGCTCATCTCCCTGTGTTGTACCTGCAAACATACACAACTCATTAGTTTTAAAACCACAAGACTTTTGAGTCTCGACTACTTCCTCCAACACTTTTCTCTGAACATATCTGCGTGTGGAATCTTCAAATTCCATCTTTGGCTCAAGAAATCTAAGTCCTTTCTTCAATAAGGCAATCACACTCTGCCTCAACTTCATCTACAATGGTTTCCAAATCACTCTCTTTCCCTTCAGTGGGAAGATCCATCCTCTTTCCTGATTTTCCTGCTCTTGCATCCATTCCTCTAGTACCTACAATTGTACCTTCATTACTGCAATCTCTCTTTCTCTGAACTGATTAGTCATCTCACCTCTATGGCATTCCTCTGATACCAAAATGATGCAGGCCTAAACCTACAAACCCAGAATCTTCCTAAAGACTATGCATATAAGAATGCATTGCAATCACTGCCCAATTAATACTCCAATCTGGACAATTTCATACACTTTTCAATTGCGGAAGCTATCTTACTCATTTATGGTTATAAAACCATTTCACAGTAAATATATCTCAAGCATCAATTTGTGAATCAATCAATATTCAAATGCTTCCTTAAACCATACCCAATACCATAATTTCCTCATTCATTTAATTTCCAACACTCACATGGGCTTTTAATATCAGATACACATCATCCCAAAAGTTCAATCCGCATTTCAAATCCAAGATTACACGCTTTCATACCCAATAAACATCATTCAATCCCAAAACCAAACCTTGAATTGTACATGCGCCTTTTAAGATCGAATTTCATTTCTCAATCAAAAGTCAACAAAACAAATGCACCCTTCGTTTTTTTTTAACAACTTAACATTCTTTAATCGGACCCAATTCGTATGGAATTATACATTCCATTTCCAATTAACACAACTTATACCCATTAACCACAAATATGAATCTGGCTATGGTAAAAACAAAAGGGCTTACCTTCAGGAGCGGTTATGCACCTTCACTGCTTTCAAGTTTGATTACTGCTTCAAACATCGACTGTCGCTCAGCATCTAACACAAAAATGCTGCAACTCAACGTAATTTCTCTTCGTGTCCAACCAGGCGCCTTCCTTCCCATTCACGTTACTATGCATCCACGTTATCGAATAGAAATTTGATGTCTAATCGACTCCAAAAGTATTCAGACCTCTGGAAAAATCTGAATTCACAACAACTATAGAGCTACGTTGTTTCATGCCTCTTAAAACATCACTTCAGTCAACAATTCAAATTCAATTTAATTAAAGACCAAAACAACACTCTGGCCATGCGTTAACATACCTTCTCCATCATTTTTCGCACTCCACATACGATCTGCTGGCAATATCTGCAATTCCAATTTATTACTCATTGACTACGCCCTTCCAGCTCTCAATTCGCCAATCGATTCCACCATACAATTGATTCAAAACTTCTGGGCTTAAGTACAAGCTTCCACATGATTTTAGTCAAACAAAAACCCCTGAGTAAGTGAATTCAAAATCGGATTTCATTGATGTTTCCGCTGCACACGTTGCCACTGAATTGAATTCAAACCTGCGCCTTTAACATATATTAAATTCACCACCGAATTGAATTCAAACTTGCACTTTTAACATATATTAAAGTCGTTCAAATGGGAATTTAAAACAACATTCAAGCTGTTCTATATTTATAATTCCGTATCAAAATTTCCACACTATTGCTACAGCTTTTCAAGGTACTCACCTTATTCAACACTTCCAACAAACTGCAGATCGACATAAGCCCCATCGATTTACCCAACACACTTAATCGATTTCTCCAATTAACAATTACAATATCGATCCACTATTTGATACAGAATAGCGCATCCAAATTCTCCATTATAAATAACAATTATAATACTCATAATATCGATCTTCTAAATTTATGTGCAGAGCCACCTTACAAGGATTATTTAAACCCAAACATATTCATATAAATCGAATTTAGTTCTGCAACGGACTTATGTCTTGTGGCTTTAGGCGCTAAGTAAATAGCAATTACTGCAATCGATTATACTTAAGAGAACTGGTTCAACCTTAAAATTACAGTCACCATTCATGCAGAGATTTAACATCATTTATATTCAATTCCTCCAACCTCATCGAATTTCCACTTTGGGTTTCAACCATTCATAATCACTTAGCTAAGGCGCATGATTCAACTCTCAATTACAAATCTAACAAGAAATTTCCCAATCAACCAAAACATATATAATCTGAAACACAAAAAAATTACTTACAATTCTTGTTTTGGCCAGATATTCAAGATCGATGGCCCTTTACAAACTTCCCGAAGGCTTGCAAGTAGAAACCTGCTTCCTACTCACACCCTCACTCTCCAACCATTCAAGTGTATTTTCCTCTCAAAAACCACTCATATTTTTACATAGATAATGCATTTAATTCACTCAAAATATCTCTCCACCTAATCCTCAACTAATCTATATTTTAGGTGTGGACTCAACAAAGTCCCATACATAGAATTCCTAATCTCTAATTTTGCTCCTAAACTATTTCTCTCATATCCTTTTATTTAATAAAATAATATTTACAAAATCCTCACTTTTCCAAATTATCTCCTATTTTATTAAAAATAACAAATTAATTAATAAAATAATAAAAATGTCACACCCCCCTTTTATCACATATTTACAAATGAAAAATGGCCTTGATGCTCCTGCATCAATATGAGGCTTTAATGTTAGGTCTTCAAATCATCAGAAAATTGGGAGGTCAAAGAATATTGGTCATGGGAGATTTAGAGTTAGTTATCAAGCAAACAAACGCAGAATCCTCTGTTCACAATCCCAGATTAGCTAGATACAGGGACACATCACATGATTTGGTTGAGGATTTTTTAGAAAGCAAGTTTGCTATCATTCCTAGGAAACAGAATTTGCAAGCCTATCGTTTAGCAACCTTTGCTAGCACTTGCAAATTTCCATTTTCACCAATACAAAAATACATTTCTGAAATCAAACACAAACCTATTGTCCCAGATAATGTAAAATACTGGAAAATTTTCTCAGAAGATGAACAAATCTATCACTTTTTGAACAATAAGGGAGAGTTTCAAAATTTCCAAATTGATAATGATTGTAATATAGATTCACCTTGTAACATAGATTCAAATTTTTGTCAAATAGATGATTTCGATGTACAAAATTTTGATAGACCTACTATATATACTCAGAGTGACATAGATGACTTGGAAAAAGTAGATATAGAGGAAATGATGGAAGATGAACTAGATTTAATAGATTTAAAACATAACATTTTACCCAGAGGTTTAACTCCCTTAGAAGACTTGTTTGATTCCAATGATGTGCCCAAAAGGCCAAAAATGGAACCAGTCGGGTCTAATATAAAAGAGTGTAACTTAGGAACAAAAGAAAAACAAAAAATGATCAAACTATCAAAGTCCTTACCATCAGAAGAAAAGGTTAAATATATAGAAATTTTGAAAGAATATCATGATGTTTTTGCATGGGGTTACAGAGATCTAAAAGCTTACAACAAAGACATAATTCAACATAAGATTCCTTTGGAAGAAAATCAAAAACCTTTTCAACAAAAACTAATAAGGGTCAATCCAATTTTGTTACCTTTAATCGAGAAAGAAGTTAAAAGAATGTTTGATGCACAAATAATTGCACCAGTCAGGTATTCTGATTGGGTTTGTAATTTAGAGCCCAACAGAAAGAAAATAGGAGAAATTTGATTGTGTATAGACTTTAGAAATCTCAATAAAGCTTCTTTGAAAGACAATTACCCCTTGCCTAAAATGGATCATATTTTGCAGAGGGTGACAGTTTCTTCAAGAATTTCTTTACTAGATGGTTTCTATGGTTATAATCACATTCTAGTTCATAAACATGATCAAACTAAAACTTAATTTACCACTCCTTGGGGCATTTTCATGTATGTGAAAATTCCTTTCGGATTGAAAAATGCAGGAGCTACTTTTCAAAGGGCCATGGATATTGCCTTTGCTAAGGAGATCCATGAATTTTTAGTTATCTATCTTGATGATATTATTGTCTTTTCAGAAACAAATGATGAACATTTAGATCACCTAAGACAAGTCTTTATCAAATGCAGAAAATACGATATATCCCTAAATCCTAAAAAGATTCTTTTCGGACTAGAAGAAGGAAAATTGTTAGGTCACATAATCTCCAAGGAAGGAATTAGAATAGATCCTGCAAAAATTGAAGCTATTTTGAACATTCAACCACCAATAAACATAAAATAACTTCAAGCATTCTTGGGTAAAATCAAATTTTTAAGAAGATTTATCTCTAATCTCGATGAAATCATAAAAGAACTCAACAATATGCTTAAAAATGACTCTGCAATAAAGTGGACTGTAAGAGCCAAGAAATCTTTCGAAGCCATAAAACAGGCCTTAACAAAAGCACCAGTCCTCATCAGCCCAGATTATACAAAGGATTTTATAATCTTTTCCTTTCCATCTGAACATACCATAGTTGCAGTTCTTCTGCAGAAAAACAATCAAGGTTTTGAACATCCAATTGCATTTTTTAGTAAAGCCCTCAGAGATTCACCTTTGAAGTACAATATAATGGAAAAACAGGCTTTAGCCCTAGTTAAAGCCATAAAGGATTTCAGAGTTTACATACTCCATTCCCACATCATTGCATATGTCCCTAATGTTGTACTCAAATATATTCTGACACAAGATGGACCTGATAGTAGGAGAGGAAAGTGGATTGCCACTGTCCTTGAGTATGATTTGGAAATCAAACCAACAAAGCTCATTAAAGGACAAGGTTTAGCCAAATTGATGGTTGAATCCAATTGTAATGCTTTAGATATAAATTTCATTGCACAAATAGATGACCAGGAGGAGATGGCGACTCCATTGATCAATGGGGCCTATCTAGACTCACCATGGTACTTTGATATTATCTTTGCACTCACACATTTACAGGCTCCTCCTGGGTTAACTAAAACCAAAGCAATATTCATCAAACAGAAAGCAATGAGGTTTTGTATCTTAAAAAATGCACTTTACTGGAAAGAAAATAGTGGGATTTTACTAAATTGTTTATTAAAATCAGAGGCTGACAAAATCCTTGAGGAATTTCATGTAGGTGACTGTGGAGGCCACCTATACTGGAAGAGTACAACAGAAAAAATACTGAGAGCTATTTTTTACTGGCCAAATTTATTTTCTGATGTCAAAAATATTTGTTAGCTCCTATCACAAATGCCAAATTTTTGAAGGGAAAAAGAAACTATTGCCCTTACCTCTTAAGCCTATATCTACTAAAAATCTAGTTCAACAATGGGGGTTAGACTTCATTGGTGAAATCCACCCTCCATCCTAAGGCCAATATAAATGGATTTTAACTGTTATAGATTACTTTACCAAGTGGATAGAAGCCATTCCTACTAGGCAAGCCATTGATTCAGTTATAATCTCATTTATAGAAAGTAATATTTTATCAAGATTTGGATGCCCACATAAGATTATTACTGACAATGCAACTGCATTAAAATCCAGGAAAATTATTTATTTCTATCATAAATACCATATTACCTTAGGTCATTCCACTGCATATTATCCCCAAGGTAATGGTTTAGCCGAATCATCAAACAAAAGCTTAATCAATATCATCAAAAAATTACTTCAAGAAAACAAAAAGACCTGGAACAAAAAGCTAGTCTATGCCTTATGGGTTGATAGAATTACCAAAAAGAAGTCTATTGGAACTTCACCTTATCAGATTGTCTATGGAATGGATGCAATTTTTCCCTCTTCTTTGGGTGTTCCAGTCATGAATATTATCCAGGAATCACAGGTGGAAACAAATGATATTCAACGAAGAATCAATGAAAGCATACATCTTCAACAAACTAGGGAAGAAGTTTATAAAAAATCACAAGTTTTACATGATAAAATCAAAAATATTTTTGACAAAAGGGTTAAAGAAGATGTTTTTTTCATAGGAGATAAAGTTTTGAGATGGGATTCATGGAGAGAGGACAAAGGCAAACATGTAAAGTTTGACTTTCTATGGCAAGGACCCTATGTGATATATGGTTACAGAGGTAACAATTCCTTTTTCATCCAGAATTTGGATGGAACTGAACTTCAAGAAGGACCAGTGAATGGTAGGATGCTGAAATGCTACTATTCTTTAGAGTCGCTCAATAGTTAGATTGATTTACCTAATCATTGTAAATATTCATTGAAAGTGTGTAGATTGGATTGGAGATTTTATCTACAAAGTTGAAGCTCGAAGAGAAGGCCCTAAGCTTTGCAGTGCGAAATGTCATAAGTATGAATTATTGCAAAAATAAGAAGGCAATTACAGGATCACCAAGGTTAAATTTTAAAGGCCACTGATCTCATAGTTATTGAAATTCCACCAGGAAATGCCATCCCCAAGTGAAGCTGATGTTAGTAACCTATAAATATAGGATTCATAATTTTGACTTGACTGATGGTTGTCTTTTAAATATGTACAAACTTTGCTTTCTGCAAGTTATTTTCCCATATTTTGTAAAAAAATCAAAAAATCAAAAAAATAAAAAAGAGGGTAAAAGGTCCTAAAAGAAATATCAAGGGACTTAGAAAAAATAACATACCCCAAAAGAAAAAAGATGAATAAAACATGAAAGTGTGCAAGCATAAATGCCACTACTTTTACCTTTTGCAGTTGATTATGGAAGAGTGTCAATAAATGCCATAATCTGTGATGAGTTAAACAATTTAATCTTGACTCATCATTTTTCAATTTCAAATGTTGTAGATAGAGAATAAACAATTGTCATACAATTTAATCATGACAATTCAGTAGTTAGGTAGAAAATAAAAGAATCCAACACTTTAATCTAGATTCTTGGATGCAATATGTATAGAATTAGATATTTTACTACTTTCAAAAAAGAATAAAGATTGTACAGGGTTTATAGTTCAAATGCACCTAATTAAAATAGAAGGAAAAATTTTTAGAAGATAATGACTGGGTAGGTAGAAGAAAGTGGGAAACATCATTGTAAATATATTTCACCAAGCTATAAATAACTAATTTCCCCTCCCCATAGCAATTTGGTGTTCTATACTGTCAATCAAAGAGGCTCAAGGCATTTCCTTGACTTCTGTTGGGACCCAATTCAAGGCTCAAAGACTGATTAGTTGAAAATGTTAAGTTTCTATATTAATCCCTGAAATTTTCATCATTTACCCCTTCATGCACTCATCACCATTTAACTTCATAAGTGAGAAGTATTTTCTTACATAAATGTCACATAAAGGCCCATTTGATTAACCTCCTCCATTTTACAAAATATGAAACCCTAAAAAACATGATATACTAAGTAAAAAGTGAATGAGTTATGAAAATAAAGCTTTACTCTAATTTTCACTTTCCTTAGTTTTATTTATGAATTTCTGAGTATTCATTGTCCCTTTTAATATTAACTCTTAACCTATTTTAATAACTCCCTATCAAATATCCTAGTCCTATTAATATAACTCCTTTTTATTTAATAACCCAAAAACCCCCTTATTATATACTTTTGTGTCAAAGACATTAATCACATGTTAAAATAACATCCCGAAATTACCCCTTTGACACAAAACTACCCATAAAAAATATTCCCGCTCCCCTATAGTTTTAGAACTTGAAATAAATCTAAAACTATATAATAAAGTTAAAATGAAACAAAAACGTAGAAAAGAAATATCATTACTCCAGTTCCCACATTTACCTTTACCGAAGGTTAACGCTTTAACCTTACCCCTTTCTCCCAGTATATATCCCCTTACCATAGATTAAACCTTGGTTAAACATTTATAACCTGCCCCATTCCATGTATAAACCCATTTTATACATAAAACTCCATCAAATAACTATGCGCCCTTGCAGTCATTCCCATCCCTCCGATCAATCTTATCTCATTAATCTAATGATCCAAATTTAATGCGATAAACTTTCCCTTGCCCCACCATTCCCCATTGCATTAAAAAATGACCGTAGATCTTCACTTATCAAATCAATGGCTAATATGTAACCTGGTTCCCACCTTTCCATATCCCCACAGCTTCCTGACACATCTCGACTGTTCGCATCGGGTGATAAAATCCAACGACACGTATTCAATATCGCATTACAAAAGTGATCGGGTGAAGTTTGCAAAAAAATTTGCGATAAAATTTGTTTCCCAAAACCACCATACGCTACGTGTCGCAATTCTATTTGATCGCATTCCAAAAGTGAAAAACCATTTACCACCCAGAAGCAATGCGATAACCACTAATGGTTTCGCCTTCAAATACAAAAACTGCTCCTGCCATTAATTTCAACCTATAATAAATGTTATGTATATTGATAAAAATTAAGGTTTTAACCTAATTTTTTATTACTTGCATATCATTTGCGCCTTCGACCTTCAGAAAACGCCTCACAGACACCATTGTTGAACCTTTGCTGACCAGTTTTCCTAGCTGAAGCTATTTTCCCCTGTGAAATTCACTTCCGAACACCCTCTACGCCCTCTACCAAACAACTGCGACTAGTTTGAAGGCTTGTACAACCTGGAAACCCTCTTCGACTGCAACCATGCCTGTTCAAGGGATTTTTCAGTAATCCAACTTGCAAATGATTAATTTCAACTAGCGAAATTAAACCAATGTGAATATATAAAACCAAAAGTACTCATCCAAAAGTACTCAAACCTTGAATAAATAGGGGAAACCTGTCAAAATTTTCCTAGAATTTGCCACTTTCACCTGAATTTTCCCCAAAAGCAGCTTAATTGACTTTCTGTTTCCAATAAGAGCTAAGCAAATAGTCTAATATTGCTCAGTTTCATTTAAAATGGAAAAAAAACAAGTTACTCATAGGACAGGAGGTCCCAAACCTTATAAGCCTGCCTCCAGCAAGCTTCCAAACCCTAAACCTTCAAAAATTGATAAACCTACTCCTGTCTTAACTGCAGATTCCATTGAAGTAGTCAGACCATTGCAGCCACCTGTCACCTCTGAAGATAACAGTCCCTTGATTGATTTAGATCATAGAATTGCTGATGCTACCTTAGAATTTGATCTACTTGAAGTACATAGCTGGTGTCATGAAAAAATTGAGAAGAAAATGGAAAATGATATACCTGTATGGGACTCAAACATGCCTAAATACGTGGTTCCCATCACCCATCAAGCTCAAGATTTCATTAGGTTGTGTCAGTTGCACTATATCCCTGACTAGAGATGCATGGTGAACAAAGATAATGAGGTCTTGTTTTACATAACTGTTGAAGCCATCAATGATATGCTCCAATGAAGCCATGATCCACGAGCAGTATCATTGTCCATTGAAGATTTAACTCAAACATATTTAGACCTGGATTTCCCTAGGAAGTTTATGATCCTCCAAAACTTCATGCCCAATCATTTTAACCTTTCTAAGGTAAATGCACCTTATGATACTTTTGATTTCCCTGAGGGCTCTAGACAAATCATTTCCATGTTGTCATTCATTCTAGGCTATGCTAATGATGAGTTTACATATGCCTCCATCCTAGGTTTTCTCTCTACCTTGTCTCCAAGACAACATCCAGAACTAGTTTTCAACTTTGCCAAATTCATTGTTGATAATATGCATTATCAGTTAATTAAATTACCTGATGAAGGAGTGTTCAGATATTCATCATATCTGTTACATCTCCTCCTATTTTCTTAGCCAAACAATTTTCCAATTGCATCACAGAAGATGGATGTGGAAGGTAAACCTATTTTAGTGATATTCTGGACTTCTCTACTCAGGAAAAGAATTATTTGTACAAGGACTTCAATAATTTGTTTATTAAACCTGCCATGAGTTTTTTGAACAAAGCAGAGCCACCAAGTATCAATGAAGAAATCAAAAGAATTATTTGTACAAAAATCACACAGAAATCAGAGTATATGGTGCACTTTTGGCTCCTTACAAATTACCCAAGTTTCTAACTACTAGAATTTTTGCTCTGGAGCACTTGAGAGAGATTTTAAATGCAGATGCAGTGAATTTCATATCTTTCAAAAAGAAAGCACAGTTCAAGCTAAAAAGTCAAATTGGCCCCTTCATAATCAATAACAAAGATGCTTTGAAAGAGGTAATCAACAAATTATCAACATTCGACTTCCAAGAAAGCTTTAATTGGAACTATGACCCTCAAGGTATTTTAAGTAACCTTAGGGTCAAGTGTAAGTTAACTCCATTCCTCCATGATTCAAAGCCACTAATTGAAAAGTATGCTAATAAGATGGAATGGGTTGAAAACACATTGATTGATGATATTCAGGAGATGTAAATAGATAGCCTGCAGGAAAAGAAAATAGACAGTACACATGTGGTTATAGTTGGAAAAAAAGAAGAAGTGTCTAATAAAAGACCTAGAAAAGAAGAAGGCTATTTAGCAGAAATAATTATTGAAAATAAATTTAAAACAGTTTACAGCAAGAAGGCTAGAATGACTACTATAGAAGAAGGAGTCATAGATATAGATGATAATAATGGTTAGCGAATTGATGATGAGGCCACAATGATTGTCAATGAAGCACTTAGAGAAATTCAGAATGAGTAGGTACTATCATAGGGAAAAGGAAAAGAAATGGTTGAAACAGAGATAAATATAGAAGCTCCCTCTTCCTCTAAATCAACAGAAGAAACTAATTCGGACATCCAGAAAAAATTTCAAACAGAGTAGAGAAAAGAATGAGGAAATTAAGAATGAGGTTTATTCTAAACTTCTTAAGGAAAAACCAAGAGATAAAGACAAACTTGTGACAAATTTTGATTATTCAACAAATAAAATGATCATATCTTTTCTCCAGCCAGTAGTTACAGATCCAAAGTCAGCCACGGATTACAGGAAAATAGAGTTTGAAGTAAATGAAGATACTATACATGAACTTGACCAAATAGAGTTTCATAGAAGTGCTTCAGAGATGTTGTATTCAAAGGTAGTTAGAAAAACCATGAGTGCTACCATGCTTCAAAAGACTGTATCTAATTTACAAACTCAAATGAAATTAGATAAACCATCTCTACATGCTAAGGATTTGAGGATCAACTCCTTAGAATATTTGGTGATAGAAACTAGAGTGGATCCCTCCAATACTGAAGTTGCTAAGAATTTGATAAGGAAAAACAATGAAGATATTTCTGCCTTGAGAAAGAAACTTAAACTTCCACAGAGTGAGCACCCACAGGCTAAAGAAATTCTTCAGGAAAAAGCAGAAAAGGATGAAACTATGCAGCTAGTTTTAAAGATGACAGCTCAGATCAAAGAGATGGAAAATAAAATAGAAACTTGAATGAAATAAAATGAAACATTGAAAAAATAACATGAAGTCTCCATTCCCATAGTCATTCCAATAGTTGGTACAACTGTTCCTTCTACATTGGTAGAACATTTGGCACCAAAAGGAGTATTGGAAACTGTAGTGTCAATTACTTCTAAAGATATTTCTACCACTTCATCATCTACATCACAAGTAAATCAAACAAGTGAAGCAACTGACATAGTCAAGGCTATGGAAGACATGTCCCTAAAGGATAAAGAGATAATCAACTTGAAAGGCACCATTCGAAATCTTGAAACATCAAATAGAGATGCATTGATTACATCCAAGGGACATGAGGAGAGAGCCAATAGATTATAGGAGTAGGTGAATATTCTACAACAACAGGTTAATCTCAGTGAACAGGTATCATATATCAAGAATTATCTATGGAACAACATAATTGAAGGCATACATCTACAATGGCCTTCAATCCAAATTATTTATGAACAGAAGGATTTACTTAAAGCAACACAAGTAGAAATTCAGAAAACCAAAGAAGAACTGGCTGACAAACCTGCTCAAGCTTTGAAACTTATTAAATTTTTTAACATCAAACACAGAGAGGAGCTTGAAGAGCTAAAAATTCAGGATAGAACTTAAAGCATACTACAAATCAAGAAAATCCTGAATAAAAGGAATAAACAATTTGGAGGACAAATGTAAAGACATGAACCTGTCAATTACAAGGTTTTAGGCCAAATACACTATAATAACACAAGCAAGCCTTCCAGAAATTCATGCCGTAAATGAAAATTTAATGGCACAGAAAGATTATGACAACAAAATCAGGGCTTATGCCAAAGATCAGGTCATTAAACCTTTACCACAAGGGTCTCCAACTGGTAAAGCTATTTTGGAATATTTTGAGAACTTGTTCTTTCTCCAAAATGAAATTAAACATATTTTCATTGTGAAGCCCAACTTTTCTAAGTATACAGAGGCAGATGAGAGCTACAGAAAAGTGAAGAATATGAGAATTCCCAGTACAAAACAATGACATAAATTCACTGATTTGATATAAAGATTTGCAGTCAAAGTGTATCAGGGTAATGATCAGAGTTAAAGAGTATCAGTCAAAATGCCTTTTTACTGCAGATTATTCCTTATTTTACAACAGTAAAGTAGTAAGAAGATAGCATAAATAATATCATAGATAAAACACAAGTTAAAGGACGTGAATTGGAAAGAGTGTCTTCCAAGTTATCTTCCAAAGATATTTTTCCAAAATTCCAGCAAGCATTTCCAGTAGCTACAACAAAGCAACAAGTTAAGATAATTAGTCGTATTTTTTATTGATAAGAGGACAGCTAGCCAGTTTGTTCTGCCGCTGTCCCTCTTTCTATGTAATAATCTTTATTTTTTCCTAGAGATATTCCTACATGTCTTAGATATTTTGTAATAATTTTTGTATAAATACTTCTCTTTTTGAAGTATTAAGTGTGGAATAAAATTTGTCAAGACTACGTAGACATTTTTTCTGAATACATTGGAGTTTGTGTGAGTTGATTTGTAAAGCAGCGGACTGGAACTAAGTCAAACATACATCATAACTCAGGATTTTTGTGCAGATCAGATAAGTCGAGTATTTTCCTGTTTTCACTGTTTACCTTTCAAAGTTCCATACATACATTTAAATGTTTTCTGTCTTTAATGATTGAATAGGAAAGCTTACGCGGGATTAGTGTTAAAAACTCCCTATTTTTTACTAGTTATTCATTGATATGTTTTTTGCTGATAACCGGAATTAAGAATTATTAAATGCCCTTAGTCCCTGTTTGACCCCTTTCTTTCATCTTCATTTATGTAACTTAAGGATTCTTAATTTCCCTTTTGTTCAGATCTTGCCATTTCATCAAAAAGCCTATTAAAAAACCCTTTCAAGGTCATCTACCCTGCCCTTAGTACATTTGATCTTTTGACCTTATTTCCTAGTTCTACTTGTCAAGAAGTTGACTCCACAGCCCAATGGTATGGTAGCTCCTTTTGTGGTTTAACTTGAAGTACATTTTATTTCCACCAAACTTTCAAAACAAACCAATTGTCCAATCATACCTAGCCTAAAATATTATAACAAAAATAAAGCTAAATTTTGAGGAGAGATCCCTCTCCGAAATTTAGAAGGCTAGATCCTAGATTTCAAAACAGGTTCTTGGTTACCGCTGGTTTTCTTTAACTATAAATCAAATTCCCACGACCTAATAATTACTAGGGTTATAACAAACAACATATTTAGGTCCTAATTTAGACAAAATAGAAAGGATAAATTGACCTTCCTGTTTTGATTTATCGATCCTGAAATCATGTAGTTATAGAAGCAATGATTTAAATTTCATAAATAAATATTGAATGTTCTCAAAGCTATTTGGATCTAAGGAATTTAGCTCATTTTCAAGAATATGAGCCTGAATCTCATCTTGATTTCCAAATAAATTCTCCAAGTTTGTCCAAACCTCATTCAGAGTGCTGCATGTGTCCACGTGGAAACACAATGCTAGAGATATGGAAAACAATAGAAGACCAAAAGCCTTTTCCATCCTGTTGAAGTAGATTTTTCAATGAAAAAATTAGGTTCAATTTCCGTATTCATAACTATCTGATACAAGCCTTTTCATTTGAGGTGAAGCAAAATCTCTTGCTTCCATTTGAAGTAGTTATATGGAGTAAGAATCGCTGAAGATGAGAACTCCATTTTTTTTCTTCACCTTGTAGCTCTAGCAACAATTGTGGTAGTTCTCCAATATTTTGATCTTCAAATCAAATGTTCGAACAATTTCCAATTCTTTGCTCTTCAAACCTGGAAAAACGTATTCATGCAACTTCTCCAAACCCTTGTAGCTCTGATACCATTTAAAATTATTAGAGCACAAATACGGATCTAGCTGAAGAATAATTGCACAAACTTGTGAAACTTGAGAAAAAAAATTTGAATTGAGAATTGAATTTGAATCGTCAATATTAGTTTTTTTGGAATCAATACATAAAAGAAACTAAGTTAAGCTTAGTTGTACATGCAATACCTATGGATAATTAAATCTAACTTAAGCTAAGTGTGCTTTATGTTCTACTAATGTGAACTTGAACCACATGCAAGCACTAAGTTAACTAACTAAAGCCAAGTGCACACCACATGTAAGCACTCAAGTTAACTAGTGAAAGACAAGTGCACATCACATGCAATATCTAGAGTTGAAATAAAGCAAATTAAGGATAAGTATGTGCATGTAAAACACTTGAGTTAACTAGAAAAAAACAATGCAAATCACATGAGATATATAGAGTTGAACTAAAGCTAATTAAGGAAAACTATGTGCATGTACACCAACAGATACACTAGCTGAAATTGGCAAGGTTGGGTGATGGCTCGATCAACATGAGGCATTATTGAAGTGAGAACTAGGAATTTGATCAAGTAGACATTGCTTAGTGGGAAAATGATATACAACTTCTAGCGGTTTAATTTTTTTAATTTTGATATTCAAGGTGCTCAAGCATATATATATTATTCATATGCTCCTATGTCTTTTTCGCATGCATCAAAATGATTAATGGATGGACATGTGTATGAGTGAATATTTTTTTTAAAGTTATTTTTCACTTCGTTCTTCACAATTTTGGGTTTCATTTTCACACTATGTTCTTCATATATATTTTTGCCTGTTCATTTGTTGGCAAAATCTGTAGAAACATTAATTTGATCTTCCCAAATTTGCAAGAAGACAACTCACAATGAAAAACAATAGTTAAGGAACAAAGGAATTTCAAATTAATTGAATTATCTTTATCAAAAACTGTGATCAAGTGGTCGCATGGAGGAATAAGTGGAAAATTCAATCGATGTTATTGTATGGGGTAACGAAAATACGAATTTAGGGCATGTTTTTACATGAATTGAGGGATTTTCAAGCCCATGTAGACCTAATATCACCACATTAGATGATGATGTATATCGTGCATGATATCAATTGAAGACTCAAGTTCACTGGCAAGGATTTTCCCAAGTCAATTAAATTGGTATTTGAATACACGAAGCATTGATATTTTGAATTTTAAGCCTGTAACCATTTTCAATTTTATGAAAATGTTATTAAATAGCGAAAACCTTTGGTATCATTAGCTTTCCACAATTTTCCCATGTGACAGTTCAAGTTAACATCCACATATAATAAGTTTCCAACTTGTGAATGTTAATTTAATTCTCTTTTATATTAAAGTAACGTTCAACGCAAAGTCACAGAAATGGGCACCCTCAACAAGTGAGAAACTGAAATCATATTAGCCAAGCATTCTCAATGGCTAACATAAAGCCTAAGAAGATATTGAAATAAACCCATAGATAATAGATTAATGTGTTCTTTTTAGTCCTTGCCCAAAGGGATAGGGACTATTTCAATTGGTTGAAGTGATCTTCTATTAAAATCCTACAAAAAATCAGAGCCTTTTTATTGTTTCAACCAAAGTTTGAAAATTTGGAAAATGATATTTCAAAATTTTGAAGATCGTAATGAAAGTTTTGTTGTCTTTTTGGCCTCTTCCCTAGGAAAGAGTCCAAAATATATTAGTATAAATTATGATAACAATGTTTATTTAATTGAAGTTTTTTCCCAGTTGATTTGAAAAAAAACATAATTGGCTATTTGCGTAATTTCACCAAATATTAACTAAGATTTCTTTTAAGTGTGAAAATGAGGAAAATTGTTTTTTTAAGTGCCTTAAACATAAAATTGAAATATGTAAAGTAAGAATGAACAACAGAAATAAGAGAAGCAAACATAAAAAATTGATGATGGGGTTTGTCCCTCCTGGACTACATCTTCGGGTCCACTTCCAACTGGGCGTCCACTGTATTAAAAATTCTCATAAAAATATTTACATCAACTTCATCATTCTGTTTTGTGCACATAGGCATCAACGAATACTATCAGAAGATAGGTCTCTACCTCAGGTCTCCAATGCAACTTCCAGATCTCAAAAAGGCCCAATATTGGCCAAGATATGCCCAAAAAGGCATTTACAGGCACAAATAAAGTTGAATTCTGAGCTTCACTATACAACTCTCTCCCTTTGGGCACAATGGAAATTCTTTTATATTGGCCACGAGAGATCCCGGGGTTAAACCCGTGGGTCTCTAGGGAAATACATAGGCAATCATTACAACTTTATGTTTAAACATAACAATTTGTTTTTGAATTTGGTGCAACATATTACCAACACATAATTGACAAACCATATTAAACATATGGTTTTAAAACAATATAACTCCCCCCATAGGTGTTGTGACACATATTTATATCATTGGAATAAAAAATTTTAAACATCGAATGAAGTTATAACATCCCCCCACTATGTATACATCGGAGGACTAGTGCTGCAGCTTGTAGAATTTGTTATGATACTGGAGTGGCGGTCACATGTTTACTCGACCCGTGGCATTATTTTTTAATTGGTGAATGTTAATCCAGCAATATGTGGTTGACCAAATCCTTGGTGGTGTCATATATTTTTAACATATAGTTGTGATATGGTTTAACTTTGAAGTTCCCTGCGCCACGTTTGGTAGGCTACTTGGAGCACCGATATATCAACCATTGGGTTTGGTGGGCCTACTAGCAATGGTGGTATTTTCCGACCCTTCCCTCTTATAGACATTTTAATAAATCTTAAATATGATATATGCCATATATATATCAAATGTAGTGTTTTGATTCATTGGTAAGAGTTTGTAGTGATGTAACGGAGGTGGTGGGTTTGAGTCCGACCAATGCCAGTTGACCTGTGCTGTTGAATTGACATTTGTGTTGAATTTTACCTACCATGTGTCATGCTGAGACACTGCCACTTGGCCTATAAAGGCCCATTTTTTACTATTGGAGTAAAAATTTAGAATGTGTTTTCTCCTTCATATGAAGGAAATTTTGCAAGCCGAATATACCACTGGAATCAACACGATGATCTATTGAACTTGGCACTGGTTTCATGAGAATTTAAGAATATAAAATTTTGATCATTTCAAGGATCCTCCTTAATCATTACTCTCTATTGGAAGCTTTTGGACCACAAAAAATTTGATTTTAAGTAGACGTGAGGTGAGGGTACAATTGCCTCACCCTTCTGATCTCCTTCCACCTTTATCTGCTTGGATTCATGCCTTTTAGTCCCACTTGAAGATACTCAACATTTTGATGCCTGGAAGTGCGGACCTTCCTATGATTATCATGGCACATTTTGAACTTGTGAATTATTTCATTCATCCTAGGCCTATATAAAAACATTTGTAATTGTACCACTAACTTACCTCCACCAAAATTCCCTCAAACACGAGAAGAATGTGCTTATGTGATTACCTGTAATATTTCTCCTTGTGGTATTCAAAAATTGTGAAGATGGTACAATAACTTATCATGAAAATGATAATTAACTTCTAACACCTAGGCAACATGAGTTAGTGATTCATAAACATCCTTAAAATCAGTATCTATAACAATTGTTCTATATAACTTTCATGTGCTAAAGGATTGTTTTGCAAACTAACTGAAGCATTCAAAGACGGTCTTGATAACATATCATGTAATTTATTGGTGTTACCTTTATTATATTTGATTACTAAGTGAAATTGCTGAAAAAACCCATCCATGTATAATGTCGAGACTATTGCAATTTAGTTTTAGTTTGAAGGTACTAAAGTGGTTGATCATTTGTATGAATCACTGTTTCTTTTCCCATTAAATAATCTTTTCAATTTTTAAAACTTTCCACTAATGCATATAATTCTTTATCATATGCTGGATATTTAGAAACTTCTTTAGAAAATGTTTCTGAATGAAAACAAATAGGATTTCCTCTTTGCAATAACATTTCACCCATTGCATACCCACTAGCATCAGTTTCTATTTCAAATGGTTTTTGAAGGTGTGGTAAAGCTAAGATTAAGCTAAGATTGGAACTCTAAATTTTTTTTTCTTTAAAGTGTCAAATGATTTTTGTTTTTGTCCTCCCCAATGAAAGGATACTTTAGAACTTGTTAAAGCATGAAGTGGTGTTGCAATAAAATAGAAATGAGAAATAAACTTCCTCCAATACTGAATTGCACCCATGAAACTTGTATCTCCCTTCACATTTTATGGTCTTGGCCACTTAACAATCATATCAATTTTAGTTGGATCTATTTTTAGCTGACCACGTCCAACTATATAACCAAGATATATTAAAGATTTTTTTGCAAATTAACACTTATAAAGTGTGAGATAGAGCTTCTCTCTTTGCAACACATAATTTTTTTTTTTAACATGCTTTACGTGTTCTTCCAAACTTGAAATGAAAATAAGAATATCATCTAGATAGACTATGAAAAAATTATCAATAAACAGACAAAAAACACAATTCATCACTCTCATAAAAGTTTTTGGAGCATTGCATAACCCAAATGACCTAACCAACCATTCAAAAAGCCCTTGTATAGTTTTAAATGCAATTTTCCACATATAATTCTCTGCAATATCAATCTGATGATAACCACTTCTTAAATCTAGTTGAATCTCATGTTGTATTTCTAGTTTTGGAGGTAAACATTTTGGTTATTTAAACAATTCCTTAGAAGAATCTACCATTTCAACCAATTTGACCTTAAACTAAGAATCACACCGTTGAAAAGCATCATACTTATCTTTAGTTTTTTCTTTAACAATCATGAGAACATAGTTTTTACTTGAATTTACTAACCTTTTCAATTGACTAGCATTGATTAAATACAAGCTTGTCTTAATCCTACGTGCGCTAATAATATATCCAATTCCATACTTAAGAAGATGATACTTACTCTCCTTCTGATGAAATATGGAATCTCGATCATAAAGATATACAATACCCAACAAAACTCCGCAGATATCCAAAAGAATCACATCTAAATCAATGTCATCAAGAAAATTAGTTGTAATTGAAAACCTTAATCGACACTGTTTTGTGACGTGTTATCCTTTATAACAACTAGGTTTGTCTAGGTTGCTCTTAGGTAAGTTAGGTTAGGTCATTAGGGTGAAATAATTTCATGAAGTTCATTGATTTAAAAAAAATGTACATATGGTGGGGTCTTAAAATTCATCATTAAGGTCATAGGTGTTAATGTCAAATAAAAATCCCCAAAATATCTCATGCATAAGTGAAAATGGCCATTTCATGTAAATTTGGCACTTCTACTAATGTTCATAGAAAAATGAGTCTAGAACAATCAGAATTCGCTACGAACTTGCCTCAAAACTCTCTTTTTACAACGAGCTGAAGTCTCGGTATTTTTGAAGCATTTAATGTATTTCAGAGAGGAGATGAGTCATCAAAAGAGTTTATGAGTGTCATTGGGACACCTGTTGATGAATATCACTTAGCAAATGGATGACATGGCTGCCAACACACCATTTTTTTCCACCTTACTGATACACAACTCATCTTCAAATTCGAAATATAAGGACATGAAACCTAGCATGATAGTTTTCCACCTAATCATGGTTGTTGACACATCAGTAGTCTAGTACACTTAAAAATTTAGTTGCTTTCATTTGATAAGGGTTATTAAAAGGATTTTTTTAACTATTTAATGAAAGAAGAGTCATTTTTGTAACCAAACTCTGCCAAACAGAAAATATCCCTAGGAAGTCTCCAAGTGATGTAGTCCTATTTGAAATAGGTCTCTGAGGTAGGAATTCGAAGCTAGCAAGGTGGAAAACCATTTGTATGAGTCATCACTCTATAAATGAGAGGATTTTTAGAGTTAGAAGGGGTTTATGGATGTAGATGACTATGCTACCATCTAATTTTATTTTACACAACTAATACATAGTTGCAGAAGACTTTGTTCAGACCTAATATTATGATTGGGCTCTTATGTATTTTTATCCTTTATGTTTGCAATTTTAATTCAGCATACTCATACATAATTACTTTTAATTCATAAATCTTATGCTCCAACTTCCTTTATGTATTTATTTTTCTGTCAGAATTATTTTTGTAAGAGCTCATGTGCGTCAGCTTCCATGAATGATGCTTGTTTATCATTGAGTTTTGATACTAACGTCATGCCCAATGGTGGCCGTCAATTATCTCCCTCCTGCAAAAAATAATCTAAAAGACATCTAAGGCTTAGCCATCTTCATTTTAAGCTTTGTTTATTGAATATCATATCTTCTCTTGAGAGATCCCTCTCTGGTTGGAAGGGCTAACTTCCAACCATAAGTATTTTGAATTAGTTACATTGAATTGAATGTTGAGAAGCCCAATTAGTCTCTGTTTGGTGATAACAACATGCATCTGAGTATTTTCTTTCAACCATCCTAAAGGGAATGGTTTTGGATGATTTTTAGTTTCCAATAACATTTTCCTTACTATTTCCTCAGATATTATGTTTTCCTGTGATCCACTATCAAATAATGTGTCTATCTTAGTGTTATTGGATATGATCCTTATGTGAGACAATTCAACTCTCTACTTTTCCTCAACGAAATTACTATATTTTGAAGAAGTTGCATAACAAGTAGAACTAGAACTAACTTCAGAAGGATTACCTATCAGACCCATAGCAGTTATCTTCTTTTCATCACCATAGTTAGATCCCAAATCTTCTTGGAATGCACCATTAGCTTTCATTTCATCATTATTATTAAGGAAATTATTTGGTTTAAGTTCAGGATGAAGCTTCCAACATTTGGAGTCATCATGTCCAACCCTTTGAAAATGATTACAAGTAGGCCTCTCTCCTTCCTTCTTGGCAGTTGCCGATTTCTTCCCCTCTTTGGAATCCTTGTTCTCTGAATGCTTGAATGGTTTATTTGAAATGTTTGGCTGAAGCGGTATGCCCCTTGCTTCAATGTGAATGGATTGTACACACACTTCATGAAATTAAGTTGGATTAAACATAAGCAATGTATGTTGCAAAAAAGAATGCAAACTTCAAATATACTTTAACAAAGTTTCCCAGGTGTTTAATGGAATATCCAGTGCTAACACCTTTTTCCTGAATTCTTTTGTAAACTCTTTCACACACTGTCCTTTACCTTTCCTTGAATGCTACCAATCTATTACAACCTATTGCATATATCCTAAGGATATAATTTATTTCTAAGATCTTTAACAAACTTAGACCATGAAGACATAATTTTACCTTTATGCTTCAAATATTATTGCGTTTTACTTTCCCACCAAATCAAATTTATTCCCCCCATTCTAAGTGTATTTAACTAAATTTTTTCAGAATCATCAACAAAATTTTGAATTCTACAATACACTTCAATTTCCTTTAACCAGTTATCTAACATTTTAGGATTAATTTCACCATCATATATGGGAAATTCAAACTTAACATCAAGGTTCAATAAAGGAGCTTTTTTTTCTTATTTTGCAAGTCTGAATTTGAACTGGACCGATAAGAGAATAAAGAAGAAGAAGAAAATGAAGATGGAGGAGAAGGAGCTTGATTACCATCGAATTTTTCCTTGCCCTTTTTCTTCTTTGGGCCTTTGGAAGATGAAGTTGCATCTCTAGTATTGTTATATTCATAAAGTTCTCCAATCATTTGTTTCATGTTGAGGAACATTTACTGAAATTTATCCTAGCTCTTGGTATCACGAGCTTCTCCTTCGTTTGGCTCTACCATATTTCAAGAGACTATCCTCTTTCCAATCTCTGGATTTATCGCTTCAAGTTTCCTTTCTCCACGTCACAACCTCTGTCTAGTCAACAGTGTAGGTTTTAACCCTATACACAAATTATCTGAAAATGAGTCTTAAAAAATAGAAAATAAACAATAGTGAGAGCATAAAACATAAAACAGATATACACAAAGATTTTCTGCTCGATTGCAAATCAGGACTACAAGCTTGATTTTTCATTATATTCCTTTTAGTGTTAGAACACATATATATACATGCCGAAGCATACATAAACCCCAATCCATCAACCCTGGGTTAGAACATAACCATATTTCCCTTGACCGGATCTACAAAATACCAAGGGTCGAAAACTGTCATGCCCCAAAACCATGTGCAAACCCATGCACAAAACCATGGGCGGGTTCGCCCACTGAAAAATAGGGACCAATTTCTTTTCACAGGGCGCTGCCCCGGGCCCTAAACAGGGGGGGGGATGCCACCCCCTTGTGACCCCCCTGCTACACCTGGTGCAATGTATAGGGGGAGATATCGCCCCCCTGTGCTCCCCCCACGCATGTGACTAATCATGGAAAGAATATAACACATACCTAACATTTTCCCACTTGTTGTTTTCTTTCCACATGGGACCACATTAGAGCTTATTCATTAGGACACCTCTGCAACACCCATTGTTTCTCTACATTAAGAGAACTTATGAGTGCTCACAGACTTCATCAATGTATCTGCAACATTTTTCAACGTGTCCACCTTTACCAGCAACACCCTTTTAACCTCAACCATATCTCTCACAAAGTGATATGGAACATCAATGTGCTTTGTCTTTGAATGATAAGTAGGGGTCTTAGCCAAGAATATTTTACTTTGGCTAACACAGTCTATCCTTGTATCCCACTACACCAACCCCATACTTGAACACAAACTCTCCACGAAACTTCTTCCTTCCTTGCATGAGTGGCTGCCATGTATTCTACCTCTGTAGTTGAAAGAGGCACTACAAACTATCTTTTACTCATGCAACTGACTGCACCTCCAAATAGGCTAGATGCATACCCACTTATAGATCTTCTTTGGTCCAGATCTCCAACCCAGTTTGCATCAACAAAACCACATATGTCCAAAAATTTGTCCAATCCTAGTATTCCCTGGTAGCACAAACCATAATCACTTATGTCGCACAAAATTTTAAAATCCGCTTTACTATTGTCCAATGCTTCTTCCCTGATTTTGACATAAACCTACTCAATACTCCCACTGCATGCACAATGTCTCATCTAGTACATATCATTGCATACATCAGGCTACCCATTACACTTGCTTATGGAACACGGGACATATCCTCCTCTTCTTCTTGTTTCTTGGGACATTGTTTAATAGACAACTTTACAACTACAAGAATAGGAACCTTCACTAGTTTACTATCCAACATATTGAACCTTTGCAATATAGTCTCGACATACTTCCTCTGGTTTAACTAGAGCTTCCTCTTTGCCTGATCTCTCATAATTTCCATGCCCAAAATATAGTTTGTAGCACCAAGACCCTTCATGTCGAATTTGGAGAACAACTGGGTCTTCAAATCTTGGATAATTTCATTGTCATTTCCAATCAACAACATATCATCCACACACAAGACCAAATAAATAACACAGGCACCAATTAATTTAAAATAAACAAAATGATACTCTTTTCTTCTAGTGAATCCAAGTCCCCATATATAGGTATCAAATTTCTGATACCACATCCTTGGCGATTTTTTTAACCCATACAAAACTTTTTTTAACTTTCATTCCAGTTCTTTCTTACCCTTCACCGCAAAGCCTTCAGGTTGGTTCATCTAGATCTCCTCTTCCAGATCCCCGTAAAGAAATGATGTCTTCACATCCATCTATTCTACCTCAAAATCAAATGCAACAACAACAGATAAAAGTAATCTAATAGAAGTAACCTTGGCACCAGGAGAAAAAATATCACCTAAATCAATTCTCGGCACCTGGGAATAGCCTTTTGTTACCAAATGAGCTTTCTATTTCTCCACCTTGCCTTCTATATTCATCTTCTTCTTCAACATCCATTTACTCCTTATGGGATTCCTTTTAGCCGGCAACTCCAACAGATCCCATGCCTTATTTTTATGCAAGAATGCCATTTCATCAACCATGGCCTCTTTCTAGAGTTTTCCATCGAATAAATCCACTACCTCCCTGACAGTTTTGGGATCAACATCAGTGATACTTAAAGAAAATTTGAACAAAATGCATATGGACTATACCTTTCTGGCTGCCTTATTTCCTAAACTGATCTTCTCATAGTTGGAGTTTGTGGCTCTTCCTATTCTGAATCTTCTTCTGTTGTAGAGTCTAATTCATCATCCTTTATCTCAAAATCTATCTTCTCAGGTTCCTCTGGTAGGAATTCATTTTTAACAACATATTTCACCTCTCTAATCACCACATCTCGGCTATACGAAAATTTCTTTGTTTCTAGGTTCCAAATCTTGTAACCTTTTAAGCCATCCTTATACCCAATAAATATGCACCTTTAAGATTTATTATCCAATTTGATCCTTTTATCCTTTGGAGCATGTACATATGCATCACATCCAAATACCCTCAGATGTGAAAGAGAGGGTTTCTTACCAGTCCATGCCTCATGTGTAGTATTATCCTCCAATGCTAATGAAGGTTATCTATTAACCAGGTAACATGTAGTCTCCACTAGCTTTACCCAGAATTCATGTCCTAACCTGGTACCACTGAGCATGCTTCTTTCCCTTTCCATTACTGTTCTCTTCATTATTTTTGAAGCTCTGTTTTGCTGAAGTGTGTATGATTAGTATTTTATCATCCTATACTACACTTCTTATAGAAATATTCAAATTACTTCTTGCAAGACTTTCCACCATTATCTGTGCTTAGTACCTTTATCTTCTTCTCTATCTGGTTTTCCACCAGAGCCTTAAATTCCTTAAATCTATCAAAGACTTGAGATTTATTCCTCAAGAAATATATCCATGTATTCCTTGAGAAGTCATCTATGAATGAAACATAGTACACAACAACACAAGTTCAAACACATCACTATGCACAAGCTCTAATATCTTGTTCATGCTCTTAGTAGCAGAAGGAAAACTCACCCGATTCTGCTTCCCATATACACAATGTTCACAGAAATCGAATTCCAAAGAGAAATTAGACATATCTTCTACCAAACCATTTCCATGCAGTATATGAAGGCCCTTCTCTCCAATATGTCCAATTCTTTGATGCCATAGCATGGTCTTTTCTCCAAAGACCGCTAGGCTTTCCGCCTCACTTTCAGGAACCACAGAACTATTGTACCCATTAATAATAGTGCTACACTAAAGCTTGTACAGACTTCCAATTCAAACTCCTCGCATTAATACCCGTGCTCCCAAAATCATCTTGTAGGTATATATCTCGGACACTGTTTTTACACCCACATCATCCATCTTGCTTACAGAAATAAGATTTCTGGCCAATGCAGGAATATGTAGAACACTAGGAAGTGTTCTAAAGCTTCCACCTTGCAGCTTCAACTCAAATTTTCCATGTCTGAAAATTTTGGCCTTCCTATCATCCCCTATGAAGACATCACCACCATTATACTTCTCATACTCACAAAAACACTCCCTATGGGGAGTGAAGTGAAAGGATGCACCTAAGGCAATCAACCATGCCTCATGATATACACGTGTATTTGAGGAACAAGCCAAATACACATCACCACCTTCATCCGAGGTGGTTTTTACCTCTTCAGAAGAAGCGTCATCATATCCCTTTCCTTTCTTAGGAGATTTAGATCTATAGTCCCTTTTGTAGTTAACACTGTTACCGATGAAATAGGTAACCGCATTGTTACCTACTTTTTTTTGGTAGCATAAAAAGCACCCGATTTTGAAAAGTGGTGATGCAGAATCACCTTTTTTTTTTTTGAGCACATTTTTGACACTCTAATATTTTTATTTATGAAGTATGAATATTTGTTTTAAAATGTTAGTGATTTTCATACTAATTTTGAAATGTATTGATGCAACATCAACCTTTTTTTTTTTAGAGCAGTGATTTTCATGCTAATTTTGAAACGTATTGATGCAGCATCAACCTTTTTTTTTAGAGTGGTGATTTTCATGTTGGTAATAAAACACAAAACTTAGATAAAAAAATATATATATAAAAGCAATAAAAGAAACCAATAAAAATGTAAAAAAGCCAAAATTAACTCGTAAAAATAAAAAATTTAAACAAAAATAAATAAAAGAAAAAAAAATATTTGAAAATTATATGAAAAGAAATGACAAAATTTGAAAAAAAAAACATATAATTTAAAGAAAAAAAAACAAAAATTAACCAAAAAAAAAAAAAAAACATCAAAAACATTTTTTTCTAAGTTATTAAAAAAAACCATATAATTAAAAAAATAAAAATAAAATAGAAAATTTAAAAATAATTTAAATTACAAAATCAAAATTTAGATAAAAAAAATAAAATACAAAAAAGAAAAAATTAAATTTAAAAATTTAAATTAAAAAAATAATATTAATAAGAAAACAAAAATGCAAATTTTAAAATTAACAAAAAAAAAAAATTAAAAAATAAAAATAAAAATTGAAAATTGAAAAAGAAAATTAAAATAAAAGAATTAAAATAAAAAAAAACTATCATTAAAAAACAAAAAAAATGAAAAAAACCACGTGCAAATAATTAAAAAACAAATATCCATAAATTTACTTTTTTTTTTTAAATGAAACAATTATAAATTTTAAAAATGAAAAACTAAATAAACAAAAAGATTATAAAAAAAAATTAAATTAAAATTCAATAAATTTTAAATTTTAAAAATAATTAATCTAAAATATTAAATTTAAAAAAAAAAAAAAACAAATTAAAACAAATTAAATTTAAAATAAAAAATTTGAATTAAAAAAAAATAATTTTGAATTTTTTGAATTTAAAAAAAAATTTAAAAAAAATCAAATTAAGAATAAAAATATTAAAAATTAAAAAAAAAAAATTTTGATCGTGCTGGCGTTGCCAATCGGCCTCCCGCCCAAGTGGCGGCGAAGGCTGGCCTCCGCCGCTACCTGGGCGAGAGGCTGATTCCGGGAATCGCCCTCCCGTCGCGGGAGGCCGATTCCGGGAATCGCCCTCCCGTGGTGAGAGGTCGATTTCGAGAATCGCCCTCCTGCCACGAGAGGTCGGTTCCGGAAATCGCCCTCCCACGACAGGAGTCCGATTCCAAGAATAGCCCTTAGGTCGATTCCGGGAATCGCCCTCCCGTGACTGGAGGCCGATTCCAGGAATCACCCCCTCGCCGCGGGAAGCCGATTCCGGGAATCGCCCTCCCGTCGCAGGGGGTCGATTCCGGGAATCGCCCTCCCGCGGTGGGAGGTCGATTCTGGGAATCACCTTGAGGCTGATTTCGGGAATTGCCCTCCAGTAACGGAAGGCTGATTCTGGGAATGACCCTCCTGCCGTGGGAGGCCGATTCCGGGAATCACCCTCCCACGTCACGGGAGGGCGATTCCCGGAATCGGCGTCAGGACGATTCCCGAAATAGGCCTCTCGCCATGGTAGGGCGATTCCGGGAATTGGCCTCCCACCGCGGGAGGCCAATTCTCGGAATCGGCCTCCCGCCCAGCGGCTGGCCTCCGCCACCACCTGGGCAAGAGGCTGATTGGTGGCGCCACCAGGATCAAAAAATTCTTTTTTTTTTTAATTTTTTTTAATTTTTAATATTTTTTATTTTTAATTTGATTTTTTTAATTTTTTTTTTTAATTCAAAATTATTAATTTTTTTCTGTTTTTTTTTTTTAATTTAATTTTTATATTTGAAATTTAATTTGTTTTAATTTGTTTTTGTTTTTTTTGTTTTTTTTTTAATTTTATTCATTTTTTTTTTTAAATTTTTTTTCCTAAATTTTGTTAATAATTTTTATTAAATTTTGTATTTTTTTTTTAATTTAATTTATTTATTTATTTTTTTTAAATATTAAATTTTATGTTTACTTTTTCCATTTAATTTTTTAAAATTTAGTAAATTTTGTATTTCTTTTTAAATTTATTTGAATTTAATATTTTTTATAATATTTTTTATTTTTTTATTATTATTTTTTAATTACATAAAATTTGTATATTTGTTTTTTTTTTTAAATTAAAATTGTGTATTTTCAAATTAATTTGTTTTTTATTTTATTTTTTATTTAATATATATATATATATATATATATATATATATATATATATATATATATATATATATATATATATATATATATTTTTTTTTAATTTATTTTTTTCAATTTTTCAATTTTAATTTATTTTTAAAGTTTTTTAACTTTTTATTTTAACAATGTTTTTCTTTTTTTCTTTTTTTCTTTATATTTAAAATTTATTTTTTATTTCAAAATTTGTTTGTTTATTCATTTATTTATTAAAATTTAATATTTTTTTTTTTTTAATTTAATTAAATCTAATATATATATTTTAAATTTAAGTTCATATATATATATATATATATATATATATATATATATATATATATATATATATATATATATATATATTATTTTTTATATTTTAAATTTAATTTTTTTTTTTAAATCTATTTGTTTTTTTAATATATATTTTTTTAAATTTAATATTTTTATTGTACTTTATTTTTCATTTTTTATTTTTAATTAATTTTTCATTTTTTTACTTTTAATTTCAATAATGTTTTTTTTTTAATTTAATAAACATTTTCTTTTTCTTTTTTAAATTTAATTTCTATATTTTATTTTTTATAATTTCTTTATTTTTTTAAATTGTTTTTACCTTTAATTTAATATTTTTATTTCTATATATTTTGAAATTTTAATCTTTAATTTTTTTTTGTAAATTTTTGTTTTTAATTTTTTTTCTTAAATTTTAGGTTTTTTTTAGTGTTTGAATTAAAATTTTTATTTTGTTTTTTTTTTAATATTTCTTTATTGCTATATATTTTTAAATTTTAAGCTTTAAAGTGTTTTTATTTTTTAAATATAGTTTTTCTTAAATTTTAAGTTTTTTTTAATGTTTGAATTTTAAAAATTTAAAAATGTTATTTCTATTTTTAAAAATGTCAAAAATATGACAAATTTTTTTTTTTTGTTATTCCAGCATCAACTGGTTTTGTTTTGAGGGTGTTTTTTCAATCACTTTTTCAAGAAACAATTTTTTTTTTAGCATAATTTTATAAAATGTTGAAATTTGACCTTCAAAAAGAGCCAAGTGCGTTCTGGAATACACTTTTTTTTTGTTTTTGGGGTGTTTTTCCATGTTTTTTGAGTCTTTTTGTGCTAGAGTTCCCGTTTTGAAGTCAAGTTACCTATTTCATCGGTAACAATGTTAGTTCCCTCCATTTCCACATTTCCAGCACACCTTTACAAACTTTCCTAGAGATTTTGATCTCCCTCTCGAAACCTTATTCTTGTTTCTATTCTGGGAACTTCCTCGTACAGATAAGGCATCTCCATTCTAGCCCTCCATATTTCTCCGTCTCATTTCCTCCGACAGCAAGGCTGAGACAATGTCACCAAAATTCAAGGTAGTTGTATTGCTACCTATTGCAGTAACCAGAATGTCCCACAAATCTGGTTGAGAAAAAAACAAAATGATGCACTTATCTTTATCTGACATTTTAATATCAACAGTTAACAACTGACTTACCACAGTATTGAAGGCATTCATATTCTCTGTCACCGAGTCTCCATCCTTCATCCTCAGATTATACAATGTTTTCTATAGGAACAATTTATTCACGAGAGACTTATATTGGTACAAATTCCCTAGCTTGTCCCACCAAGCCTTCACCCTAGCTTCCCCAAATACATTCAATAACACTGAATCTGAGACACACAACCATATTGTGCTCTTTTCCTTCCGATCCAGCTTCTTCTAGTCTTCATCTAACATTGTCGTTGGTTTATTACCTAGATCTACCATGATCCACTCATCTTTATCCAACAGTAGATTATTGACCTTCCACTACTAAAAAATCTAACCATTAAATTTATCAACCTCTATCTTTCCACTACTTTCAATCTTCTTTCACCGCAAGGATCAATCCTGTAGATCTCCCACTAAATAGGGTCTAACATAGGCCTGAGCAAAAAATCCCTCAGAAGCAAAGGCATCACCTTGAAGCCGAAACAACTCTAATACCAAATGTAGTTTTTAACCCTGTACATAAATTATCTACAAACAAATCTTAAAAAATAGAAAATAAACAATAGCAAGAGCATAAAATATAAAACATATATAAAAAGATATTTTCACCTGGATCCCAAATCGGGACTACCAGCTTGATTTTTCATTATATTACTTTTAGTGTTACAACACATATATATACATGGCGAAGCATACGTAAACCCCAATCCATTAACACTGGATTATAACATAATCGTAGTTCTCTTGACCAATCTACAAAACACCACGGGTAGAAAACCATCATGCCCCAAAACCATGTGCGTACCCATTCACAAAACCATGGGCGGGTCTGCCCACCGAAAAATAGGGTCCAATTTTTTTTTCCCACGGTGCTGCCCCAAACCCTGAACACGGGGGCTACTGCTCCTCCTGTGACCCCCATGTTGCATCCAATGCAACATACAGGGGGGGCTACCTCCCCACCCTATGAACCCCCCACGCGTGTGAACAATCGTGGAAAGAATATAATACAAACCAAAAAAACATTCAAATTAGAAAAGTCCTACTTGTACATGATCAACCTCACTCTGATACCAAAATATGATCTGACAATAGAAGAATTGGCTATTTGCGCAATTTCACTAAATATTAGCTAAGGTTGATTTTAACTGTGAAAATGAGAAAAAAATATTATTTAATTGCCTTAAACATAAACTTTAAATCTATAGAGTAAGCATGAACAATAAAAGGAAGAGAAACAAACAGATAAAATTGATGACAGAGTTCATCCCTCGTCGACTACATTTGAAGGTCCACTTCCAAGTGGGCATCTGTTGTATTAAAAATTATCATAAGTCTCTTTATATCAACTTCACTATTCTAGACTATGCACACATGCATCAATGACTAATCTTAGAAGATAGGCTTTGGCCTAAACTCTCCAACACGACTTTCAGAGCTCAAAAAGGCCCAATATTGGCCAATATATGCCCAAAAAAGAATTTACATGCACAAACACCTAAATTCTAAGCTTCATTGTACAACTCTATCCCTTTGGGCACAATGGAAATGATTTTATGTAGGCCACGGGAGGTCCCGAGGTCAAACACATGGGCATCCTGCGCAATACATACCAAATAATTGCAATTTTATGTTTAAACATATCTATTTGTTTTTGAATACGGTAGAACGTATTACCAACACATATTCGACATACCATATTATATGTATGGTTTTACAAAAATATAACTCTCGCCATAGGTGCTGTGACACATATTTATATCGTTGGTATCGAAGTATTTAAACATGTCATATATGTTTTTTGTGGAGCATGATTATCTTATTTATATATCGTCATGTTGGATCCATGTCCTTAACAACACGGAAAAATCACCCATCGTTTAATCGTCGTTAGGGGGGTTCAAGTGGGGGCGATGGTTTTGGGGGCAGCGCCCTCGAAGCTAAAAACAAATGTAAAATTTCCATGTAAAATATTGTAATTTCGTAGTCAATATGGGTCATTCATTAGGTGGATGATTTGACGGTATAATTTATGTTTAATCTAGGGTAATTTTTCCCTAGAAGGAAACCCCCTTTTTTGTATGAGGTTATTGTATTGCAGTTGTGTATTGTGTATATACTTTGAGCGAGAGATAGGAAGGGGGACTGTGTGAGAGAGTAGAGGATATTACAACGAATCTTCTGTAGGTTGTGTCTCTTCATTTTGTTGGATAATCTAAAGGAAGGACTGGTTGTTTCCGTGGACATAGTCCAAGTTGGGTGAACCACATATATCTGTGTCTCTCTTGTTTTATATGTTATTTTTGTGTTTGTGTTTCCACATATTTGAGGTGTTCCATTGCTACGTAATATATAGTTTTATAACAACTAGTATAAAAGCGGAGTTATATTTGGTTGATAAACTTGCAGGAAAGAAGGGTTCGTAGTTTGAGTGGGAGGAATGGTGAAAAATGGAAATTTAAGGGTTGAGAAATTTAATGTTTAGAACTACCAACTGTGGAAGATGCATATGGAAGATTATATGTGTCAGAAAGATCTATACCTACAATTGAGCGGAAAAACAAAGAAGCCATCGAATATGACAAATGAAGAATGGGAGATTCTCGACATAAAGGCACTTGGAACAATATGGCCATGCTTGGCAGCATTGATGGCCTTCAATATTTTGAAGGAAATGAAAAAAAATGGTTTAATGATGGAATTGTCGAAACTATATGAAAAACCCTCAGCCTCAAATGAGGTATTTCTTATGAAACATTTATTTAATATGAATATGTTGGAAGGTGGATCTATTGCTAACCATTTAAATGAATTTAATATGGTTACGAGTTAGTTAAGTTCCGTAGGGGTAAAATTTGATGATGAAGTTAGGGCTCTATTATTTTTGTGCTCATTTCTAGAATGTTGCAATGGTTAATTTATGTACATTAGTAACTTTGTCTCTGGATCTAGTGCTTTAAAGTTTAATGATGTTGTTGGTGCTATTCTTAGCAAGGAAATGCAATGGACAACCTCTGGTGAGACATCGGGAAATGCTTTCAGTGCAGAGACTAGGGGAAGAAAAATGGAAAGAGAAAAGAGCTCAAGATATCGCAGTAAATCAAGGACAGGAATATCCAAGTCTATATTAGGGATAGTGTGCTGGAAATATGGGAAGAAAGGAAACCTAAAGAAAGAATGTAAGTCTTAGAAGGGAAGAGAAGGAGACACACATCAAGGAAACAAGCAAGAAGAAAATGTGACAGGTGATGTGTTACAAGATGCCTTTATTATTTCTTTAGAAAATTTTATTGATGCCTGTGTGGTAGATTCAAGGCTCTCATTCCATGCCACACATGATAAGAAACATTTTCATGACTATGTTCAAGGATATTTTGGAAAGGTTAGTCAGGGTTATGATAAACCCTCTAAAATCGTTGGAATGGGTAAAGTTATTGTAAAACAACAGAATGGAAACCAATGGTTATGAAAGGAGGTAAGACATGTTCCATATCTGAAGAAAAATATGATTTCAACAAGGAAGTTAGGCGGTGAAGGTTGTGTGACAAATTTTACAGATAAAACCTCGATGGTCACTAAAAGAAACATGGTAATAGAAAAATGATAAAAGGTTAGTACATTGTATTTATGTAATGGTATTTCTTATTATGTTAATTATTTAACCTCCACAGGAGCAGATGAAAATTTATGGCATCATAGGCTTAGACACATGACTGAGAAGGGGATGAATATTCTTCACTCAAGAAACTTGTTGCCAAATTTGAAGAATATTGATTTTGATTTCTCTGAGAATTGTGCTTATGGAAAAAAGAAGAGCATCAGATTTCATAGAGTTGGGAAATAAAAGAAGAGAGAAAAATTAGAGCTTGTTGTATATAGATCTATGGGGACCTGCTCATGTATAATTTCTCAGTGGATCTCATTATTATGTTATTTTTATTGATGATGCAACTAGAAAAACTTGGATTTATTGTATTCAGAATAAATCTGATGTATTTGATACTTTCAAGAAATGGGAATCTTTGGTTGAGATTGAGATACGAAAGATGTTAAAGTGTCTCAGATCAGATAGTGGACGTGAATATTGCAATAAATATTTTGATAGGTATTGTTTAAAGCATGGAATTCATAGAGAGAATAGAGTTCCCAGAACACCACAGGAAAATGGTATGTCAGAAAGGATGAAGAGGGCAATCATGGAGTGTGCAAGGTGCATGAGATTGCATGCAGGATTTCCTTCACAATTTTGGGAAGATGTTGTAGATACCATTGTTTATATAATAAATAGATGGCCTTCAAGTTCCTTGGACGGTGGTATTCCAGAGGAAGCATGGACAGGTAAAACGGTAAAATAATCCTTTTTAAATCCTTTTGGTTGTGAGCCCTTTTTCCATATTAGTAAATAAAATAGAACAAAGCTTGAGGAAAAATCAAAGAAATGTATGTTTATTGAATATGGTGTTAATGATTTTGGTTATCATTGATATTATTATGAAAATCACAAAATAATTAGGAGAAGAGATGTAATATTGAATGAAAAAGTCTTATATAAGTATGAGTTGCACGAAAAGAAATAGGAAAAAGAAAGAAAGGAATACAAAATTCTTGATGAGATCACAAAAAAAAGTACAAGAGCCTGAAAATAATAATAATCAACAACTACAAAAAAAACTACGAAAACAACAGTAGGAACCTGAAACACCTAAAATTTGTGTCAGAATATCCACCAGGATAAGAAGACCCCCTGAAAAATACTCTCCTTCATTATATTATTTATTTTTGATCGATTCTGGTGAACTCGAATGTTATGAAGAAGAAATGTAGGTAGAAACCGGGAAGAAGTGGGAGCTAGCCATGAGAGAGGAGATGGACTCCTTAATACATAACCATACTTGGGAGTCATTTAAGTGCCCTGCATGTAAGACAACATTGTAAAATAAATGGGTTTACAGGTTGAAGGAAGAAGATGGAGGAAAAAAATGGTACAAAGCTAGACTTGTGATGAAGGGGTTTGCACAGAATAATGTTATTCACTTTGATGATATATTTTGTCATGTTGTTAAAATGACTTCAATCAAAACTATTTTAATTCTTGTAGTAGCATAACATTTGCATCTTGAATAGTTGGATGTCAAGACAACCTTTCTCCATGATTATTTGGTGGAAGATATCTATATGAAACAACCACAAGGATATGTGGTCAAAGGGAAGCAATAATTATCATGCAGGTTGAAGAAGAGCTTGTATGGATTAAAACAGGCTCCGAGGCAGTGGTATTTAAAATTTGATAGGTTTATGTTTGGGTTAGCCACCAATAAAATTTGTCATATCAAATGGTGGCTAAATCATTTTTGGAGTCTTCAAGAAACAAGTTTTACTACTAAAAATGTTATCTCTTGAAGACTCATGAAGACATCACGCCCTTTGTTTAAATCTTCACTGCTGTTTCCATTTCAAAATCTAAAAATCTGCTATTTTCATAGAGAAAAGACTACTGCAAAATCACCATTTTTCCCTTCCTTTCACTTCAAACTAACCTTCATTTTTACCCCTTCATTTCCCAAAATTCCTCTATTTTCCATTTCTCTCCATTTCCCCTTCATAAGTCCTCTTTAAAAAGTTTAAAACTCATTTATGAACTTTTTTGAAACCCCCTAATCCATCAGAAAACCCTGAAAAAATCATAAAAATACACTTTTTTGTATTAAGGATTAAGTCCCTTTGGGCTAAGTCCTAACCACTTCCCCACCATATGCCTTGGTGCTGGAACCGAGCACTAATGGTCACAAGTACTTATCGCATCGGAACAAAACACATCACTTAAGCATTTTTGCTTTATTGAGACCTCTAATGCGATTGGCCCTTTATTACATAGCCCCGATCCTATCACTTTTTCATATAACCATAGAGCCTGCATCCGACGCTTAAAAATTGTATAAACCCATCTCCGATGCATATTTCCCTTTGTAAATTCACAAACCCACTTTTCTTAAGTTTTGGTTTAAACCTGCCAGAGCAATGTTTTTTAATCTAAATGGGTAGATTGAAAGACTGGCACCAAAATTATAATCCGATTGGCATGTATACATATAAGCCCTGGGCCTAACACATTTCATATAAACCAATGGCCCCGCAGACGGGCGCCAAGCCTTTTCATATAATATAATGGTCCCCGCTCATTCAATGGTCAGATATTTTTTCCACCGTTGATCATTGGACCAATTCGATGGTCTGCGCAAAATCGCAACAGAATTTTTTATCGGGCACGTTAAGCATTTCCCCACCTCCAATTGACATCCCCCAATCCATTCTTCACCGTTGATCTAATCTGCAGATCGACGACCCACAATTAATAGCTTTAGCGCCTCCATGTTCTTTGCCCCGCCAATGCCGATAGCTCTGATTGCATCTGGGCCGCCCACGTGTCCAGATCGCATGGTCCAGAATGCATCTCTCCAATTTGGTTAAAAGCATACGGCCCCCACTCTATAATGTTTTTACAACCAACCTCAGTCGTTGATCTCTGTAGATCAACAGCCCATATTAACCCCTTTCTCCACCTGAAACCACTTTCCCTCTCTTCCATTGTGCTTCATCGCGTGCCTCCTCAGTCATTGATCCTTATGAGAAAATCTCATCCGACAGCTCATATTCCTCCTGAAAACCATTTGATGTTTAATGCATTTTTCTTCACAAAAGGTTTTTAAACCACATTTCTTTGAAATTTCCACTATTTCCATATAAAGCGACCCCTCCACTTTATTTTTCCTGACTCATTTCCACCATTGGTCTTTGCAAAGATCAAATGGCCCAGACATAATCCTCTACGCTATTTTCACCCACCAGTCTCCTTTGGACTTCTATGCACGATCTCCACCGTTGGATGCTGCCATCCAATGGCCACGCTCCTTTTCACAACCTCCAAAGCAGTTTTACCCTAGTACGCAGGATTTCTTAATTGTTTTTGTATTTTTGTAGATTTTATATGGTTTTTCTATTATATCAAAAGAAAACCAAAGGCTGGGGATGACGATCTCCCATGCCTTTGTGCATACAGAAAGATCATTCCACAGGGTTCGAACCCACGTTTCATCAATGCTTCGTGGGCATAAACGCCATATGGACTTTTTGCGGCACCTGCACATCAACAAGAATAGTGAATTAAAATCAAAACAAAGAGTATCAGTGGTGAAGACTTAAACACAACAGAATAGAGGATTGAAGACTGTTTTCACAGTTTTGGAGGACTATAGCTAAGATCAAAAATCAGAAGCCTAATCCTCCGAATTAAAACAAAATTAAAGACAAATGAAAAGATTTATCAGTCAGAAAGAGCCTCCATCACCACATCAGAGGAAAATTGGTTCCTCTCGGCTACCCGAAGCCACTTGTAGCCTCAAAGCATTCAACAGAGGCCGAGTTATGAAAAACAAAGAAGATATTTTCCTCAACGCAACCAAATAGTTAATTCTGCTAAAGGAACTTAATGCCAAAAATATCAGCAGAATTATTACAACATGAAACAGAGCCCAAAATTCAACTAAAGCTCTCACCGAGCTTAATTATTAAATGTAAAACAATTAATATAGATAGAGCATCTGTAAGCTTCTCCATCAAGCCCCTCAAAGGCCGAGAAGCATTAAGTCTATATTAATTGACCTGGGAGATCTTTTATCCCCTCCCACCTCCTCATTCCTTCTATAAATACTTCTGTAGAAGATGATAAAATGTTGGTTCTAGAACTTTGAAATATACTTGAGCTTGAAACTTCTACTTGTAAATAGTGTTCACTGGCTCTTGAAGCTCTACTTGTGATTAAATAAGTTTGATTAAATAAGTTAGGCTGAGAAGTGAAGATGATTGGTGAACTAAAACATTGGACTTAAATCTGTAGCTAGTTTGAAGCATCAATACAAGCTGATTTATGGGATCCTGGTCTATGTCAACGGTGATGTTATTTCTTATTGTAAATTGTTATTTTATTTCTATTTTCACTTTGTCCATCTTCTCTAATAAAGAAAAACAAGCATAGAGTTAGGATTTACTGTATATCAGTACCCTTCTCTGACTAATAAGCTTTATCTATATGTTTTCTTCCAAATTGTGTTGTTTAGGAATGATTTAATTGAATTTAAGCAGTTAGGAATGTTGGCATTCCCTCGTCCTATTTTCTGAGCTGAATGTTTTTCTTGAGTGTTATTTTCAGTTTATGTTAAGTAGAGATGAACTAAGGAAGTGATGGTGAGCCCTATCTTAGTTTTATCCTCAAAAACAATCTGAAAGTTTCCCTAAGAATGTGTTGAAAGTAGGCTAGGTTCAAAGTCCTTACCTGATATTAGACTATTCTTCGTTATCATATGTGTTTCCCTTTGTGTTTAATATGTTTTCTATTGAAAGTGTATCAAAATATGGCTAGTTTCAAAGTACTTACTAGATCTTAGGCTGCTCTTTGTTATTCATTTGTTTAATTCCCCTTCTTATTGTATCATTTCATTCCATAAAATCAACTTTAAAGAGATCCTTAGACATAGATGACTTGCCCCATGGACCACTCTTGAACCTTGTTGTTTTAATTAAATCCTATTATGACTCCATAGCCCAATGGACTAAAAACCAACGTTATATCTATCTTTTCAGCCAAAACTTGTTCTGATTGCTTGCAACTTCACACCTTTGAAAGTCTTTCCATTTAGGACTTTCCACTCAAACAATAATCATGCTCAACCATCAAAAAAATAAAAAAACCCTCGGACTTCATAACTAGCCTAATATCATTACCCAAAATCTTCTAAAGATAAATCAATCTTTGCACTTTATTAGAGAGATCCCTCTCTGGATTCAGGAGGGCTAGATCCTAGAATCCCAAAGTGGTTGAAATAAGTGTTCTCCCTACAGTTGGACTTTGCCAATCTTGCTAATTACAGGGAACTAACATCTTCTGGTGACTCCACTGTGGAATTCTAAGTTCATAGTTGCTTAGCAAGATTTTATAAACTCATTAGTCTCCCAAACGACCACTAAAAAACTCTGAAAAACCCAAAAGCATTTCAGATTGGTATTAATATACATGGTGGTGGACCATAAAACATTTTACCTCCTTAGGAGCTAAAAACTTCCACCTGGTGACTCCACACTCTGAATCTCCCAAAAGACCAAATGACTCCAGTGGTAGAAGACCCTGATGTTAGGTCCCTATATCACTAGTATATTCCCTTATTATTGTTAGTGTAAACCCCTTATTGTTATTGTTGTACCCTTGTAACCCCCCTTTTTGTTATTATTGTGCCCTTAAATTATTATTGTTAGGTCGGCTAGGATTACATTGTGGCCCACTAGGATTACATTATGGCACCATGGACTCCTATATATAGAAAGGAGGTTCTGTGAATTATATCATCCAAGAATTGTTCATTTATGTAATGTATTGGAGGTTTCCCCCTCGAAGTGGCTTATTTCTAAGGCATGGATATCTCTCTTCTTCTATTTTTGGAGCTGGTTACACAACATTTGGTATCAGAGCTTGAGATTCTAGGGTTTCGCTGCTCCAAACAGGTCATCGTGGCATTTTCGATATAACTTTTTTTCTACAAAGTTTCAGAAGCTGAAATTTTTAGGGTATGAAGCCAAAATCTTGAGGAAGCTTTTATAAAAATGTCAGAGTTTGGTTCGCAATAATTTCGGAGATATGATCTGTGGAAGTCAGGTATTTTTTCAGGCTCCTAAACAGGTCATCGTGGCATTTGCGCTATAAATTTTTTTCTACGAAGGTTCAAAATCTGAAATTCATATGGTGCGAAGCTGAAATCTTAAGGAAATTAATAAAAAAATTTCAGATCTTGGTTCGCAATATTTTTGGAGATATGATCTGTGGAATGTAGTGCTTTTTCAAGCTCCTGAATTTCATCTCAACGAGGTGATCGTGGAAAAAGTTCAATAACTCTCTCTCTGAAGATTGGATTGAAGTGCCGTCAAAAGTGGTCGCAAGTAAACAGACTTTAGTTTCTTGGCTATCCATTTCAGAGACAAAGGACAAAACAATGACACGTGGCAAGTCGTACAAGTTCGCTCTACTGAACCAGTCCAGAATTAGGTCATTGTGGGAGATTGGACACAGCTTTGCCTTGGAGAATCCAAATCAGGTCAGACCTGTGGCATTTCAAAGAAGCTTCAGAGGGCTACTATAGGGCTTAATTTCAGATATTGAATATTTTCAATTACAGAGATAATTCAATTTCAATAGCGAGCTCCTAAAAGCTAGTAAAAGGTGTGTATTTTTTTTCCGAATTGCATAAGTCTTGTTTGAAGAATCAAGTCGAATTGATTCCAAGGGAAGCTTGTAGAATAGATATCAATATTGGATTCTAAAATGGCCCCTAAAAATAATTCAACACCCATTAAGCCTTCAGAAGGTTCTACTATGACTCATGAAGATGAAGAATTGCAACATGATCTATCAAAATTACAAGAGCAAGTGCAACAAATTTCACTCTCGCAAAAAGCAACAAAAAATGAAATGGAAGTTTTGAAGAAAGGCGTGGAAGTGAAGATGGATGGTTTGAAGAAAGGCATGGAAGCTAAGATGGAAGGCATGGAAGTGAAGATGGACGGTTTGAAGAAAGGCATAATGGATGGCGTGGAAGCTAAGATGGATGGCGTGGAAGCAAAGATGGATGACATGAAAGACAACATGGAAAACATGAAGAGTGATCTAAAAGCATACATGGAAGGCTTGATGACAAGCTTAAAACCAGAAATGATTCCTAATGGCGGAAATATAGGAGAAGAACCTCCTGATGAGAACAAAACAAATGTTAATTGTGATTTCATAAACTCGAATGTTGGCGGGAAGAACCACCATATTCCAAAAATGGATATGAGGAAGTTTGATGGAAAGGATCCTGTAACATGGATTCTACAGATGGAGCAATATTTTGATCTCCATAACGTGCAAAACACACAAAAGGTACGCATTGCAACTTTACATTTAGAACAAAATACATTTGTATGGTATCAATGGCTTTGTTCCCATAAAAAAATTGTCACTTGGTCAATTTTTACGGAGGAAATGATAGCACATTATGAGGATACAAAGAGCAACACCTTCTTTACCCAATTGATAAATCTCAAACAAAAGGGTTTAGTGGGGCAGCACATTGAGGACTTCCAAAAATTGAATATAAGGGTAACCGATATTCCAGAGGAACACAGGATTGATCTCTTCATAGGCACTTTAAAGGATAACATCCAACATGAAGTTCGCGTTTTGGAACCTGATTCATTGGAGAAGGCATTCAGGTTGGCAAGAAAAGTTGAATGTAAAATTATGGCGACAAGGAAGCCTACCACTCAATTCTATAAAGAAGGAAGTGTTACTACGCCTAGATTTCCACAACCTACAAGGTTGACACCACAACAATTGGAAGAAAAAAGAGCAAAAGGGCTTTGCTACAGTTGTGATAGCAAATACACTAAAGGTCATAAGTGTGCTGAGAAGAAATTATTTTACATAGATTGTGAAGAGGAAGAAGAAAATGAACAAGAAGACGATATACACCAGGAACCAGCCCTAGAAGAGGAAGAAATGAATCCAACCATATTGTGTAATGCACTGGAAGGAATTACCACTCCTTAAACTCTCAATATAGAAGGAAAAATCAAGAAGAAAAAGGTAATAGTGTTGATTGATTCAGGTAGCACCCATAATTTTATTCATTGTAAGGTAGCCAAGGAATTAAATTGTTTCCTATACCCAGCACCAGAATGTCAAGTGATGGTTGCAAATGAGGGAACTATAAATTGCTCTGGAAAATGCCATAATATCAAGCTAACCATGGGGGAATATGTGTTGACTTGTCCAATTCTTTCCATTCCTATGGGAGGTGCTGATGTTGTACTAGGAGTACAATGGTTACAATCTTTGGGGACGGTAGCTTTTAATTTTCAAGAACTTTTCTTGAAATTTTTTTCAGAAGGAAAGGAAGTGGAATTACGGGGTATTGCAGGGAAGCCAGGAAGGATAATAATCTCTAATGTCATGACAAAGCTTCTAAAGAAAGAACAGCGAGGCGTAATTGCACAATTATGCTCACTAGAAGTTCCAACATCAAAATCATCTATTTCTGCAGATCTCCAACAAGTCTCGGACAATCATTCCAAGGTGTTTGAAACTCCCAAAGGACTCCCACCTATTCGTGATCATGATCATGCTATTCATTTGATTCCAGGAAGTGTTCCTCCAAACATCAGGCCTTATAGATATCCTTACTTCCAAAAGAGCTAAATTGAACGTATGATTGCAGAAATGTTAGAGGCGGGTATAATTCAACCTAGTCAAAGTTCTTTCTCTGCTCCTGTAGTATTGGTACACAAGAAGGATGGATCATGGCGAATGTGTCCGGATTATAGGGAGCTCAATAAACTCACCATTAAAGACAAATTTCCCATTCCTGTGATTGATGAATTATTGGATGAATTACATGGAGCAATTTATTTTACCAAGTTGGATCTTCGTTCAGGATATCATCAAATTAGAATGAAGACTGAAGATATTCCAAAAACAAGATTTCAAACTCATGAGGGTCATTATGAATTTTTGGTCATGCCTTTTGGCCTTACCAATGCACCTTCTACATTTCAAGGGTTGATGAATTCCATTTTCAAACCCTTCCTTAGAAAATGTGTGCTAGTATTTTTTGATGATATACTAATCTACAACAGGTCTTGGAAAGATCATGTTGAACATGTTGACAGGGTGCTCAAACTATTGCAGGAGAAACAATTATATGCAAAAAAATCCAAATGTTTCTTTGGAGTACAAGAGGTGGAATATTTGGGTCACATTGTATCTCATGAGGGTGTTAAAGTAGACCCTAACAAAATTAAAGCCATTAAGGAATGGAAAGTCCCCACAACCATAAAGAAGTTGCGAGGATTTCTCGGGTTAACAGGGTATTATCGCAAGTTTGTTAAGAATTATGGGAGAATAGCAGCACCTCTAACAACATTATTGAAGAAAGATGCATTTTCATGGACCCCTGAAGCAACTAAGGCCTTTGAATGTCTTAAGGAGGCAATGTGCCATGCACCGGTCTTAGCTACGCCAGACTTCACAAAAACCTTTATTGTGGAATGTGATGCCTCAGGAAATGGAATTGGTGCAATTTTAATGCAGGAAGGAAGACCCATTGCTTTTGAAAGTCGTCCAATCAAAGGAAAGTATTTACAGAAACCCATTTATGAGAAGGAAATGTTAGCAATACTGCATGCACTAAAGAAATGGCGAACTTACCTAATGGGAAGACACTTCAAGGTAAAAACTGATCATGATAGTCTTAAACACTTTTTGGAACAAAGACTATCTTCAGAAGAGCAACAAAAATGGGTCACAAAGATGTTGGGTTATGACTTTGAAATAATCTACAAAAAATGGAAGCTAAATGTTGTTGCAGATGCACTTTCAAGAAAGAATGAAGAGGTGGAAGCATTGCTTTGTGCCATTTCTATTATCCAACCAGATTGGATAACCGAAGCAAGAGATGAATGGAAGAAGGACAAAGAAGTATGGACACTCATTCAAAAGTTGCAGCAAGATCCTAGTACATCTCATACATTTAGTTGGAAAAATGATTCCTTATGGTACAAAGATTGCTTATATCTTTGTAAGAATTCCCAACTAAAACAAAAGATTCTTCTCGAATTGCACACTTCTCCTTTAGGAGGACACTCAGGATTTTTAAAAACTTACCACAGGGTGAAGAAAGAATTTTTTTGGGATGGCCTTAAATCCGATATTCGAAAGTTTGTGGCGGAATGTTTGGTTTGCCAGCAGAATAAAGTGGAAACAATTAAGACCCCAGGACTTCTACAACCTTTATCCATTCCAAGTCAACGTTGGGAAGAGATTTCAATGGATTTTATCACAGGTTTACCTAAGTCCGAAGGAAAGAGTGTCATCATGGTGGTAGTTGATAGACTTACCAAGTATGCACAATTTTGTGCTTTATCTCATCCATTTAAAGCAAGTACAGTTGCTACTACATTTATGGACAGAATTCAAAAGCTACATGGAAGCCCAAGGGTTATTGTGAGCGACAGAGATCCCATTTTTACTGGAAATTTTTGGACAGGGTTATTTTCTTGTTTGGGTACTCAAAAAGCTCATAGCTCATCTTATCATCATCAATCTGATGGTCAAACTACGATAGTAAATAAATGTTTGGAAGGATATCTTCGTTGTTTTGTATCTAATAAAAAAACACAATGGGTCAAGTGGCTACCTCTTGTTGAATGGTGGTATAACACTTCCTTCCATACTGCAGCAAAAATGACCCCATTTATGGCACTTTATGGATATCATCCACCATCCATCACATCATCTTTAAGGAAAATTCGAAGGTTCAAGCAGTGGAAGATCACATCGAGCATCAGCAAGAAGTTCTCCAACTCTTAAAGGATAACCTGAATTTGGCACAAAATCGAATGAAACAACAGGCACATCAACATCGCAGCGAGAGAAGTTTTGATGTAGGAGATTGGGTATTTTTACTACTACAACCATACAAACAAATTTCCCTCAAGCAAGCTAAGAAGGATAATAAATTATCGCCAAAGTACTATGGTCCTTACAAGGTGTTGCAAAAGATTGGTACTATGGCATACAAATTGGAGCTTCCTGCTTCTTCGCGAGTACATCCTGTTTTCCATGTTTCATGCTTAAAGAAGGTTATAGGTGAAAATCTTCCAGTTCAAACAGTATTGCCAGAACTTGATGGGGAAGGGAAAATCATATTGGAACCTGAAGCAGTCATGGAAAAAAGAACTCGACAACTACGGAATCGATCAATTTCAGAGTATTTCATCAAGTGGAAGAACTTACCCACTGAAGATTCTACATGGGAGGATGAGAATTTTATACAGAAGCACCCGGAGCTACTCAAGTGTTGAGGACAACACTTTTTTTTGAAGGAGAGGGGCATGTTAGGTCCCTATATCACTAGTATATCCCCTTATTATTGTTAGTGTAAACCCCTTATTGTTATTAGTGTACCCTTGTAACCCCCATTTTGTTATTATTGTGCCCTTAAATTATTATTGTTAGGTCGGCTAGGATTACATTGTGGCCCACTAGGATTACATTATGGCCCCATGGACTCCTATATATAGAAAGGAGGTTCTGTGAATTATATCATCCAAGAATTGTTCATTTATGTAATGTATTGGAGGTTGCCCCCTCGAAGTGGCTTATTTCTAAGGCGTGGATATCTCTCTTCTTCTATTTTTGGAGCTGGTTACACAACACCTGAACTGATTGAACAGACACAGTGACCTCTTTTCTGATTTACAAACATGGATTTAGGTATAGACCCAGAATATAAAAATATGGTCATGATGGAAAAATTGATGTACATGCTTGGAAGAAGGGTGGATAGGTTTATGTCTAATCTAAACATTGGAAATCCAGAGCAACATATACCTTTCCCTGATCAAACACAAACTCTACTCCGACAAGACATGTATGATCAACATGATTGTAAGGAAAATAAACAAGAAATCATGATGGAAAATATGATGTACATTCTTGGAAAGGGAATGGATAGGTTGATGGCTAATATGAATATTGATGATTTGGAGCGAGCTATGCTTTCTTCTGACCAAACACAAGTCCAATCACCTCAGGATCAATACAGTAACCAAGATATGTATTATGATCAACACTTTATAAAAGATGATGAGAAAATCTACATAGAAAGAAATGAAGAAGGTTGTCAAGAAAATTTCAATTGCCTTTCTATGTCTTGTACTATTATGATAAGAGAGTTTCATGACCAAAATGTAAATCCTAATAGTGAGCAGTGCTTCGAGGAAAGAAGTAGCCATTTGGAAAACGCAGGATCTGAAATTGAGGAAACACCAACACATATAGAAACCTTTCCTTTGTGTTATAACTCAGTTTAGATTATACAACAGGAATGGCATCTTGAAAATGAGAAGATAACTCATGAACCCAATGTAAAAACTGAGTATCATAGCAATCATGAGGAATTTTTTGAAACACAAGAAAATCAGGAAACAATAGAAAATCCTCAAAGTTTCCTTGCAAGCACAAGTGAAGCTCCCCTAGAAGAGGCTGAAGATGACATCAAGCCTCAAAATCAGCCAACACAAGAAAAGGAGGATTGTTGTACCTCTGTTCTAAGAAAAAAGAAAACTCCTTCTTTTCTAACAGAGGAAGAGATTGATTTAGCATTGAAAAGAATTTCAACTTCCAAACATTCATTTGAACCAAATGCTTTTGCTCATCTACCTACTCCATCTTGTTGTCTTGATACAAACAACGAACTTTTAGATCAACTAAAATAAGAGCAAACTGATGACCCAATATCTTTAACTGATGAAATTGCTTATTCTGATAATTTTCCAAATTTTAATCAGTCTGATGATGATGATGAGTTTCAAGCAGAAAATAATCACGCAGGGTAACCAACGTTTGATTGGTGTTATGAGTTTCACCATCGTCAACTTGAAAGAAGAAATCACCCATTTCAATCGATCACAAATAGCTTTCACATAATTGGGAATCAACATACTTTCAACTCAAAGGGTGAAGAGAAGAGCAATACAGAAATTTTTGAGCAAAAGGAGCCTTCTCTTGAAAAAGAAGAAACCTTTGAAGACACCCCTGCTTAAGAATATAATAACCTCTTCACAGAGTTTAGTCCACTAAATCCAAGAATACCAGGGCTACAAGAGGACAACACTACCAAATATGATGAATCCTCTAGTTCAGATGATGAAGAAGATGAAAAGAAAAACAAATAGAAGACTATCCTACTATGGATATACCATATTTTCAAGAAGAAACCTCTCCCATCACTGTTATCAATCTTCCATTTAATGAAACTGAATTTATATCAGAAGCAAGCATAGTTTTAGAGACAGAAGAAATTTCACTGCTTGTTGTTTTGCAGGTTAAGGATGATGATACTTCCAAGCAACGTTCGGAAGAGATAGTCCTTAAAGCTGAAGTCTTGGAAGAAGATAATCTACCAGACATGGAGGGCCAAAAATAAGAGAATATTCATCTTTTCTTTGTTGATCCTGTGGAAATCCCAACTGGCTCAAATTATCAAGCATGGATCTTTTGCAAAAGCCAGATGCATGAAAAGATGTCACCCTCTATGATAGTCTTGGTTTTGAAGATTAATCTTCAAAATGTACTATGGATACCCTTGACAAGCAGCCATAGTTTCTTCTTCTTCTTAACACTATTCAACTAGCTACATTTCCACTTTTCTATCATATGAGAATGTAAAGGCTCCAAGTTAGACTAGGTTAGATAGGAATGTCAATATAGTTCAGTTTTGAACAATTAGATAGTTTTTTATTTTTGTCTCCGAAGAAAAGTCAAAAAGTCAAAAACACAAAAACAATAGAAGAAAGAAAAGAGGGAAAATTGTAAAAACAATAAAGGTACAACCCCATACCAAAAAAAAGAGAAACAAAGTCTGATAGTGTGCAAGCTTAAATGGCACTCCTAAAAATCACACTTCTAGTTAGCCATACAATATAATCATAACTAATTAGTTTTAAATTGACTGCCGATATGTTAGTGAATTTGATTTGCCAAACAACTTAATCTTGGCTTATCGGTAGGTAGATTAGGCTAGAAATTAAAGGTTCAAACATGCTCAAAATCTGAACCTGAGTATCCAAAAGAAATAATGACTCTGATTTGTTTTAAATTGTGAGTAAAAAACAGAGGTAAAACTGGTTCTAATCAACTTAAAATTTGAACCAGAGAAACAAGGAAAGAACAACTCAAATAGAAGTAAAAACAGAGCTGGAAAAAGATGAAGGCCATGCTTGAACTTTCAAATTTTAAAGCCTTCCATTTTGATTTAATTTTCTGCAAAATAATATCTATGTGCAGCTTGTATTTTATGCCATATATCAGCAACAAGTTAGACTGTTCAATCCTGACTTTTATGCTTTTAAATTTCTATTTTAGAATTTAGTGAATAAAAATATGTTAGTCTATTTAATCCTAACAGATTAGTAGATTAGGGAAAGAAGCATATGAACTCAACTATTTAATTTGGGTTCATCAAGAAATAAGGAGTAGAATTAGATTAGTTTTATGCTTTCAAAAGAATAAAATGTTGTAAAAAGAGTTTTCCAATCCAAGTGAACTCTAAAGAGGAAAAATATGTTAGATCAATAGGATTGGGTAGGTAGAAAGCTTGTATTGATGAAGATCCATTGTTTTTTATGGCTGCTAACATATTTTTAGAGCAAAAGAAGATCATCAAAGTAAATAAAGGCAGCCCAATGGATGAGGCACTAATCACCCTCTAGAGAATGCAAGTCTGAAGTTCTTGATGCCTTCAAGAAGGCACCATCCCCAAGTGGAGAAAATGTTAGCCACCAATAAAATTTATCATATCAAATGGTGGCTAAATCATTTTTGGATTCTTCAAGAAACAAGTTTTATTGCTAAAAATGTTATCCCTTGAAGACTCATGAAGACATCATGCCCTTTGTTTAAATCTTCATCGCTGTTTTCATTTCAAACTCTGAAAATCTGCTATTTTCATAGAGAAAAGACTACTGCAAAATCACCATTTTTCCCTTCCTTTCACTTCAAACTAAGCTTCATTTTTACCACTTAATTTCCCAAAATTCCTCTATTTTCCATTTCTCTCCATTTCCCCTTCATAAGTCCTCTTTACAAAGTTTAAAACTCATTTTTAAACTTTGTCGAAACCCCCAAATCCATCAGAAACCCTGAAAAAATCATAAAAATACACTTTTTTGTATTAAGGCTTAAGCCCCTTTGGGCTAAGTCCTAACCACTTCCCCACCATATGCCTTGGAGCTGGAACCGAGTGCTAATGGTCACAAGCACTTATCACATCGGAACAAAACATAGCGCGCAAGTCCTTTTGCTTTATTGAGACCTCCGATGCGATTGGCCCTTTATTACATAGCCCCGATCCTATCACTATTTCATATAACCACAGAGCCCACATCCGGAGCTTAAACATTGTATAAACCCATCTCCGATGCATATTTCCCTTTGTAAATTCATAAACCCACTTTTCTTAAGTTTTGGTTTAAACCCGCCAGAGCACTGTTTTTTAATCTAGATGGGTAGATTGAAAGACCGGCACCAAAGTTCTGATGCGATTGGCCCGTATACATATAAGCCCTAGGCCTATCGCATTTCATATAAACCAATGGCCCTACAGACGAGCGCCAAGCCTTTTCATATAATATAATGGTCCTTGCTCATTCAAAGGTCGGAGCTTTTTTCCACCGTTGATCATTGGACTAATCCGATGGTTTGCACAAAATCACATCGGCATTTTTCATTGGGCACGTTAAGAATTTCCACACCTCTAACTGACATCCCCCGATCCATTCTTCATCATCGATCTGATTTACATATCGACAGCCCACAATCGATCGCTTCGACGCCTCCATGTTCTTTTCCCCGCCGATGCCAATAGCTCCGATTACATCTGGAACGCCCACGTGTCCAGATTGGATGGTCCAGAATGCATCTCTCCACTTTGATTAAAAACATATGGCCCCAATCTATAATGTTTTTCCAGCCAACCTTAGCCATTTATCTCTATAGATCAACGACCCATATTGACCCCTTTCTCCACCCGAAACCACTTTCCCTCTCTTCCATTGTGTTTCATCGCGTGCCTCCTCAACCGTTGATCCTTATGAGAAAATCTCATCCGACGGCTCATATTCCTCCCGAAAACCATTTGATGTTTAATGCATTTTTCTTCACAAAAGGTTATTAAACCTTATTTCTTGGCAATTTCCGCTATTTCCCTATAAAGCGACCCCTTTGCTTTATTTTTACCGACTCATTTCCACCGTTGATCTTTGCAAATATCAAATGGCCCAGATCTAATCCTCCATGCTATTTTCACCCACCGCTCTCCTTTGGACATCTACGCACGATCTCCACCATTGGATGCTTCCATCCAATGGCCACACTCCTTTTCACAACCTCCAAAGCAGTTTTACCCCAATACGCAGGATTTCTTAATTGTTTTTGTATTTTTGCAGGTTTTATATGGTTTTTCTATTATATCAAAAGAAAAACAAAGGCTGGGGATGACGATCTCCCATGCCTTTGTCCATACATAAATATCATTCCACAGGGTTCGAACCCAAGTTTCATCAATGCTTCATGGGCATTGATGCCATATGGACTTTTTGCGGCACCTACACATCAAAAAGACATAGCGAATTAAAATCAAAACAAAGAGTATCAATGGTGAAGACTTAAACACAACAGAATAGAGGATTGAAGACCATTTTCACAGTTTTTGAGAATTACATCTAGGATTGAGAATCAAAAGCCTAATCCTCTGAATTAAAACACAATTAAAGACAAATAAAAAGGTTTATCAGTCAGAAATAGCCTCCACTGCCACATCAGAGGCAAATTGATTCCTCTCAGCTATCCGAAGGCACCTGTAGCCTCAAAGCATTCAACAGAGGCCGAGTTATGAACAAAAAAGAAGATATTTTCCTCAACGTAGCCAAATAGTTAATTCTGCTAAAGGAACTTAATGCAAAAAATATCAGCAGAGTTATTACAACATGAAATAGAGCCCAAAAGTCAACGAAAGCTCTCATCGAGATTAATTAATAAATGTAAAACAATTAATACAGATAGAACATCTGTAAGCTTCTCCATCAAGCCCCTCAAAGGCTGAGAAGCATTAAGTTTGTATTAATTGACCTGGGAGATCTTTTATCCCCTCCCACTTCCTCATTCCTTCTATAAATACTTCTGTAGAAGATGAGAAAATGTTGGTTCTAGAACTTTGAAATATACTTGAGCTTGAAACTTCTACTTGTAAATAGTGTTCACTGGCTCTTCAAGCTCTGCTTGTGAATAAATAAGTTAGGCTGAGAAGTGAAGATGATTGTTGAACTGAAACATTGGACTTAAAGCTATAACTAGTTTGAAGCATCAATACAAGTTGATTTATGGGATCTTGGTCTATCTCAACGGTGATGTTATTTATTATTGTAAATTGTTATTTTATTTTTGTTTTCACTTTGTCCATATTCTATAATAAATAACAACAAGCATAGAGTTAGGATTTACTATGTATCAGTACCCTTCTCTGACTGATAAGCTTTATCTATATGTTTTCTTCCAAATTGTGTTGTTTAGGGATGATTTAATTGAATTTAAGCAGTTAGGAATGTTGGCGTTTCCTCGTCCTACTGTCTGAGCTAAATGTTGTTCTTGAATGTTATTTTCAGTTTATGTTAAGTAGAGATGAACTAAGGAAGTGATGGTGATCCCTGTCCTAGTTTTATCCCCAAAAACTATCTGAAAGTTTCCCTAAGAATGTGTTGAACGCAGGCTAGGTTCAAAGTCCTTACCTGATCTTAGACTATTCTTCGTTATCATATGTGTTTCCCTTTGTGTTAAATATATTTTCTATTGAAAGTGTATCAAAATCTAGCTAGTTTCAAAGTACTTACCAGATCTTAGATTACTTTTATGTCTCTCTTAAGTGTATGCCAAAAGCTAGCTAGTTTCAAAGTACTTACCAGATCTTAGGTTGCTCTTTGTTCTTCATTTGTTTAATTCACCTTCTTATTGCATCATTTCATTCCATAAAATCAACTTTAAAGAGATCCTTAGACATAGATGACTTGCCCCATGGACCACTCTTGAACCTTGTTGTTTCAATTAAATCCTATTATGACTCCATAGCCGAATGGACTAAAAACCAGTGTTATATGTATCTTTTCAGCCAAAGCTTGTTCTGATTGCTTGCAACTTCACACCTTTGAAACTCTTTCCATTTAGGACTTTCCACTCAAAAAATAATCATGCTCAACCATCCAAAACAAAAAAAACCCTCGGACTTCATAACTAGCCCAATATCATTACCCAAAAGCTTTTAAAAATAAATCAATCTTTGCACTTTATTGGAGAGATCCCTCTCTGGATTCAGGAGGGCTAGATCCTAGAATCCCAAAGTGGTTGAAATAAGTGTTCTTCCTACGGTTGGACTTTTCCAATCTTGCTAATTACAGGGAGTTAACAGTCTTAACAGGGTTATACTAGAGTTCACTATGATCATTGTTCTTATCTAAAAAGGAAAAATTATGGAAACTATATTATATTGTTATTGTATGTAGATGACATGCTTTTTGCAGGGTCTAACATGTAGGAAATAAATGTTCTCAGAGGAAAATTTGAAAATTCATTTGCAATGAAGGATTTGGGAGCTGCAAAACAAATCCTTGGTATGAGAATAACTAGAGAACATAAAAATCGCAAATTAACATCGTCTATGAATGAGTACATACAAAAGGTGTTGAAAAGATTTAATATGCAAAATGAAAAACTAGTTAGTACACATCTGAGCTAGCCATTTAAAACATAGTAAGGATATGTGCCCCAATACCCAAGAAGAAATGGATTATATGTATAAAGTTCCATATGCATCAACAGTTGGAATATTAATGTATGAAATTTTATGCTTAAGGCTTGATATTGCACATGCAGTGGCAGTTGTCAGCATGTGCATGAAAAATCTAGTAAAAGAACATTGGATGGCAGTGAAATGGATTTTTAGATATTTGAGAGGTACCACAAATCAACCATTATACTTTGGTGGTTCAAAAATTTCTCTATAGGGATAGGTTGATGCAAATATGGGAGGTGATAGAGATAACAAGAGGAGAACTATAGGGTATGTATTTAATGTAGGTGGAAGAGCCGTCACTTGGGTTTCCAAAATGAAAAGTGTTGTTGCACTTTCAACAACAAAAGAAGAGTATGTTGCTGCTACAAAGGTTAGTAAATAAATGATTTGGTTACAAAGGTTTATGGATGAATTGGGTAAGAAGCAGGAGATGGGAAGGCTATACAGTGATAGCCAAAGTGCCATTCATCTTGCAAAGAACTCAACATTTCATTCCAGGAATAAACACATATAGTTCAAGTACCATTTCATATGGTTAGTGTTGGAAGATGGATAGTTGAAAATGGAAAAGATACAAACAAACCAAAATCCTGCAGATATGTTAACAAAAGTTGTAACTAGGGAGAAACAAGGATTATGCTCAGTTTCAATTAGTCTTCAAGTATGATGATGAATGTGAGAAAAAACCAAGTCACAAATGGAGTCATTTTCCAACAAATGAAGTAGCGATGGAGCTCCTGCAATCAGTCTCCAAGTGGGATATTGTTGGGTGTGGACTTTGATTATCTTATTTATGTATCACTACATTGGATCCCTATCCTTAACGGGGCGGCAACCCCACCTATCGTTTAATTTTCATCAGTGGGTCTAGGCGGGGGGGAAGCAGGGGAACGAGGGGCAGTGATTTTATCAGACCCTCCCTCGCAGGGGGTTGGGGGGAGGGTGAGGAACGACAATTTTATGAGCCCCCTCCCGGGTGGGGGGTTCTGGGGGAAGTGCCCACGAAGCTAAAACAAATGTAAAATTTCCTTGTAAAATATTGTAATTTCGTAGCCAATCTGGGCCATTCATGAGGCAGATGAGATGACGGTAGAAGTTATTTTTAATTGAGGTTCTTTTTTTCTGTATAAGGCAACCCCCTTTGTTGTATGAGGGTATTGTATTGTGGTTATGTATTGAGTGTATACTCTAAGCAAGAAAAATCAAGGGGGATTGTGTGAGAGAGTAGAGGATATTACAACGGATCTGGTATAGGTTGTGGCCCTTCATTTTACTGAATAATATAAAGGAAGGAAGAGATGTTTCCATGGATATAGCCCAAATTGGGTGAACCACATATATCTATGTCTCTCTTGTTTTATATGTAATTTCTATGTTTGTGTTTCTGCATATTTTATGCCTTTGATTACTCTGTAATATATAATTTTATAATAATATAGTTATAACCCCCTGCACTATGTAATACATCGGAGGAGTAATGTTGCAATCCATGGCATTTTTTATGATGTTGGAGCATCAATCACATGTTTCCCCGATCCATCTCATTAGTTGTTAATTGGTGAATGTTAATCCGACGGTATGGGATTGGCCAACTCCTCGATGGTGTCATATATTTTAACATATAGTTGCAATATGGTTTAACTTTTGAGTTCCCCACACAAATTTTGGTGGGCTGTTTGGAGTGCCGATCTATCAACCATTGGGTTTGGTGAGCCTGCCAGCTATGGCAGGCTCCAACAACCCTTCCGCATTATACACATTTCAATAATATTTAAATATTATATGCGCCATATATAGATCAAATGCAATGTTGTGGTGAATTGGTAAGATTTTGTGGTGATGTAATGAAGGTCATGGGTTTGAGCCCGACCCATGCCATTTGACCTTCACTATTCATTTTACCTATGCATTGAATTGAACTACCATGTGTCATGTTGAGACGCTGCCACTTGGCTTACAAAGGCCCAATTTTTTGACCGTTGCAGTAAAAATTCAGAGTGCGTTTTCTCTTTCATATGGAGGCCATTTTGAAAACGGAATATACCACTAGAATCAACATGAGGAGATCTTCAACTAGGCATTGGTTTCATCAGCAAATAAGATGGTAAAATTTTGAGCATTTAAAGGATCCTCCTAGATCAGCAATGAAGTAATGCTAGAATTACTTCACTTACGTTTTAGTGACATTTAATGTTTCAGTCTAATGAATATATTATAAATTTCACGTTCATACCCATGGATAGGTGGTAGTGGACATGTGGAATGAAAAAGTGGTTGTAGATGGACAAGTGGTTGTAAACTGAATTTCAATGTGGCTATTTTCATGTTGCTCCTTAGCTTCCTAATCCGCCTGACCTAGTTCTCTTTTTAGTTTTCTTATTAAGTGCACCAATTTCAATAGCATCATTTATTTATTTAGTATAAAACATGATTGTTCCACCCACTGAACCTTATATGGAACCACCAACACTCCTAACTTATGGGTAAGAGGAAACGGCAATGAAACCTTCATTGTATGGGTTATAGGAAAATGAAAGTCCTACTTAGGAGGTGAGCATTTGTTAAAAATATTTATTTCTGGAGTAGTTACCGATTTGGGCAGTGGTTTTGAGTGGTCAAAAACTACTTGACTGAGTTCATAGCTCCTCATGGGTCTAGGTAAAAGTGCTTAGTATATCCTACAGGGAAAAAAGCTAGGGGTGTTTAACAAACTGACTTTGGTATTGAACTTGGAACAACATCTCGGTCTCAAGCAAGAGGAACTACTACTATAATTGTTGCTTTAAATGATGATGGAGGGGTTTTCTAAGGTGCTTACTTCTCTCGTGCTTCCTTCTCTCCTCCAACTATATTTTTTTCTATGAGATTGGATGCCTTTATTCCAAATATGTTAGTAAACAAACAAACAAAAACTACACCTTAATATAACTATGATACCACCCATAGGAAGAAATGTTTTTTTTTTTAATGTGCAAAAGAACTTCAAGAAAGAAAATACATGAGAATATGAAAGGAATTTTTTTATAATCTAAGTGATTATATGCATGCACTTAAGAATGCAGATAGAGAGACTATTACAATCCTCTTTGGAAACATTAATTTATTAAAAACATTTCATGTATCATCTATGAAAAATAAAAGAGATTTGGTACAAAGATTGCTACATATAATGTTTTATCTACTTAAAATATTAAGACATAAATTAAAATATTAAGACATAAATTTCCAATTAAGTTTTTTTGAGAGAAATTTCTAATTAGAGAAAACAACATTTTTTTGAATACTTGTTTTGACAATTGATAATTCTGTTTGTTCATTTCTCTACCTCGGCTGAAGTAACACATCAAATACAACATCAAGGATTGAGACATTAAAAAATGTCCTACAGTTTCGTACTAAATTCCACCGACCTCCAGGGGCCACCGATGGAGCACAAATACAAAATACTCATAGATCTACAAATTGTTAAACAAAATTCTCAATAGAAATGGCATTCACCATTCTGAAGGAGCTTCACACGGAGCCTCCTCAATTCTCTTTCTATCCCATTATAACGATTCTCTCTAATTGGAATCCAACATTTTCATGCCCTTCCATAGTCTAGCTTCCATGATAGAGAGGAATCTTAGATAAGAGAATATACTCCCACATAGTATTTTTTGTAGAAATATTTACTGCCAAGACTGAGCTAAACAATTTTCTTCACGGGAACTCTTTTAATATTCACTTTTGTGGATGGCTTCCTATTCTTCAATGTCATTGAGATTTTAACATTGTAATGGGAGATATGTTGAAATAAATAATGAGCATCATCAATACCCAGGGATTCAACTGTGTGCACCTCAAGTGGGACGTGTTCATAATCACAAACCTTGCTAATAGAAACTCCTAAATTCGCTGAATTTGAGCGACATTCTTTATCAAAAAGTTGTGGACAATGGATTTTTATTCCCAAGGGAGAATGTTATGGTGTGCAATAACAAAATTGGTGACGCCCTACTATTCCCAAATAATTAATTTCTTCTTTTATTAAGATAAACATGGTTGTATCGCCAAATCTCTTTACTATAGACGAAAAATATTCATATAGGTTAGAAATCCATATTTCGGTCGTCCAAAATTGGCTTTTTGGGTCTTTTCTGGGTAGTAGGTACAAATCAAATGGTTGATTCGCTTACCCACCACCAAGACACTAGAACCCATCCAAACATTCGACACCTTCAAGTCAGTAGCAGTCATCACCTTGAAGTTAGTAGGCCTTGTTAGGTAAATTGAATCAGGGTTAGAGTCAAGTTTGACCAAGTTAAACATAGATGATTTTGGGGCCACATGGTATTGCGCACCTTTTTTTTCTACCTATGGTATTACATTTAACGGAGCCTATAAAATGGTAGGATCAGTTCATTGTAAAGTAGGCCTAGAGCTGAGAAGTGAAGGCTCACTTGGCCGAATTGGCCAATACCAATGAAATTTCATGAGGGTGGGTTTTCCATGGAGTTGGGGTTTTTCCCGGTTAAATATTATGTGTTTATGTTTTATTATTATTGCTAATTTATTTATGTTTCTCTTGGTAAATTAGTTGATTGTCTCTGGGTAAATTTTTCTTTAGGCCTCACGACAGATGATGTCACCTTCTCAAAAGGGAGAGACTTATAAAAGGGAAAAGCGCCAAAAATAAGGCATAACTCAATGTTTTATTCAATATTTCTATAAATACTCGGTGGTATCTAGTTCTTGAGCTCGCACACCATCCGATCATAGAACTAAGCAAGAACATAATTGGAAAATTTCCAACCAATATTCATTTCAACATTTCAACATTGTTCCAAGATTGTTCATTTCGATATTTTTCTAGGATTGTACATAACTGTGGATGGTGGAGCTCAATTACATTACTTCTTTACACAGATAACCATGAAGAAAACAAGCCTCCAGTGTTGCAAGTTGGGATTTAAATATCTACCAAACAATTTAAAATGGTGTTATAGAAAACCATGTCGACTACATTTAATCATTAGTTGTCTATCCATGTCCATATTTAATTTTATTTATTATTTGCACTAATATTTTTATTATTTTTCATAAATATATATATATATATATATATATATATTTTTTTTTTCAATTATTAAAATTATAGATATGCGAGCGGTGATGTAGTAGTATATTTTCATGGATGTTGTGTGCAATGCTGCTTGTTGAGTGTACAAATCCATGCTAGATGTACCTGTGTTATAATAACTCATTCCTCTTACATGAAAATTGACTCATGGTGACATAACTGGTGCTATAAATTCAATGTTGAATTCCAGGTAATGATTCCAGTTTGCTGCTAAGAAGAACACATTCTCTATTCAACTGCTTGAGGTAATGAGATCAAATCTAACCAGGACTAAAATGGAAAAATGTTCTCTTTTCCTCCAGTAGCCTTGACATTAAATGTGTAGAAGGAATTAAAGAGCCAATTGAGACTTCATCCTTGAGAATTTTATTGAAATTCTCGATATCAAAAATATCAGAGAACTCATTGTCGTCCTCCCAAATTGCATTGACTTGCACAATGGGAATTACTAGAGACACCTCGAGAATTAAGTCAATGATGACCATGTCGATGATATGATTGTGCTGCTAATTGAGGCCACTAGATATGGCCATCATAAAATACCTTTGTCTTCCCTTCACGATGGCCAACGACAAATGCATGTAATCGCTCCTAAACTCAGCACATGGCCTGTAGCACAAATTATCAAGTTGGGCCCAGAGGTGTCTTTCTTTGGCTAACAGGCTTGGAGGCAGAGAATGGGTAGGAAGGGGCAGAAGGAAGTTAAGGGAAGGGGAAAAGGAAGAGGGATAGGAGGACTAGTTATGGTGTTCATTGGCAAGGGGAGGATTGGGCATGGAGAAGGGGAGCCTGTGGATGGGATCGAGGCTAGGACACCATGTCAAAAATAGGAAAAACATGGATATGAAGGTGAATAGAGCCAATAGGGATGCCCAAAAACTCAAGGTAGCTTTCAGAAAGTTGTAGTGGCCATGGCCATTCATTTTCTTGGGTTCAACCTTCTTTAGTGGGACAATGAGGGTGTTATCAATCATCTGTGTAGGTATCAAAATGTATGTTCTATTAGCACTCTGTAAATCCCTTTAGTTTGAGGAATCAACCACTTAGGTAGCCAAAAGACCACTTTAGACTAGAAACTGGTATTTTTCTAGCCAGAGGGGGCTCCCTCACTCGAGAAACTAAATATTAGAGACTTTGAAGCACATAATTTGACGAATACTAGATCTCAGGAGAATTTTTTAAAATATTTTGGAAATCGGTGAAAGGATCTGGAATATTCAATGCATGTGATCATAAGGTTACTATCCCATCATACCAATGCATATACCAACCAATTACATACACAAAAGCCTATCTAGCACACATTTCTTATAGAGAACAATTGTAATAGAGTGGGAGATAAAAACATATAATACTCATCCACATACGACAGAGAAAATGAGATTTATGTTACTACATCTCAAACAACTGAGGATTAAGAAGAAATACGAGAGATACAAGTGTAACACATTTCATCTTCATTTGAAACTTTAAGACACAACTAAACTATAGCATACAGGATGAATTATGATATAGTTGTTTCATTACATCCTTAAAGAAGATTGAAGAAATATAAATAAGTTAAAAAATACACAGCAGATAAACAAATTCGAAGTATAATATCGAAAGTATCTCTCCAATGGTCACTGGAATAACTCAACATTAAGCATTTTATTACTATTTAAATACATATCACAGTGCACAAGTATGCTTAGAACCACTTCACCATAACATACAACCCCTTCTACATTATCTTTCATGACATTAAATAACATTATAAACTCAAAAATCTTATGACCAGGTACCATGAATGGGTTATCCATGAGAAGGATCGAACTGATCACAAAAGAAACAAGTTCTTAAAATTATCTTCTATTTTTTCAGTGGAAAACAATAAAAAAAGATAACTTAACTCTATCATCCTATCCTATATAGATAAAATTATAATCTCTGAAAACCTTCTACTGACATTGTAACCATGCCTTTAGAAATAAAAAAGAGATAATACTCAACTACCCATGTGTGTTGCGCATCAACTGTGTAATATGCCACGTTGGAATTTTCTTCCACATACTATAAGACACCTGGATGGTGACTACGCACTGAGTAAGCTATTGGCACAACTACACATTCCACCCTTCTCCCCCTTACATGTGGCATCCTCAATACTCCATACAAAACTGTGTGTAGCAGTTGCGCAACGCTTCTTAGAAAGATTTCAAATTTCCCTTATACCTCGATTTCTGGCCAAAAAATTCAGAAAATGGTCCAACTATATAATCAACACTCTAAGACTACCTAATCCAACCTTCACGATGAAAAAAAATGGTACATACAACCTTTTCAGAAACTAAAGGATTCTACTACGCAATGCTGACAGTTCCCAACTAATCATAAAAATTTGAAAATTCATCAAATAAACCACTACCTCATTCTTTTACTGGATGAAGGTTTTTTGGGAGATGCATTGGCCTTAGTGCTTCTGAATGGAGCATCATATCCTTTGATCAATGCTCACTGATATGAATTTGACACTGATTATGCTTTAGGCCTTGGCCTAGGTACATTACCAAGAGGAGGTATGCCAGTTGTTTGTCTATATTTCCTCACCAATCTCCAAGCTTTTAAAAATATTTGTTTCATGTACCTCATGTTTCTTTTCAACATTAAGTTTTTAAAATACATATTCTTCACTTGTCTCATTTTAGGGAGAGTGCATTTGACAAACCTCTTCCATTTTTCAAGTGTCTTAGAGGCATCCATGACTTATTTGTTACAAACCACAGGAAACACGTTAAACATTTTCTTGATGTTTTCATTGTCTTCAATTATTTCCATTACCTGCATTTAAAACTCATCAAGCTCCTGCAGATACCTGTGATACTCTCTCCATTGATAAAAATCTAGTCTCTCTAGTGATTGCACTATTTTTTTCATTTGCTGCACCTACCCTTGCTAATTTTTTTATGCTCTAATTGTAGGCCTGCTAGAATCCACCTTGGTCTTCTCCAACTATTGAACATATTAGTCCTGTTTACATTTCTCCTGCGCAGTGAGCTTAGGGGGTTCCTTTGATTTATCCTTTGGCTGAGCTTCTGGCAAGGTTGTCTCTCTAATCTCTTGCTTTTATTTTATTTAAAAGGGATATCTTAAGATTCTAGTTTTCAAGTGCATCATTCATCTTATAAATCTCAGAGTCTTCTTCTTCTATCTCAACATTTTGAGCCTCTTTTGCATATTTCCCTTGTTGTTCATCTTCTGGAGCAACATAATTTGGTTGAGGAGTCGGCTCCTCAACAATCTGCTTAGCCTTTTACCAAGTTCTAGGTCTTAATAAGAAATGTGCATCTTGAACTATCTCCTATGCTTTCAAATCGATTATCTGAAAATTTTTTGTTAGAAATTCTGCCACATGAACTTCTGGTGCTTAAACATTCTTATTTTCTTTTGTACTTGAATTATTTCTTGGATTCTTATTTTTTTTTTGTTCTGAACTACTTTCTTCACTACTGTTTCAGCTACTGGTTCATCCTTTAGCTCTTCTTTATCTTCAAAATCTTCCATGGGTGAAATATCGGTTTCAGGAAGTAAATCTAGACCTAACATAAAACGATTCCATGAGATTTTATTTCTTTCAAGTTCATAGATGACCAATATATTTAGCAAAGAGAAATTAAATAAACTAGACATGTGATTTCCTTTCTTAACCTGCACTTTTTCTTCCATCCTCCCTAGGCTCTTAAAAAAATAGTAGGGTAGGTTCATAGTCTTTTTATATGTGAAATGTACCAAGAGTCGAAGTTATTACTGATAAAATCTGCTGGAATTACCCTTAAAAGTGAAATACCTTTGAATAAACTTGAGTAGTTGGCTATGATGAAAATGAAGGTATGTGCTAGGCAAGGTTGTATCAAATTTATTCTTAAATTGTGGCTTAACAAACTCTTTGAAGAATGAAACATTAAAATCATCTGCCTTGAACCATTTATCTCCATCTATAGGAATACCCGTGGCATCAACGATAAATAGATCTATGAAATAACCATCTCCAATTATCCTAACCAGATTCCTTCGCCCTTGATATTCAAGGCAAACAAACTAGTGAACTGCACACGTGACCAACTGCTTGGAATTTCTTATAGAAAGGGATAAAATCTAACTTTTCAAATGCTACCCTAATCATTGGATTAGAGTTGACTAGGGCTAGAAATTTTGGCTCTCCTTGTACAATTTCCCCTCCTTTTTTTCTTGTAGTGGGAGCCATCTACCTATGTACACATGGAAAGCTCTTTTGGACTTTCATGGAAAGCTACGTGGACTACAACAATAATTAAAATATCAATTTTTTAGAGAGGAACGACAACAAGATGATGTACCTCGCAGACACGTTGCGTAGTGAGGGAAAAGGGTTTACTGACACCTTCAAAGAATGCTGAGAAAATAAAAAACCCTACAAACCTTTATATATACCATCTCAACACATGACATCAATCACCATTCATTTACAAAACCCTACTTTCAATTTTGAAATAAAATCTACATGGCAGAGGGCATGCACAACAACTCTTAAAGAAGAGGCTAACACAACTTATCTAACCCTAAATTAAACCCAATTACAAAATTAGGATCTAAGTGGTAAGACCCTACCTTTGGAAAGTGAAAACAAAGTCGTGTCAAGGTTGTGTGGCTTTGAAAGGATGTTGCACAACACTACGTGCAGCGATGATTGCGTAGCACCAATGCATTGCAAATGACTCTATGGTAGGTGTAACTCTGTCCTCGATCACTTTCTTAGCTTCAAATCAACCGTTATGATTCAACCTTGATAATTAGCCAAGTCGAACACAACAATGCAGACATTGTGCAAGAGATATGGAAGTCAATTTGTTTGATTTTAAATTATCACCTAATTTGTCTCTTAACATGATGTGATAAGGAGCTCCATGATGATTTGTGCATGGGAGCCTTTAGAACATTTAGATAAATAATTTTCTTGGATAGTCGAGGAATATATGGGTTATGTCATGCATAGGGTGTAATCATGGTATTTTGAGGGAATGGGTTTAGGATGGGATGGGGGAAAATGAAAGTTATATGAATAATTAATAGGTGATAGGAAATGGGATTTATGAATGGATAATGGGGAGCTTAGGTTATGGAACTAGGGAAACAACTATAAATTATATGGGGAAAAGAAATATGATATTCTTAAAAGACCAATTTTTTTGAGAAACATAAATGGACTGTAATGATGTGAAGAGAAAATTTCTGAGAGACACATAACTAACACATACCCCATGACTTGACTATTCAGAAATATGTAACCATGACTCTGAATGAGTCAATGTTGTTTGAATATTTGACTGGACCACTTTATTACTAAACTCATGGTGATGTCAGAAAGTGAATTTTTAACTTATGACAATGAAAATGACTATAATTTCAACTTATTCAAGCTAAAAATTAAATAATTTGAAGACATTCGACAAATAAAAACTACCCAACCTAACATGATCTTCTGGTGTGCCTCGCCATGATTTTTTTTTTTTTTTGTTTCTTCAACAATTTGACCCATGTTTGAATTCAGACCAGAGAGAATCAACATAGAAATGCTTCTTAGTTCTCTGATCATTCTCTTTGAAGCTCATAAAGAGAATTTTTGAATTCTCTACAACATATACCCATTTATATTTTATTTTTCATTTATGCTTGAAATGTTAAATATGCATTATTTTGTATTTATGCTTGAAATATTAAATATGCATGCTGACAAGAATGAACATATCCCACTATGCTTGCTTATCTACAAGAAAGAGAATATTTTTTCTGGAAGAAGTTGTTTGACGATTAAAATATGTGGATTAAGCAACAAGGGCTTGAAACAACTCCAATTTCAAAATTTCACAGTGAACAAAAGAAATAGCAAGACCATTCATTCACTAAGGCAGGGACTTGTTGCTTTGCAACCCTCTTGTATATTTATTATCCTTATGAATATCAATTGTAATTTGTTCTTTGAGCATTTTAGTAGAGTGTATATAAGCTTTATGATGCTAGCGGCTTAAGGTTTTGAATAAAAAATGACCATGACATTTGGCTATCTCCTTTCACAACATAGTCAATGGAGGAAGGAGCGAGGTTCCCTTTTTTTACAACTTAGTCAAGAGAACATTACTAAAAGGGCCTGAATACTTGCATTACTGAAAGGGTATAACTAATTTCACAATGTAATAGAGAGATGAATAAATATATCTATGATGGTTTGTTTTAAGTCAAGGAAGAGAGATATGTGACCACACACCAAATATTAAATTCAATGAACCATTTTTCCATGCATAATCTAAATCAATATTAACATTTATATGTTTTATGTGCTAGGAACTCATTTTATAAATAAATAAAATCTTTGCATCATGCATACGGGTGAAATAAATACTTATTTATTACTAAAACATCTTTCCTAGGAGCATAAGGCTTGAAAATCAATCTAAGTATTTGAACCTTATATTTATAGTTTCTACCTCTAACCCTTACTATTACTAAAATAATTATATATTAATTAGAAATTAATGAATCTATTTATGCATTTATATATATATATATAAAGAACCATAAAAAAAAAAAAAAACATTATAATAGGAAAAACTAAACCTCTTTAACTTTGCACTCAATAATTATTTAAAGAAAAATATAACAATTAAAATTTAGAAAATTAAAATATAACCAATATGTGGCAGGTCAAGGTGTGGAAGAATATTTCATTTTACTTTCTCCACACCTCTTCAATGAATACTTATTTAAAAAAACCTATAACCATAAGACTTTATAAAATTAAACTATAACCATTGTGAAGAGTGCAATGGTGTGGAGGAAGCTTTCATTAGGCTTCCTCCACAACACTGCAATGAATGATTATTTAAAAAAGCTATAACGATTAAACTTTAGAAGATTAAAGCATAACCATTGTGCAAAGTTTATCTAAAATAATAATGTAAATATTGAAAAATCACAATATGATGAAAAAATATAATTTCATATATTTAACTTGAAATCCAAAAAAATTAACAATATTTCATGATAAAATCACCAAGTAAAAGCGCTTCGATCATCAAGTTCATCCCTAGTTGCATCTAATATTTTCACTTCAAGCGTCAAATTCTATTCAGGGTTATGTACAACCAATAATGTGGCGGGGTATAATATAACAGATAACAACCATAGTAAACTCATACAAGAAAAAAATTACAACAATGAAGTATTGAGAACTATTAAATGAATTAAAAGTATTCAATCAATCATTAACTATATGTATCACTTTGATAATTCAAAGCACATGTACAGGTTTAGTGGTGCGGAGCAACCAATAATGACATTTCGTTGGCAAAGTGAGTAGCTCGAGTTGCAAATAGGAAAGGTGGAATGTTATGACCATACATTCAATAAGTTTAGGAACGAGCTAATGGAAGTGTAAAAAAGGCATCCTCTTTTGAATTGAGGGGTTTGGATTTAACTTGGCTATAACATGCCTCATTAAAAAACCATTTTTTTTTTCTACTGTTATACATAACAATTTATATAGTACTTCTAAACACATACATATACTCACCCAATTCTTAAATAAATTTATAGCAAGGATCTATAATAAACGTCTCATGTAATTCATAAATAATTACTTCTTATGGAAATGAAATTACTAGTGTGGTTATCATTGTACCTTATTTATATTCTATTCCTAAGGTTGATACCAAGAATTCTTGTCTATATTTCAATAGGAATTAACATCCAAACTTGCATCTAACACCGAATTTGTTCCACATTCTTCTTTTATTTGAAAAACTTTCATTCATGGATGCACATGCATTATTATTCGAGGGTTATTTATATATAGAGTCAGAGAAACCACTCCATATATGTATATATGTTTAATTTCACTCTTCCTATCTTGATGCCAGATTGTGCCTGACCTACAAAAAGATTAATGGCTGATGTGAAAAAAACACATTAACTCATTTCACTTTCAATCTAATTCTCATTCACAACATCTTCAAGAAATGTGTAACATATTTTTATTTTATTCCTTCCAAAAAAATTGCAAAAAATGAGTCCATACATTCATATAATCAAATCTCCAATTCCTCCTCTATCATTACTAAAATTACTAAAATTTAGATGAGTTGGAATTTTACAAAATGGAATCCAATCTCCCTATTTTTCTCCAAAAAGTCTTAGCTTTCTTCAAATTTTTCCTTCTACAAATCTAATCTATTTTTTTAACTTAAAAAAGAAAAACTACTTACATCTCTATCCACAAAAGTGGATAGTATTTTATTTTTATTTTCTCTAATATCATTCCTTTCCAAACTCTTTGATCTTTAAACTAAAACAAAACTAATTTACTAATAAAATAAAGGAATCCAATTCCTTCTACATTTCAATTGTTTTTTTCCACTTTCTAGGATAAGAATCTCCTGTATCAGACTTCCAGGTAAAGAAATTATCCACGATCTCTTGAACATTTCTACAATATTTGGACATCTCTGCAACAGTCATCTAAGTAGGGTCCTCCAATGATTGATTTATCCACTTCACCAAATAATGAAAGTACTCTTTTCCTCTATTTTTCTTCACCATTTTCGATCTAATAGACCTTCAATTTCCTATGGACTTGATTTGGGCAACTGCTGCTTCCATTCAATAATCTGATCTACTTCACTGGAATATTCAACATCTAAAACTTTTCCTGTTCCCTGAAAGGAATACAAATTAGAAACATTAAAAATTGGTGAAATACCAACATTGCTTGGAAGCTCCACTTCATGAGTATTTGAGAAAATTTTCCTTAAAATTTTGCAAGGTCCAATATTTTTGAGTTTTAACTTGTTGTAAGTTCCTCTAGGAAATATTTATTTCCTCAAAAGTACCATGACTAAATAACGGATCTCAATGTTTTGTTTCCTTCTCTTTGAATCAACTCTTTGTTTATATTTGTTGTTTCTTTCCTGTAGCTGTTTCTTACCAATTTCTTGCAGTTCTTGCATTCTCACTGCAAATTCTTCACCATTTGCACTTCTTATATTTTTTTTGACAAAATTAATCAATTCATATAATCCCCTTGGATGCATTCCATACAATATTTGGAAGGCACTCATAACTGTACTTTTATTGGGTGTATCGTTGTATGAAAATTCATCCTGAGCTAGAACTTGATCCCATTGTTTGGGAGTTTCACTTACCAATATTCTTAGGATGTTTCCCAAGCTCCTATTCACAACTTATGTTTTCCCATCAGTTTTTGGGTGACAGGCTGAGCTGAAATTAAGGCTAGTACCCAACTTCTTCAAAACATTCTCCAAAAATGACCGACAAATCTTGTTTCTCTATGAGATACACTACTTCTAAGAAATCCATGAAACCTTACCACCTCTTTAAAGAACACATTAGAAAGATTGGTAGCATCTCTGGTTTTTCTACAAGATATAAAAATCTTCCATTTTAGAGAATCTATCAACCACAACATATATAGAGTCATTACCTCTTTGAGCCCTTGGAAATCCCAACATAAATTCCATGCTCGCTGAATCCCATGGCCTAGTAGGAATTGGTAATGGCTGATATAAACCTGTATTTCTACTTGTTCCCTTCGCATGCTAGCATATACTACATTTTTCAATAAATATTTTCACATCAGCTTTAATGGATAGCCAAAAATAAAAAGTATTCAATTGAGAAATTTTTTTATCTTTCCCAAAATGTCCTGATAATCCTCCGCTATGCTTTTCCTAGATAAGATTTTCCCTCATAAAACATTTGGGTATGCACAATCTGCTATATTTAAATAAAAATCCTTCCTTAAACATAAAGCTCAACCATGGAGTTCTATTACCAAAAACTATATTTTTACAAGCAGCATATGTATCTTTAAAATCAACCTTCCTTATACATCTCTTTCATTTCATCAAATCCTAAAGTGCTGATTTGAAACTCATGCAAAATCAAATTTAGTCTACTTAATGCATCAACAACCTTATTCTGTTTACCACTTGTATGCTTGATTACAAATGTGAAAGTTTGCAAGAACTCCACCCATTTAGGATGCCTCTGATTCAACTTGGTGCGACTGTTGATAAACTGTAGAGCATGGTGATCAGTATAAAGAACAAACTCTTTGGGCATAAGATAATGCCTCCATTTTTTTAGAGCTTGAATTATAGCATAGAACTCTTTATCATAAGGGGAATATTTTTGCTTTGTTTCATTTAAATTTTCACTAAAATATGCAATTTCCCTTGTTCTTGACTTAGGACAACTTCAATAGCATCTCCACTTGCATCTTTCTCAACTCAAAAACATTTGTTAAAATTTGGTAAGGCTAATACATGCTGTTCAATTATCCTTTTCTTTAGTATTTTAAACTTTATCTCAGCTACCATAGTCCATTTAAATGGATGTTTATTCTCCTTTATTATGTCAACAATGGGTGCACACAAACTACTGAAATTATTTATAAACTTTTCGTAGAAACTTGCAATACCATGAAAGTTTCTTACCTCAAACACATTCCTTTGAATAGGCTAGTTATTTATTTCCTTCACTTTGTTTATATCCGTCTTCAATACTTCTTCCGAAATCACAAATCCCATGTACACAAACTCTTTCTTTATGAAACTGCATTACTTTAAATTTATCAACAACTTTTCTTATTGCAGGGTACTCAAAACCAATTTGAGATGCTTGAGATGTTCTTCTTCTATTTGGATAAACACTAAGATATCATCCAAATAGACCATAACAAATTTATGTGTAAATTATTTGAGCACTTCATTCATTAATCTCATAAATGTGCTAGGTGCATTGGTAAGGCCAAAAGGCATTACCAACCACACATACAACCCATTGTTTGTTTTAAAAGATGTTTTTCATTCATCCCCCTATCTAGTTTTAATTTGGTGATAGCCACTGTTAAGATCAATTTTAGAAAAATACTTAGCATCACTCAAAAAATCAATCAGATCTTCAATGCAGGGAAGTGGAAATCTGTACCTGATTGTAATTTTATTAATGTTACTTGAATGAGTATACATTATCCATCCACCATATTTATTTGGGTTGAGCATTATGGGAATATCACATGGAATGAAGCTCTCCATTATTACTTTACTAATAAAATAAAGAAATCCAATTCCTTCTACATTTCAATTTTTTTCTCCATTTTCCTACATCATACATTACCATGTTCATTATTTCCATAGAGTAAAATAATGAATATATTTCAACACTTGATATCCTTCTACACTCTACTTAATCAAATGTATTGGCTTACATATTGGATCAATTTACCATCAAACCACAAGAGCTTTGTTAAATTTGGTTCCTACTATTATACTTGAAAACTATGTTGTGAATGGTTTTCCTCACCCATATAGGATATATGGACTTGTTAGAATCTTAAGGTTAAATTCTTATATCATTATTCTTACCATTAAACTTTATCATATATCAATTGTTTTGTGATATAGAAAAATCGATGAATGTGTTAGGTTGCGCATGTGTAATACATATTAATCTGGTCGACCCCCACCTATTCACACCTGGAGAAACTTGGTGCATGCCAAGTATTGACCTTTCACATGAACACACATGGTTATTTTGTACCACATTTCGTCAAGGGCTAAGATCTCTTATCCTGATCCAATGGTGATGATTAATTAGGGTTTTTAAATGTTGAGAAAAACCATTTGACCAACCCCTTATTACTTTACTTATATTTTTTTAACTACGACAGATATATATCTACTTGACCTATAATACCTTCAAGGAATGTGTTTCCTTGTTTACCTAAATCTTGTAGATATTGTGCTAGACCTTTTCTAATGTTTAAGGAATTCAACCAACAACTACAACTCTAGAGTTTTTCCTGTGGAGGTAAATTTTTGTTTCATAATTCAGTTATTTTTCATCTAATTCTTTTATTTCTTTTTTGTTTCCCAATTTTAACTTAATGATCATTCCTCATAGGATTTGTTAAAGGATGCTCTAATCACGTGAATTTCCAATGCAAGGTTTAACTTTTCTTGCAAAGGTGTCTTCATTTCTAGGAAGGGTAAGCTATAACATTAATTGGTTTTTTTTTTTCTTTACGCATATATAAATTTAGTTATTTTTTCACTATGTTTTTTTTTATCGAACCTTAAATTTTTTATGAGGTTTTGTTTAATAAAACCATACTTTATGCAACATGGGTATAGGACATGTGTTTGGGCCATTTTTCTTGGTATCCGATTAGATAAAGGTATTCTTTATTTAATTTTCTCTTTTCGATTCCCTGACATTTTTATTCCAATATAATTTTTTATTGCGAAATGAATTTTTACCCATCCTTCCTTTCCTAGTCAATTTATTCGTATTGAAGGTGCTAAACTTATTTTTAGAGAATTTTTGCTTCTACTTTGACTAATTTACTTGTATGAATATGGGTGTGAGGGTTATTCATTTTCTCTACCACTTAAATGAGGGAAAATAAATGCTTTTACTAACAGTTTAAATTAATTCCCTCATTTTGTTCTCACACTCATGGATTTTCATCAAATATTAGTGCTCCCTGCCTATTTATTTATTTTAATCTTTTCCATAGAAAAATATTGGTTAATAATATCTAATCATTTTATGGATAATGTTCATCATTGTTCATTATTAATAATCTTCTTGTTTTATGGTGCATCTAAGGTTTGGAGAAAACGGCACACCCCTACTCATTAACGATATATCCTTTCTAAAGTCTCCCAACGTCCTTATCTTTAAATTTTCTTTTAAAACCTTGAGGGTTCTGACCTTGACTTGTAAGCTTCTTTCTACATGTGTGACTTTCAATGTCATGATAGGAAAATTTTATTCATCTGTTTTAAAGTTTTTTTATTTTTCAACACTTGACTCTGCTTACATTAGTCTATAGGTCGATTTCCCTTCTAAAGCTCATACTTTTTATGATGTGTTATCACTCCATAATTTCTCAAGGCTAAAGAAAGAAATCACCGAGGTTACCACGAAGCTACTTTTGAGATTAGGACCTAGCCTTCCTAATGCTCAGAGAGGGCTCTCTCTTAATGATTTAACTTTGTTGTTTTAATTAATTTTAGGCTAGTTATGAATGCTTGATTTGGTTTGGCTTTGGTTTGTTGGTGGAATTTATGACTTAGATGGATATGTGATTTTCTACTTTTCCATTGGGCTATGGAGTCAATATATCAAGAAAACATAACAGAAACAAATGATAAAAGCAGTGTTACAAGGAAAGGTAACTAAGAAAAATAAGATCTTTTAGGGTGAATGGTGAAGTGATTTTCAATCAGGATCAGGGAGAAGTTAAGGATTCCTTAAATCAGATAATGAATAAGGTGAAAGGGGTGAATCAGGATGGGAGAGAAATTAAGGATTCTCAGATCCGGAATTCAAAGGAAAACATTAAAATGAATAGCAGTTCAGAACATAGTGTACTTAAACAAATTCTGCAATAATATTCCTGTTATAACATTTAAATTTGGAAAACATGAAAGTTTATGGAATACTTAAGAAAATCAACATGAACAATTGAAATATACTTTACTAATTCAACCCAACACATGAATCTTGTAAAGAAATGTTTCTATTATTTTTCCTGTCTGTCAACTGGAAAAAGTACAGTAAACCCTCAGGTTGTAGACAAGATCCACTATAGAAATGTTCAGGAATCCATCCATAATACTTCGAATGGAATGAGTATTTATACAAAAGGTTTTAGAAAATTATCCTCAACTAAATAGGATTTAATTAAGGAAATAAAATATATGGATGCATAAAGGTAGTGACACCTTTATAACATAGATACAAGTTGTCACTATTTATTGGATTTGTTTTTTGTTTCTCTGATATTTTGCTATATTTTCTCTCACACTGGCTTTCTCTTTCTTATTGACTTGTATTCTGATTTGTCTTTAACTCTTGGTCTTTTATTTGTCTTCATCTTTAAACTGTCTTTTCTTTTATCTGCCTACTCTGTTTAATCGTTAACTCTCTGAATTCTTTCACCATGTTCTTTTACTTTTACTATAAGACATATGTAACAATGAGTCAAACATTTCCTGCAGAGTTGCTTGTATGAATATTTTGCTATTGCTGGTGTATTTCCTTCTATGCACATAAATTTTGCTAAATGAAGCTTTTTAATTCATGCCATGTGAGTCTTGGAGTAAACAGTTTTGAACTAGTATCAATTGTTTATCCAAGCTTCTGTTATTCTAAAAACCCACAAAATAAAAAAATTTGTTTAATGAAGATAGGTTTTGCAGAGATTTGAATGGGTTTCCGTGAACTGGGAAATTCATGGAAAGAGTCCTGACTATGGATGGATTTAATTTTGGTTGGAAATGGCCTTTTAGTCCTTTTTGCGAATGGATTTTAGTTCTGTGGGCAAACGAATGAAGCAATTGAGATTTTATGTTTGAAAGCTCTGTTTATCACATAGCATAGGGTGAACAAGCAGTTCAACACAGCGCGGGGTGGACATGTTTATCACAAATGGAGGAGCATAGAGGTGGTTTTAACACAAAAGATGGGGTTTTGACTTCAAACATCAGTGTTATCATCGCAATGGTGCATGTTTTGTGAAACTTTGGTGGTATACCACACGACGGAAAGGTGGTTTGTCACACAGAGGAAGAGCAGTTAGTGGTTTCGTGGATGGGAGTGTGATGAGATGAGGTGATGTCAAGTGGAAAGGGGATGATGGTGTGAAACCACCCATTTCACACCTCCCCGTGGTGATAAGCTTCGAGCTGTTGGGGCATGTGAAAGCGATGTGGGACGTTGGATTTGTGGATGATGAGCGAACTGTTGATGGATGAGTTGGAGTGTTTGATAGGTGGTGGGGTCATAGTTATGAAAATGGTTTAATATAAAAGTGGGGTTAATATATTAAACAGGGATTAATATAATAATGGTTCAGGATATTGTAATGGTGGTCAAGTAAATGTAAGGTGGGTAAATAAAAAGGGATTGAGATATACATATGTGAATAGGGATTTAATATATAGTGGGGGGGTTAATAAAATATACGAAACATGCGAGTAAATATGTGGTAATGAATATGGATGTGGGATATATATATTTAATAGTTTAAAATATGGGAAAATGGGTTTTGAGGTTTTATAGGAAATATTGTGAAATTAGTAAAGGGGAAGGGAATTTAGTGATGGGAAATGGTTATTTAATGGGAATGGGTTTTTAGCTAGGTAAAGGGGTTTTCGGAAGGGGAAAAGGTTAATTTTACAAGGGGAAATTAATTTCAATAGGGAAATGGGATTTTTACCAGGGGGAATGTTAGAAAGATATAGTTATTAGAGATGAACCAGTTGATGCTTTTCATTACTTATGAAAGTAATCTACCTACCCATTCTTTTTCCTTTATTGGGCGCATTTGAGCTTGCTGACCCTTTTATTTTCTTTTAATAACAAAAATAACCTACTTCTAAACTTATAACTTCCAATGGCTCAGATTAAACTGATGAGCTCATTTATTCTTTACCTAAATATTGATCTTCCAAGGTTAAATGGTTTGGTCAGATTTTATTCATTAACTATCAACATGAAATTTAAAACATGATTGAATCAGGATTAAACTATTTGATCATCCTGAATTGTGGCATTTTGAACAATCTGCACACAATGTTATTTGAAAAATTAAAGTAACTAAAGTAGTGGCATTTTAATGTGCAACACTTTCAGGATCTATTTTTATCTCTTTTTGTGGGGTTCATACTTTATATCCTTTTTAATCTCATTTATTTTGGTCCTTTGATTGATATTTTATGACATACCCTCTTTTAATTTTTTTAATATGGGGAAAAATTTGAAGAAAACAACAGTATGTACAATATTTCAATATTAAAAATAGCCAGCTCAAAATTATGATCCCTATTATTATAGGACCCTAACAATGGCTCCACTTCTTCTTGTGAGATGTCAAGAACACCGTCGACTAGTGGCCTGATACATTGGGCCTATCCCAAGCCTGCACATGCTTTGTCATATAATCTCTCAAAATATTAAATTGAACTCACCACCTTTTCTATAAACTAAAATTTAACAAATGTTGAACTAAAATTTGATCTAAAACTAAACTTGTTGCATAAAACAATCAGACTGGAACTCTACCTACTTACTCTAATCAGTTATACAGCTTCTGATTATGTAAAATGAAATATACAATGAAACCATTCAAGCATTATATAAATTGATTTATTTTGTTGCATTATCTTGTTTGTGATCAAAAGTGAAGTGCTACAATAGTTCTTGGTGAAATAAAATTTAAATCAACCTTTTCACCTTGATTTATTTTATTGCAGTCTGATCATTAGACGTATGTTCTTACCAAGAGAAAAAGTGGTTGATTTTTAGTCTATAGGTACTACGAGTGACCAGAAGAGATTTGAAAACTCATCCTACATCCACTTTTCATTACCATAATCCTCCTTGGTTCCTCATACTTCTCTCAAATTCTGCCACCGAGATCATATTTTCAGGCTCATTGAAGGACATAATGGGCATGTATTTTTGTACAATATGGGCCTATGGGAGGTGTTAAGCTTGGAAAAATGCCTCACATATCCTTCATGCACCCTCATATACCTTCCTCAACCTTGAGAACGTCTTTATTACCCTCAAGATTCTCTTGGACCCAATATTGTAGATTCTCTAAGATATTTATTTTTTCATTTTTGGATTGAGTAACGAAATTTAGGAGTTTAATCCATGTTTGAGTGGACCCAAGGACCACTTTAGACCCTTCCTTCCTTCACTGCAAGTACAAGACAACAATTAGAATTAGGAGGTATATTTCCACAATTGAATCACATTTAGTATTATTTTATGAAACGAGTAGATATCCTACTACTAAATATAAAGCCAACTTACAATCAGTGATATGAATGGAAACTCTTCAATGTAGATAGATTATACTTATTTTTAAAGCTACACTCTTAGATTTTCTAGTCATGTGTTGTAGATAAAACTTCCTTTTTCAAATAAATTTGCAATTATAGTAATTACTTACATTCTGTAATTAGCGTATTGACTTGATTTTTTTCATGTATAATAACATGGTTCATTTCTCCAAATAGTACATTTTTTTCCTTCCTACAGTTATATTTATACTTTACATATGATGAATGACACTTGCATTTCTGTAATTAAGATAATGTTCACCTCCTTGAAATTACAATAGGATTTTGTATCTTCATACAAGTTATCTTTGTAGCCAGTTGAAGGAGTGGCCTCTAAAAAACTTGATTTTATGCACTAACTGAAGGTGACATGAGTAGAGCTTGACCTACTAGGCATATACCATTGCCACCTCCAAGCTGGTACAAACCCTGGGTTGATAGTTTAAGTTGATAGTATTTGGAGTTGCAAAATTCTTATTGCAATACCATGGCTCATTTCTTTTTGGCGGTATTTTTGAGGAGGTTTACAAGTAGGTATTATTTGCACCTAAAATTTTCTTGTCTTTTTTCTTCTTTCTATTTTACATTAGTACTATTGATTTGAAAACTTAAAAAAAGGAGAGAAAAAAACTGAGATAGTTCTTTCATGCCTCATAGGAGTAGGGATAATCAAGGGAAATTACTACCAAAAACCCCCATCCCTTCAAGAAAACAACCACCCTCCTTTGGTAACTATGGACTTCCCTCTTTGACCACAAGGGAGTTAAACAATCCTTTGGGTGAGAAACCAGAAGTATAAGTACCACTAGGAGAGGGAAAGCCTATATGACCCTTACAAGACATGATTTAAAATAGAAAGAATAGTTATTTCCCATTCGAGAGAATAATAAGGAGGCTATAATGAATAATATCATCCCTACTACCCTCCCACACTTCTATGGGCTAACCTCTGAGGACCCTGACAAGTTCATTTTTGAATCTTTTTGTTGTATGTAGGATGTATGACTATACATTTGATGAAAATAATCTAAATTTGTTTCCATCGACCCTCAAAGATGCAACCTTGCGCTAATTTATGAGCTTACCCAGAGGTAGCATCACTACCTGGGAAAAAATGAAATAAGATTTTAATGAGAAGTAAATGGATTAATATAGGTCTAAAAAGACAAAAGAGGAAATATTTAGGATGACTTTAGGGCCAAACGAATACCTAGAGGACTGTGAGAAAATTTTCCAAATCAAATATAAGAGGGCTAACTATACTCTTGAACCTGAGCCACTCAAGATAGTACTTCTTCATGTGATCAGGGAGGATATAATGGACACCTTGAATATGTTATCTAGAGGAGATATTTCCCATATTATCTATGATGACATCAAGAAAATGTTCAAGAACCATTCTGGGGTTGCTAGGAAAAGAGGAAGGTCTAACAAAGGCCTGACTAAATCTAATCACTCAACCTCAATCATCAAACATGAGACAGGTAGCATGTTGAAGGATTTCAAGAGTGAAATGTTACATACCTTTTCCATAGATATGGGCACTATGTAGATAAAATTGAATAAAGAGGAAGAAGAAAGAGCACTAGCTATATTTTGTCTTAGATGAACTAAGAGGAATTCTAGGAATAAATTCCCACTTAATACCATATAATTCTACTCATTCTATGAGGAAAACCATGCAACAGAAAAATATCCCTCATTTCTAGGCCAAAAAGTTGTACACCAAGGGGTAAAAAATAGTTTGTAACAGCTCTGCTTCATTAACCAAATAAGGCCACAATGGCCCCGGCCATATCAATAAGGATTGCAAGGTGCACATTATCCTGTTTATAATCTAAATCATAATGTACCTTTCCAACCTTGGTACCGTTCAACTCATCCATCATGGTTAATTACTCCTCAATATCCTCCTTGGCCTATTAACCCTCATATACAACCATATTCACCTCAACCTCCTCAATGGGGTAACCCTTCACAAGGATGGAGGCCTCAGGAAGCCCAAACTCCTACCCTAATTCCTCCTCCTCAGACTAAACCATCTATCCTTCACCACCACTCACCTAAGTAACCTCAAATTCCTTCCCAATGTAGTTTGAACCCAAAAAATAAGCATGCACAACAAGTTTACAATGGGGAAACAACCTATCCTTTTTATGATGTGGAGATTTAGGAGATCAACCTTTGATATAGAAAGGCACTCCCAAATTCTAAACCACCTTCTACACCTAAGGAACCTGAATAAGAGAAGGAATATAATACCCCTAAATCCAATGTAGATCCCTATCCTAAGAGGTTGTTCTGACCTAAGCAACACACCATGGAAGAGGAAGAAATTATGGGAGAATTGAATAACTTATGTATCAAAATACCGCTTCTCTAGGCCATCAAAGATGTCCCCATTTAAAAAAATACTATCAAGTAAGAGTGTTTTAAAAGGCCTACGCGAAAGAAAATAGATACTGCCACTCAATGTGTTGGTAAATCGTCTGATCTAATGCTTGGGAGGGTGATCTCCCCAAATTTATTAGATCTTGTTAGCCCAGTAGTGGATGTGCACATTAATATAACTATTGTCCGTAATACCATGATTTACCTTGGTGTTGCAATCAATGTTATGACCAAAGAAACCATGCTCAAGCTCAACCTCCAAGGAGCCTTGAGGAATGCCACAACACTTCTGCATCTCACAGATAGATCCATAATATCCCCTGAAGGATTTATTGAGGATGTGATGGTCTCCATCGAATCCTGAGAGTACCCCACAAATTTCCTTGTCCTCCATCCAAAAAAAAAGTTTAATGGTCACCCTCTAATATTAGGAATACCTTGGTTGGCCACTGATGATGCCTAAATTACTTGCAAGGTTGGTAACATGACCGTCAAGAATGAGAATCTATCAAAATGACTTTTGCTATATGCTCCTGAACAACCTTATATTGACCATGAATTGACTCTGTGGATAAAGGATGAGGAAGAAGAATTTTTTTATCAGAAGCCCCTCTACCTTGTCTGTAAACTAGAAATTATTGTAGGAGGTAGCATTAGGGTATTTTTTAGGTCTAAAATGGGCCTATTAAGGAAATTATAAAATAATAGTGGAAATAATAAAATAGGATTTGATTACATCATCAAATTTTAGAGGGAAAAAATAAAAAACTACTTTTTCAACTCGTATTTTTAACTTATCTCCCTAAGGTTTTACTCAAATTTCGAGTGGGAATATTTGTTGGATTAAAAATTTAATTCCTCATCCAACGATCACCCATGTTGCATACTTCTGATGGACTTTTCTACATGAAAAATGAGAAATACATAAAAAATGTGATTGCAATCATGTTTTTTTTATGTATTTCTCATTTTTCATGTAGCAGAGTCCGTCAAAAGTATGCAACATGGGTACTCCTTGGATGAGGAATTGAATTTCACATCCAACAAGTATTCCCGCTCAAAATTTGAGTAAACCCTTAGGGAGATAATTTGAAATTACGAGTTGAAAAAGTAGTTTTATTATTTTATTATTTTTTAATATTTTTAATTTTTTAATCCAAAAATGGTGAATCATCCACCATGGTTGAAATCATCATCTTGAATCATATTGTTTCTTATAAAGTTTATTTTAGTTGTACATTTTTCTTAGGAGGCCCATTTTAGACCTCAAAATTCCCCTAATGGAAACTCAATGAAGATGATATTACTGACCATGTCTTGCAAAACCAACCTACCACATCTATTCTAATTGTTGAATTGGTAATAGAATCCCTGGGGTAGTATGAGGGAAACCCATGTGGTGATATGTGTTCCATTCAACCTAATCCAGATCATGCCAAGGTTGTGGAAATTAGCCCATCCAGAACTCTAAAGATCAATCCATCTCTCAGTTGAGCAAGAAGACTACAAGGAAATGAAAGGTGTGCACCCCTTAGTTTTTACTCATCATATCTACATCAAAGAGAGATGAAAGAATGTGAGACAACCCGAGAGGAGGATGAATCCAACTCTTAAGGATATTGTGAAAGTGGAATTACAAAAGCTTGTTGAAGCATGATCTATATACCCTATTTCAAATAGTGAGTGGGTGTCACCTATTGTTATAGTCCCCAAGAAAAAATGGAAGTGTAGGATTTATGTTGACTACTGAGAGCTTAATAAGGATACAAATAAGGACCATTCTCCCTTTCATTTCAATGACCAATTCCTATATGGGATTGCTTGGAAGAGATTACTCTCCTTCATAGATGGATTACGTGGGTGAGGAGGCTCAAGACTGTGTCAATTTTGACATCCATTTTCACTACTTTGGCCTCCTTTTTGTCAACTCCATAAGCCCAAGAATGTATTGATTTACACATTTTTAGCCTTAATGATCTCTTTTTCATATTTTAAATGTTTCTTACTATTTGGATAAAACTTGTATTTAGCTATAGAACTCATGCAATTCTGCAGCTAATTTGCATTTCTGTAGCCACTGCCATGGTTTAACAGGTTTGAAGAATGAATGAAGAGAAGAAATACATGGGTAGTTGATAAATGATGCATTCATGGATTCTATCTGATCTACCTGTCCAAAATAGAGGAAGAAGGGACCTAGGATTGCAGTCAAAGGGTTAGTCAAAGCAGGAACTAGAACAAGTGAGCGAGAATATTATGCTTCATGATTTTCTCTCCACATAGAAAATCATGAAAGAAATAAAAATCACATTTATTTATAGAGTTTTATGCATATCTGGATTATTCTCCAAAGACGTGAAAGCCTCAAACGTTTAATTCAAGACTGTTATAAATATCGGGCTGTGAAAGCCTAAAACAAGTTTGATTTTATTGTAAGCCTATTATACCCTAAAAATATTTTTTTATTAATTTAAGGAGAAAGTGTTCTTGAATCATCGATGCATAACTAGTTTTGAATAGATCATAACCATTCTGTTGTGGAGGGCCTCTCCACATAAGTGGTTTATTTGTTTAAGTTTTTGTTATTTCATAGTTTAGCTTCTTATAATTTCACTGTGTTTTTCCACATACATATACGCTATGTTTTCTTTGTTTTATATTGTAATTGATAGCATAGATACACTTTTTTTACATTTTTGCTTCATAGCTTAAACATGTGCTTCATTTTCATACTGTAGACATATATTTTGATTTTATTTCCATTGCAAATTATCTTTTAGATTTCTGTGGTATAGACAATCAATTATCTATTATTCTTTCATTGTTGTTATCTTCATTTAGATAATATTTTTATTTTTATATATACATATGATTTTGATTGAATAGACTTAGAGATAGTCTATCATAGTGACCGACACAATTTGATTGAATATAACTTCAAATAGGTTTATCATAGATTTTTTTTTTTTAATTTTTTTTTCTTCCTTATTGCAAATTATATTTCTCAATCATTAAAATATTTATTTTAATAATTTAAAATAATTTTTAGTGATATCTTTTCTTAAATTTCATTCACATAATGATTCCAAAAACATATAAAAATATTAGAATTTCTTCTTGTTTCTTAACCTTTAGTTTTTCTCAAATTCAATCATTAATTATTAAATAGGCTAAAATAGGAATCTCATCATAGTCTTGGATAGTTGAATTTAGATTTCATTTCAAAAATCATAAGTTTTAAGTTTCTCAATTCCATTTAGACATTTAAGATAGACACAAAATCCTAAAAACAACTTTAAACATATTAAATCAACACAATGAACTAAGTAAGTAAAGGCTTCTAGCATATATAATGCACTTGCACTTCATAATATTACCAATTCCCATTGATAATTTATGGTAGAAATTTAAAAAATTAAATTGACTAAACATTTAGGCCGTGTTTCCAGTGAAGTGTAAATAGGAGCCTTATCTCTTAATCTTAAAAAAAAAAAATACAACAAAAACACAAAAAACAACAAAAACATAAAAAATAACATGCGTAGAGAAATATATTCTAGTGGTAGATTTGTAGCTAGAGCTAGAAGTTTGAATCCAACAACACCACTCACTCCATCAAGACCTCGTAGTGCGACACCATCCACCCAAACTTGTACTCCATTCTTAGCAGGTATACATAGAATTCTTGAGGTATTAAGATCAGAAATTCATCCTAGAGACTCTCCAACTTCATCAAATGAAGCAGTTATAGAATAATAAGACCCTAGATCCCCAACATAAGGAGTAATAATTCTAACCTATACTGGAGAGTAGCTCTTAGCCTAGGAGCTAGAAATACCTAGTGAGGAAGAAGAGGAATAAGTTTTATTTAGTATTCCCTTGATATAGTAACTAGAAGAATTAGAACAGGAACAAGAAATCCCAAATTTAGGATCGTATATTTATTCAGAGGAATCTACAATGGTTGGAGAAGGGGAAGGAGAATTACACAACGTGAATGATGACCATTTAAGACTAGGAGGAGGTGGACCTAGGATTGGAGGTAGAGAACAAGGTAGAGGAAGGGGAGAAGAAAGAGAAGAAAGAGAAGAAGGAGGAGGAAATAGAGGAGAAGTAGTTCCTGCTGGGTTTCCTATATTGGATTAGGATAAAAATTCCACAATGAGGAATATCTCACCCTCCATCCTTCTCAGTTTTCATGGATTAAGGAGTGCAGATCCCAAAACATTTCTATTTGAATTCAAGGTTTTATGTAGATCATATGACTACTTACTCGATTCTGAAAAGTTGAAATTGTTTCCTACAACTCTTAAGGATGAAACATTAAAATAGCTCATTTGCTTAATAACACATTCTATTAGTACATGGGAAGAAATTAACAGTGCATTCTTACAAAAATACAAGGATTATTGCACACCTCATAATCAGAAAGATGAAGTTTTTAAGATGATGAAAAGAGAATATGAAAACTTGGAGGACCTAATTGAGAGATTTAGTTATAATCGAAAAAAGGGCTAAGCTTTAAAATTTGGATGAAGATACTTTAAAAGCTTTCCAGTTGAAAGCTATTAGGAATGAATGGATAGAGATTATTAATATTATGAGAAAGATAAAAATTTCTCAAGTATCATGACATATCTAATTTATGCATACATATTTTAAGAGGAAAGTCAAGAATTGGGAGGATTTCAAGAGATCCTATTCTCTCTAGAATTAATAAGGCTGCAACAGGAATGGTAAGTAGGGCTGAAATAGGAAAATTTCTTAATGAATTAAAAACAAATATTTTAGGGAGTCTTAGTGAACAAATAAATACCCTGAAATTACCAAATAAGAAAAGAGCAGAAAATGATGCCTTGTATATTTTTTGTTCTAAATGTAGAAAGAAACATACCTTAAGAGAATTCCCTCTTGTTTTAAAAATCATAGAAACCTATATCATATGTACAAAAAATCATGAAACAAAGAAATGTCCTTCTATTCTAGGTCTTAAGGACGTTTACCAAGAGGAAATAGATCCACACCAGCTAGATACTATTTTTTTGTTACTAGAAGACCATGGCAAGGACCACAAACTCAAGGTTTCAACACTCATATGTATACTCAACTCCCATAGAATAACTGGAATGCATCAATGCCATGGTAGTAGCCCTGGGCTCAACCCCAACCTTGGATACAAGGAATGAAAAATACTTATGGTATATATTCTCAATATCACCAACATCCACATTCATATCCAAACGATCCACCACAAAATTTTCCTCAAACCAATCAATAACATCAATTCCAAAATCAAAATCAACAACTTTGATTACCATTTCCACAAAGGCCAAACCAACTACGTGCTCAACCATTTCCAAAGCCAAAAATAAAAATGAAAAACCTATTTATAACATGGAGGGGAAAATTTTCAAACTTATATGATAACTCCAATAGATATTAATAAGATTCAACTTCGATTTGGTAGAATATTAGAAAAGAAGTTGCCTCCTGTCATTATTCAGGAAAAAGAAAAATATGATCACTCTGATGAGGAGATTTCTCTTCATCAAGATAAAAATCTTTAAAATAAAAATAATCATTTAGAAGAAGGGACATCTCTTCATCAGAATCAAAATTTTCAAACTCAAACACAAGATAATCCAATAAAATCAACTCTCATCATAGAGATAATTTCGGAATCTCTACCAAAACCTCCTTTCCATGAAAGACTACAAATTGATAAAGGGGTTGTAAAACAAATCATGTTGCCTAACTATGATATATTCGATGAATTAAATAATTTTTGTATAAAAATTTCTTTGTTACAAGCCATTAAAGAAATTCCAATGCTTGTAAAAAAAATAAGAGAGTTGAATATAAAGAAATGTGGGAAAAAAACAAAGGAAGAAAAAATAATACAGCTAGTGCGAAACATTGTAGATATCATTATGGGAAGAACAACCATACAAAAAAATTTGGATCCAGGAAGTCCCATTGTGAAAAAACACATCAATTGTATCAAAATCTCAAAAAAATTGACTGACTTAGGAGCAATGATAAACATCATGATTAAACAAGATGTCGAACAACTAAAACTTCCAAATCTTCAATATAGACCAACGTTACTACAACTTACAGATAGATCAGTAATCAAGCTTGATGGTGTATTAGAAGACATTTATGTATCCTTATACTCTTGGGAATATCGAGTTGAATTTATGATCTTAACTCCCAAGAATAACTTAGGAGGACATCCATTGATATTAGGAAGACCTTGTTTAGCTACAATTGATGCATTCATCAGTTGTAGATCTGGTGACATGTTTATCTTTGATGAAAGTTCAAAAAATAAATTCACATTATATCCTCCACCAAAAAAAATGATAAAAGTATAAAATGAATAATGGATGTATGACTACAATTACATACAACCTATTTTTACTATCTCACAAATTAGTGAAGAAAATCAAATTCTAAATTCTATAGAAAATCATGAATTATCTTCAAAATGTGAGAGTAGTAAAAAATGTTAGGAACAGTGTAATATCGAATACTTATCATCCAAACAAATTTATTTATTTTCTATGGAAGAATTTGGTAATTCTTCAATTGAAATATTTCTAGGTAAAACTTTAAATATAAATAAAAACATAGAAAAAATTAAAAAGGAGGAATTAATAAAAACATTGCAAAAACATTCTCCTGCATATGCATGCGAAGACGCTAACATGAAAGGAATAAACCCTGAAACTAACATACGAAATTTCTATATTGAGGAGAATTATAGACCAATCCGACAACCTCAAAGAAGAATGAATGCAAATCTTAGGGAAATTGTAAAGGAAGAACTGCAAAAAATGTTGAATATAAACTTTATTTATCCAATATCATACAGTCAATGGATTTCACCTTTAGTAATTGTCCCTAAAAATAATGGAAAATGGAGAGTGTGTAGTTATTATAGGGAATTTAATAAAGCTACTTTAAAAGATCACATTCCATTACCTTTCATAGATAAATTTTTAGATGCACTAGTAGGGAAGAAATATTTTTCATTCTTGGATGGTTTTAGTCGATATAATCAAATTCAGGTAGCACCAGAAGATCAAGACAAAACCACCTTTTCCTGTTCATTGGGAACATATCCTTACCAAGTACTTCATTTTGGATGATGCAATGCACCTGCAACATTCCAAATTCATGACTGTGTGGAAGTGTATATGGATCATTTTACAATTTCTAGAAGTTATTTTGAAGAAGCCCTTACAAATTTGGAAAAAATTCTCATAAGATGTAAGGAATAAATTCTCTCATTAAGTCATGAAAAATGTTTTATGATATTTACTGAAGGAATTGTGTTGGGACACCATATTTCAGGAAATGGAATTAAGGTTGACTCATCTAAAGTAGAAGTTATTTCCAAATTAATAATCCAAAATTGTCAAAAATATGTTAGGATTTTTCTTGGTTTTATAGGATACTACAAAGATTTATAGAAAAATTCACAAAAAATTGCATCTCCACTCTTCAAATTTCTCACAAAGAATTGTCAATTTAGCTATAATCGTGAGTGCCAAAAGGCATTTGAAACTTTGAAAGAGAAGATTTATGAAGCACCCATCCTAAGAGGACCAAATTGGAAATTTCATTTTCATATCTAACCTGATGCTTTAGAGACATCTCTTGCAGCTATACTAGGAGAGAAAGACTTGACCCCTTATGCCGTCAACTATACAAGTAAGAGTTGGACTCCAACAGATTTAAATTATACTATTACTGAAAAAGAGTTTCTAGTTTTTGTCCATGCTATTAACAAGTTCAAACATTACATCACTGGATATGTGACTTTCATTCATACATATCATTCGGAAACTAGATATCTCATGAATAAATCCATTACTAATGGAAGAATCACAAGATGTTTACTATTATTGCAAGAATTTAATATCACCCTTTTAGATTGACTTGGAAAACAAAATATAGTTGCTAAATTTTTTTCTAGAATACAAAATGATAATAATGATACACGAGTAGAAGGTAGTTTTCTTGATGAATACATTTTTGAAATATCTACTAAATATACATGGTTTGCTAACATTGCTAATTATTTAGCCATAGGAACACTACCATCATATTTGTTTCCTAGAGAAAAGAGGAAGATAATTCAAATGAGCACATCTTACTCTTGGGTAAATAAAGAATCTTACAAGAAAGTTCTAGATCTCATCATTAAAAGATGTGTAATAGAGGATGAAATACCTAAAATACTGAAGGCATGCCATTATGAGCCATGTTGAGGGCACTTTGTTGACTAGAGAACTGCCTACAAAATCCTTATCTTATGATATTATTTTCCCTCCCTTTTCAAGGATGTCGAGGAATATGTTAAAAGATGTGATATTTTTTAGAGAATCGGGAAGCCTGTTCCTTCATATGAAATTCCCTTACAACCATAGGTACTCATCGAACCTTTTGAAAAATGGGCTTTGAATTTTCTTCAACCAATCAATCCTCCATCAAGACATAAGAGGTATATTCTTGTGTGCATTGATTATGTCACTAAATGGCTAGAAGCTAAATAAATTTCCATTTCTAATGAAAATTCTATAGTTTCATTTCTTTTTTAGGATATTTTGACTCGTTTTGGTGTCCCAAGTGAAATTGTGACTGATCAAGGAACTTTACATCCATAATGGTGCAAAGGATAGTGGAAGAATACATAAAAATTTCACTCCATACCATCCACATAAAAATGGATAAGTAGAGTCTACTAATAAAGGGATTTGAGAAATCCTCACAAAAACTATACATTTTCATAGGAGGGATTGGGCAGAAAAGCTTCCCGAAGCCTTATGGGCCTACCATACCACATGGAGAAGAAAAAAATGACATAATCCCTATTGAATTGTTTATGGGAAGCATGTTAGGTCCCTATATTACTAGTGTAGTCGCTTATTGTTGTTAGTTTATCCCCCTTATTGTTATCGTTGTACCCCTGTAACCACAATATTGTTATTATTGTGCCCTTACATTATTATTTTTAGGTTGGCGATTATATTGTGACCCCATGGACTCCTATATATAGAGGGAGGTTTCTTCATTTATATCATCCAATAATTTTTCATTTATGTAAAGTAAAGGAGGTTGCCCTGTCGAAGTGCCTTATTTCTAAGGCATTGATCTCTCTTTTCTTCTATTTTTGGAGTTGGTTTCATAACATTTGGTATTAGAGCTTTGGATTCTATGGTTTTGTAGCTCCAAATAGGATATCATGGAATTTTAACTATACCTTGTTTTTATATGAATGTTCAGAAGCTAAAATGTTTACAGAGCGAAGCTAAAATCCTAAGGAACGTCATGTAAAATTTTCAGATCTTGGTTCGCAATATTTTCGAAGATATGATCTGTGGAATTTATGGTTTTTTCAGGTTCTTGAATTTCACCTAAACATGTCATTGTGGCATGTTCGCTATAATGTTTTTTCTATGAAGGTTATGAAGCTAAAATTATTATATAGCGAAACCAAAATAGTAAGAAACATCGTATAAAAATGTCAAATCTTGGTTCGCAATATTTCGGAGATACAATTTGTGGAACTTAGGGTTTTTCCAGGCTTCCAAATTTCATTTTAAAGAGGTGACCATGGGAAAACCATCATAACTGTCTCTCTGAGAATCATATTGGAATTCTATAAAAAGTGGCCACAATTATACGGACTGTAGTTTCATGTATATCAATTTCAAAGCCAAAGGAGGAAACCATGAAACACGACATGCCGTACAATTTCTCCCTACTGAAAGAGTCCATAATTAGGTTATTGTGGGTGAGTGGGCATAAATTTTCCTTGAAGAATCTGAATCAGGTTAGACTTGTGGAATTTGAAAGAAGATTCATAGGGATACTACAGGGCTGAATTTTAGATATTGAATATCCGAAGGCATAGAGATAATTCAGTTTCAATATCGGTCTCCTCAAAAGAAAGAAAAAGGTGTGTCTTTTTCTTTAGAATTGCAAAAGTTGTATTTGAAGAGTCACTCTGAGTTGATTCCAAGGGAATATTGTAGAATAGATATTAGTTTTGGGTTCTAAAATTCCCCTTAAAAATAATTCAACACCCATTAAGCCTTCATAATGCTCTACTATGACTCATGAAGATGACTAAGTGCAACATGATATATCAAAATTACATGAGCAAGTGCACCAAATTTTGCTCTCGCAAAGAGAAACAAAAAATGAAATGGAAGTTTTGAAGAAAGGAATGGAAGCTAATATGGATGGTTTGAATAGACACGTGGAAGCTAAGATGGATGGTTTGAAGAATGGCATGGAATATAAAATGGATGGCATGGAAGCTTGCATGGATGACATGGAAAATAAGATTGATGAAAAAATGGAAAAAATGAAGAATGATCTAAAAGGAGACATGGAAGGTTTACCAATGTTGATACAAGAAATGTTTCCTAATGGCGAAATGGTAGTAGAGGAAACTCATGATGGGAACAAAATAAATTTTAATCGTGATTTCATAAACTCTAATTTTGGATGGAAGACCCACCATATTCCAAAGATCGATATGAGTAAGTTTGATGGAAAGGATCCCGTAACATGGATACTACAGATGGAGTAATATTTTGATCCCAATAATGTAAAAAACACACAAAATTTATGCATTGAAGCTTTATATTTAAACAAAATATAGTTGTAAGGTATCAATGGCTTTGATCCCATAAAAAAATTGTCAGTTGGTGAATTTTTACGGAGGAAATGATAGCACATTATGAGGATACAAAGAGAAACACTTTTTTTAGCCAATTGATAAATCTCAAACAAAAGGGTTCAATGGTGGAGCACATTGAGGACTTCCATAATTTGAATATAAGGGGAAGTGATATTCCAGAGGAACATAAGATTGATGTCTTCATAGGGACTTTAAAGGATAACATCCAACATGAGGTTCAAGTTTGGGAACCTGATTCATTAGAGAAGGCATACAGGTTGGTAAGACAAAATGAATGTAAAATTATGGTGACAAAGAAGCCTACCACTCACATCTAAAAAGATGGAAGTGTTGTTACTCCTAGAATTCCACAACCTACAAGGTTGACACCACCAAAAATGGAAAAAAAAAGAGAAAAATGGCTTTGCTAGATTTGTGATAGAAAATACACTAAAGGTCATAAGTGTGCTAAGAAGAAATTATTGTATATATATTATGAAGAGGAGGAATAAAATGAACAATAAAATTAAAAAACAATAGTATATACACGAGGAACCAACCCTATAAGAAGAAGAAATGAGTCCAACCATATCATGTAATAAATTGGCAGGAATTACCACTCCTCAAACTCTAAAGATAGAAGGACATATAAAGAAGAAAAAGGTAATACTGTTGATTGATTCGGGTAGTACCCATTATTTTATTCATTGTAAGGTAGCCAAGGAATTGAATTATTTCCTATACCAAGCACCATAATGTCATGTGATGGTTGAAAATTGAGGAACTATAAATTTCTATGGAAATTTTCATAATATCAAACTAACGATGGGGGAATATGTATTGAATAGTCCAATTATTTGCATTCCAGTGGGAGGTGTTGATGTTGTACTAGGAGTACAATGGTTACAATATTTGGGGATGGTGGCTTTTAACTTTCAAGAAATTTTCTTGAAGTCTTTTTTTGGAAGGAAAGGAAGTTGAATTATGGGGTATCGCATGGAAGATGGGAAATATAACAAGCTCTAATGTCATGAGAAATCTTCTGAAGAAATAAAAACGAGGTGTAATTGAAAAATTATGCTCACTAGAAGTTCCAACATCAAAATCCTCTATTTCTCCAGATCTCCAAAAAGTCTTGGAAAATCATTCCAAGGTGTTTGAAACTCCCAAAGTAGTCCTGCCTATTCATGATCATGATCATGCTATTCATTTGATTCCAGAAAGTGTTCCTCTAAACATAAGGCCTTATAGATATCCTTATGTCCAAAAGAGCGAAATTGAACATATGATTGTAGAAATTTTAGGGGCTAGTATAATTCAACCTATTCTAAATTCTTTCTCTACTCCAGTAGTATTGGTTCGCAAGAATGATGGGTCATGGTGCATGTGTTGGGATTATAGGGAGATCAATAAGCTCACTATTAAAGGTAAATTTCCCATTCCTGTGATTGATGAATTATTGGATGAATTACATGGAGAAATTTATTTTACCAAGTTGGATCTTCGTTTAGGATATCATCAAATTAGAATCAAGACTGAAGATATTTCGAAAACAACATTTCAAACTCATGAAGGTCATTATGAATTTTTGGTCATGCCTTTTGGCCTTACCAATTCAACTTCTACATTTCAAGGGTTGATGAATTCTATTTTCAAACCGTTCCTTAGAAAATTTGTGCTAGTATTTTTGATGATATACTAATCTATAGAATGTCTTGGAAGGATCATGTTCAACATGTTGACAGGGTGCTGAAACTATTGGAGGAGAAACAATTATATGAAAAAACATCCAAATGTTTCTTTGGAGTACAAGAGGTGGAATATGTGGGTCATATTGTATCTCATGAAGGTGTTAAGGTAGACCCTAACAAAATTAAAGCCATTAAGGAATGAAAAGTCCCCACAACCATAAAAAGGTTGCGAGGATTTATCAGGTTAAGAGGGTATTATGGGAGAATAACAACACCTATAACAACATTATTAAAGAAAGATGCATTTTTATGGACTCCTGAAGCAATTAAGGCCTTTAAACATCTTAAGGAGGCAATGTGCCTAGCACCGGTCTGAGCTATGCCAGACTTCACAAAAACCTTTATTGTGGAATGTGATGCCTAAGGAAATGGAATTGGTGTTGTTTTAATGCAAGAAGGAAGACCCATTTCTTTTGAAAGTCATCCAATCAAGGGAAAGTGTTTACAAAAAGCTATTTATGAGAAGGAAATGTTAGAAATACTACATGCACTAAAGAAATGATGACCTTACCCAATGGGAATTCACTTCAAGGTAAAAAATGATCATGATAGTCTTAAACACTTTTTAGAACAAATACTTTCTTTGGAAGAGAAACAAAAATGGGTCACAAAGATTTTGGGTTATGACTTTGAAATCATCTACAAAAAATGGTAGCTAAATGTTGTTGCAGATGCATTCTCAAGAAATAATGAAGAGGTGGAAACATTTCTTTGTGTCATTTCTATTATCCAACTAGATTGGATAACCGAAGCAAGGGATGAATGGAGGAAGGATGAAGAAGTGTGGACATGCATTCAAAAATTGCAGTAAGATCCTAGTACATCTGATACATTTAGTTGGAAAAAGGATTCCTTATGGTACCAATACTACTTATATCTTTGTAAGAATTCTCAACTAAAACAAAATATTCCTTTGGAATTGCAAACTTATCCTTTAGGAGGACACTTAGGATTTTTAAAAACTTACCACGGGGTGAAGAAAGATTTTTTTGCGATGGCCTTAAATCTAATATTAAAAATTTTGTGGTGGAATGTTTGGTTTCCAACCAAAATAAAGTTTAGATAATTAAGACCCTGAGTCTTCTACAACCTTTATCCATTCCAAGTCAACGTTTAGAGGAGATTTAAATGGATTTTGTCATAGGTTTACCTAATTCTTAAGGAAAGAGTGTCATCATGGTAGTAGTTGATAGACTTACAAAGTATGCACACTTTTGTGCATTATCTCGTCCATTTAAACAAGTACAGTTTCTACTACATATATGGAAACAATTCAAAAGTTACATGGAAACCCGAAGATTATTGTAAGTGATAGAGGTCCCATTTTTATTGGAAATTTTTGGACGAAATTATTTTCTTGTTTAGGTACTCAACTAGATCATAGCTCATCTTATCATCCTCAATCCGATGGTAAAACTGAGATAGTGAATACAATTTTGGAAGGATATCTTCGTTGTTTTGTATCTGATAAAGAAACACAATGGGTCAAGTGGTTACCTCTCATTGAATGGTGGTATAACACTTCCTTCCATACTGCAGCAAAAATGACCCCATTTAACAAACTTTATGGATATCATCCACCATCCATCACATCATAATTAAGAGATAATTATAAGTATCAAGGAGGGAAATATCACATCAAACATCAACAAGAAGTTGTCCAACTCTTAAACAATAACCTAAATTTGGCAGAAATTCGAATGAAACAACAAGCAGATCAACATCACAACAAGAGAAGTTTTGATGTAGGAGACTCAGTATTTTTGTGCTTACAACCATACAAACAAATGTACCTCAAGCAATCTAAGAAGGATAATAAATTATTGTGAAAGTACTATGGTCCTTACAAGGTGTTGCAAAAGATTAGTACTATGTCATGCAAATTGGAGCTTCCTGCTTCATCGCGAGTTCATCCAATTTTCCATGTTTCATGATTAAAGAAGGTTATAGGTGAAAACTTCCAGTTCAAACAATATTGCAAGAACTTGATGAGGAAGGAAAAATCATATTGGAACCTAAAGCAGTCATAGAAACAAGAACTCGACAACTATGAAATTAATTAATTTCAGAGTATCTCATCAAGTGGAAGAACTTAGCGACTGAAGATTCTACATGCGAGGATGATAATTTTATACAAAAGCACCTAGAGCTACTCAAGCATTGGGGAAAGCACTTTTTTGAAGGATAGGAGCATGTTAGGTCCCTATATTACTAATGTAGTCCCTTATTGTTGTTAGTGTATCCCCCTTATTGTTATTGTTGTACCAATGTAACCCCAATATTGTTATTATTGTGACCTGACATTATTATTGTTAGGTTAGTGATTATACTGTCACCCCATGGACTTCTATATATAGAATAAGGTTTTGTCATTTGTATCATCGAAGAATTGTTGATTTATGTAATGTAAAGGAGGTTCCCCCCTCGAAGTGGCTTATTTCTAAGGCGTTGATCTCTGTTTTCTTCTATTTTTGGACTTGGTTTCATAAAAAGAAAGTCTTGTTTCCGATAGAGTTCTGAATAAAAACCTTTAAAACAATAGTCAAGTTGGGACTTGACTTGACAGAAGAACAAAGCCATAGAATGGAACAATTCAATGAGCTTGATGAAATAAGACAAGATGCAATTAAAAATACTAGCCAAATTCAGCAACGGAGATCTAAATTGCATGAAAAATAAATTAAAGAGATAAAATTCCAAGTAGGAGATTGCGCACTTCTTCTTGACTCAAAGTTCAAATATTTCCAAGGGAAATTTCAAACTCATTGGCTTGAAACTTAAGCTATTGAGAGAGTATTTGGCAATGGAGAAGTTAGGATTAGAAATATTGATGAAGAAAAGGTTCCTCTCCTTTTAAATGGACATCGACTAAGGATTTATCATAAGCCATTGACGAAAGAGGAGTTTGTCAATATGTTTCAAGATAATGCTGATATGAAGTTGGTTAGGAATAATTTTTCTTCTTCCCAAACTTAGAAGTCTTATTTTTATTTCATATATATATATATTAAAAAAAAATGTATAAGTATGAAAACCAATCATTGATTGGCATTCTTATACATGAAATATAAGTTGAAAATCAGCTATTTTCTAACAACTTGCATTTTCTTCATTCCAATTCTAAAAATCCAAAATTCTTTGCATTTCCCTTTATTTTTTTAGAAAATAAAAATATAGCTACAAAATTTTTGAATTTCTGCAGCTCTCATAAAATTTGACAATTCTTATGAATTTCTGTAGCTTAGATACAACAAGACCTTCTGACAAAACTAGTTGAAAAATACACTGAAGAATACATACAAAACACCTGATGAACCAAGACAAGAAGAAATTGGTTAAAGGTTAGCTACATCTAAATGTATGAAAATATACAATTTTATTTAAATAATAATGTTGCAAACAATGATATATGAATTAGATGATCATATTATACCACCGGCTCAAATGACATCATTAAAAATACCAATCAGGTCAGATCAAGATCCAATCTCATGATTCGCCACTAAAACATCATCGTTTACACGATATCCCCAATCATTAGATTTTATTTCATTGATTAATGTTCTAAAAGGTAATTTCCCATTTCAAAACCCCACTCACGCTCCTAATCACCCTAAAACCTAGCTCATTCACTCATTTACTTGCATGTCTCTACCATTCCACATCATAATTAATCCATGTTCAAAAAATGATACCGAAACCCTCAAATTACCTGTTCAAAAGAGGTAGTATTGAAGGTGAAGTTGTCAATAACTATGGGTATAATTGTGAAAACATAGCATTTAGGGAAGAAGTTTACCGAAGGATATCTAAAAATGAAAGAAATATTAAAGAAAGTGCAATGGCTTAGTTTAGCAGAGAAATTCGAAGGATTTCATAAAGAAGTCACTAAATCCTTTGTTAGAGCCTTTGATGGAGTAGAAGTTGAAATTAGTGATATCAAGTTTAAAATCACAAAATCCTTCATGGCAGAGGCTACTGGGCTACCACAGATAGGAGAAATATGGTCTAAAAATAGATGGATCAATGGAGAAGAATGGAAAATATTTTTAAAGAACCCACGTATGGATACTAGCATTTTCAAGAAAGGGATTCCTAGCACAACTCTTACAGGAAAATGGAGAAAAATGTTGTTGATAATTGAGAAATTTTTTATGTGTGAGGGAAGATGTGGATGTATGTTCTTTTATCATGCTAGGTTGTTAATGATTTTTCTTGAAGATAGGGAAATAAATGTTCCATACATTTTATTGAATAGCTTGAGGAAGATTGCAGGAACTCTTCAGAAGAGAATTCAGTTCATAGATAATACAATGTATCATCATGGATTAATAAAAATTCTTATTGAAATCCATCTTAAAAGCATAGGAGACACTTGGGAAAATTTCTTAATCTGAAATAATTTCCAAGAAAAAGAACAAGAACACCCTAGTGGTAATAAGGGAAAAATGGGAAGACAAATAAAATTTGAAAGCTTTTTTGGGAGTGAACAACCATATCAAGAAAAATCAGAAGATGAAACCCACATTGCAAATATTTTAGGAAAAGTCAAGAAACTAGTTGATAAAAATAAAGAAGGTAGCATGAAAGGAAAGGAAAAATTCATAAACACAGGAAATTAAAAAATTCAAAGTCCTCTGCGATCAGTAAGACTAAGTTCCAGATTTAGCAAAATAGCCAAAAATCCACCTTCAAAAGTGATAAAATTTGTTGATTTAGAATAATATCCTAAGGTGCCATCACCTACTACCATTTCACCCACACATGATCCAAACCGAAGAACTCAAGAAATTGATCTTGTGAAGAAAGAAATTTATGATTACATTGAGTCTTTAGAGAGAAGAGATGCAAGAAAGAAATCAAGTTTTAAAGAACATTATTCTAGTCCACAAGAACCTTTAGTAAGTACTCTTAAACATAAATTTTTTTAACTAGAGACACTAAATAGGCATATCAAATAGGAACATGAAGCTTTAAAGATAAAGAATCAAATTGAGAATACCGTCAATGATAATACTCTCTTACATCTGGTATTGTGGTTAAATAAGAACAAAAAGTTGAAAAGGAGGAGTAGACATATAAACAAACATGTCATAAACTTGAAATATAAACTTATAATGAAGAAGAAAAGGGTAGAAGTAACCCTAAATAAGGTAAAGAAGATGAAGCTAGATGCCTTGGCTGAAATATCAGAGTAAATGCACTAACATGATGAAGGCTCACAATTTTGTACTTGCATGAGTACATGCAATGGTCTCTTAATGGGGGTATGTGGAGCCTCAAGACTGCCTCATTTTGACATGCATTTTCACTACTTTCTCCTCCTTTTTGTCAACTCCATAAGCCCAAGAAAGTATTGGCTTACACATTTTTATCATGGTAAGGAAACTTAATGATCTGTTTTTCAAATTTGAAATGTTTCTTATTATTTTGATACAACTTGTATTTCAACTATAGAATTCATGCAATTATGTAACTAATTTATTTTTTTGTAGCCACTGACATGGTTTAATAGGTTCTAAAGAATGGATGAAGAGGCGAAAGACATGGGTGGTTGATAAATTATCCCTTAATGGATTATATCCTATCTAACTATCTAGAATTGAGGAAGAAAGCGCTTAGGATTGCGGTCAAAGGGTTAGTCAAAGTAGGAACTGGAACACACGAGCAATAATATTAAGCTTCACAATTTTCTCTCCACGTAGAAAATCATGAAAGCAATAAAAATCACATTTATTTTTATAGTTTTATGCATAGTTGGATTATTCTCCAAAGGTGTGAAAGCCTTAAACATTTAATTCAAGACAGTTATAAATATTGGGTTGTGAAAACCTGAAACAAGTTCGATTTTATAGTAAGACTTTTATACCTTAAAACTCTGTTTTTATTAATCAAAGGAGAAAAAGTCATGGAATCATCGATGCATAGCTAGTTGTGAATAAATCAGAACCATTCTATTGTGGAGGGCCCCTATACAGAAAAATTTTATTCATTTAAGTTTCTGTCATTTCATAGTTTATTTTCTTATACTTTCACTACATTTTTCCGCATAGATATACGCTCTAATTTCACCTTTTTCTATTGTAATTGATAGCATAGATACACTCTATTTACATTTGTGCTTCATAACTTAAACATGTGATTCATTTTCACACTTTAGACATATATTTTTCTTTTATTTCCATTGCAAATTCTCTTTTGGATTTCAACAATATAGACAATCAATTTTCCTATTATTCTTTCACTGTTGTTATCTTCATTTACAAATATTGTTATGTTAAGATAAAAATATGATTTGATTGAATAGACTTAGAGATAGTCTATCATAGTGACTGACATAGTTTGGTTGAATATAACTTCAGATTTCTCATTTAGCTTAATCTCTTTTCATGTAAAATAGGTTTATCATAGATTAGTTTTTCTTCTTTTAAACATTTCCATTTCTTCATTCTTGAAAATTATATTTCTCAAGCATTAAAATATTTCTTTTAATAATTTCAAATACTTTTTAGTGATATATTCTCTTAAATTTCATTCAAATAAAGATTCCAAAAACATACAAAAATATTAGAATAGGCTAAAATAGGATTCTCATCATAGTCTTGGATGACTGAATTTGGATTTCATTCTACAAATCATAAGTTTTAATTTTCTCAATTCCATTCAGACATTCAAGATAGACACAAAATCCTAAAAAGAACTTTAAACATATAAAATAAACACAATGTATTAAGTGAAGGCTTCTAGCATATATAGTGCACTTGCATTTCTAAAAATTACCAACTCCGGTCGATAATTTATGATAGCAATTTAAAAAATTAAATTGAATGAACAGTCAGTATAACCAAATATGGATCAGCCCTAAGGACAAGGACAAGACCACATTCACATGTACCTAGGGTACCTTTTCCTATAGAGTCCTTCCATTTGATTTTTGTAATGCTCCTACTACCCTTTAGAGGGAAGTTATAAGTATATTTATTAAGCATGTTCATCACACTATTGAGATATACATGAATGAATTCACTCCTTATGGATGTGTACTTCCAGGAAGCTCTTTATAATCTATGTAAAGTCTTAAATAAATGCATTGAGATTAGTCCTTCACTAAGTCCTGGGAAATGTGAATTTTTTATGAATGTGAAGATTTTCCTAGGTCATTCCATATATAAGGAAGGGATACATGTTGCTCCCAACAAATATTTTATCATTAAAAGGGTCTTTATGCCTCAGAAACAAAGGGATGTTGGAATAATCCTTGGATTTGATGGGTATTATAGAAGTAACATTAAGGACTTCAGCAAATTGGATTCACCCTTATTTTGGACTCTTGGTTAAAGACTCAGACTTCTATTGGATGGATAAATGTCAAGAAGCCTTTGAATTACTAAAGGATAAGTGAAGCATTGCACCCATCCTTAGGGGCTCCAATTGGGCATTGCTTTTAGATATCCAAGAAAATTAATAATATAAACCTTAGGACAAGTGGAAGAAAAGTTACCCTATAATATTTGTTTGATAAGTAAGAGCCTTTCTAAGGCTGACCTAAATTATTTAGTCACTGAAAGTTAACTCATAGCTGTGGTTTAATATCTGAATATGTTTAGGCACTAGATCATTGGATATCAAGATTTTTTTCACATTGATCATAAAACCATCAGGCGTTTCATGAATAAACTTGATGTCAATGCTAGAACCATTATAAAGTTTTTATGATTGCAAAAAATTCATTTGATTGTTGTTAGTAATCCAGGGAAGGAGAATGTGGTTACAGATTTTGTTTCAATAATGAATCTGCCTTTAGGAAATGAGGAGATGGTAGATGATCAACTTACATATGAACACCTCTTTTCCATCTCAGTGTTCTCTCCTTGGTTTGATGATATAGAAAATTACTAGGTTGATGGGAGATTCCATCCTAATATATCCTCTAGGAAGAAGCACAATATTCATCGAAAGAGTGGGCCTTTCACTTGGATCAGGGGAAATCTCTTCAATTTAGGGTCATATCATATACTGATAATATGTGTGAAGGAGCATGATGTATTTGAATTCCTCTCAGCATGTCATGATGGACCTTGTGCTGACAACTTTGCTGCTAAGAGGACAACCTTCAAAGTTCTACAAACTAGTTACTACTAGCCTACTCTACACTAATATGTAAGAAGATACACTAGCAGGTGTGATCAGTGCTAGAGCATGGGAAAGCCTACACCCAATGATGAGATGCCCCTGAAACTTCAGGTGACTCTAGAGCCATTTGAGAAGTGGGGCATGGAATTCATTGGGCCCATTGATCCCCCATATCGGAAAAATAATTACATGATTGTGTGCATTGATTACTTGAAAAAATGGGCTGAAGAAAATATAGTAAAGGAAATAATGGAGAAAAAAGTGATTGAGTTCATGAAGGAGAACATATTTTACAAGTTTTGTTTTCCAAAGGAGTTGGTCACCAACCAAGGGACAATTCAAATAAAATTTGATTGAATGCATCATGGACCAACACCACATGAGGCACATGAAATCCACTATCTATCACCCTTAGAAAAATGGGCAAGTGGAGGTCACAATCAAAGCATTGGAAAAGAATTTCACCTAGGTTTTTAGCAACAACAGAAAGGATTAAGCAGATAGACTTATAGAAGCCACTTGGGCCTACAATACCACTTGGACACCAACCACTATATCTACCCCATTTGAATTAGTTTATGGAAAGAAGGCCATACTATCCATTGAGTTTGAATATAATACCATAAGGATGGAAGATTAGTTATAATTAGACCTCACAACAACACAACATTAGTGGTTGCTCCAAGTCAATGGTTTGGATGAATTCATATTGCAAGCTCTACTTCACACTAAGGTAGTCCAACTATAGAGGAATATATGGCATGACACATTAGGGAAATATATTTTCAAGAGGGTTATTGGGCCCTTCTGTATGATTCAAGATTCCATGATTTCAAAGGAAAATTAATGACAAGATGTTTGGGCCCCTATATATTGGAAAACTGTTATGAGAATGGGTCTGTCCAAACCAGAAAAATGAATGAGGAGGGTATCCCCTTGCTTGTTAAGGTTACCAATTGAAGTTATAAAAAATAACTCTGTCCGTAGAGGCTTTTACTCATTTGATAATAAAGGAGATGAGTTTAATTAGGAGGCTTGCAAACCTCAATTCACATAGCCTCTCACCAACAAAAGAAAAAGAAAAAGAAAAAGATAATAATAATAAAAACGAAGGGCTAGGTGAAAACCTCCATGCGGCATCTGAGGCCAACTGTAGGAATTTACAGGGTAAGTTCCGTAGATAAGGAACCAAAGGTCACCACTCACAAACAGATCACAAGTCAGTACACCAGTATAATCGCGTGGTTAAAACCCTCAAAGAGGGAAACAATCCACAGCTTGAGCCAACACAGCCACTTCAGGCAATTTATTAATATAAAAATAAAAGTTACATATGTTTCTCTCATAAACGGTTACCAGAAAATGACCCTCCATGCTCTTTAAATAAATATCATGAACCAATCGGGTGTTAAGCCATGGATCAGGTGTCGTTAATACTTAGGTGAGAGATAATCATCAGATCAGTACAAATTGTGACCGTCTGATTATAAGTTACAAATGTACATGGTAAAGAAACACACTTTACCTAACTCTACACTAGACTAAGTTATTCTTAACTATTTCCTATGTTCGGAATATCCTAACATCCCCCCTTAAGAACAACTTGGGATAGAATTGAAGGATTTACAAAGGTGACACAAAAGGAGCCTATTTCCTATGTGTCGAAATATCCTAACATCCCCCCTTAAGAAAAAATTGGGATAGGAATGAAGGATTTACAAAGGTGAAATAATAGGATAAGGAAGGAGGCATTAGATCCTATTTCCCTTTAATGACAACTTTCCTGAACTCCAAGCATGGATCAAAGTTTGGTAAACTTCGCTTCTATGAGAGCCTTTGTAAATATATCAGTTACTTGATCATTGGTTGGATAGTACTGCACTTCAATAACATGATCATGAATGATCTTTCTGATGAAGTGTATGTGGAGCTCAATGTGTTTCATACGCTGATGCTAAACTGGATCGTTACATAGCCGAATGGCACTCTGATTATCACACCAAGGTGTAGTTGGATGCTGCTGATGAAGACCAAATTCAGACAGGATTTTATAAAGCCACATGGCTTCCTTATTGGCTTCAACTGTACCACGATACTCTGCTTCTGCTGAAGAAAGAGATATGGCACTTTCTTTCTTACAATACCAAGTAATAGGTCCTGAACCAAGAGTGAATACGTATCCTGCAATATACTTTCGATCATTAGGGTCACCAGCCTAATCAGAATTAGTGAAACCAATCAACAATGGAGATGCTCCTTCATTGTAATGAATCTCGAACTAAACTGTAGCTCGAATATATCAAATTATTCTTTTAGCTGCTTTCCAATGACTTTCATGAAGTTGGTTCATAAGCCAAGCGACAAGACCAACGAAAAAGGAAAGGTTAGGACAGGTATGGTTTAGATATAGATGTTTACCAACAAGTTGACGATATAAGATAACCTGAACTTCTGGGGTAGTACAAATGACTAGAAGCTTGACTCCAGACTGAAAGGGAGAAGGGGCTGGCTTATATTCTTCCATGTGAAAGTGGTGTAGAAGATCGTAGGCATACTTGGATTGAGAGAGGGTAATGCCTTCCTTGGATTGCAAGACTTGAAGACCAAGGAAATAATGCAAGTGTCCTAATTATGTCATTTCAAAATTCTTTTTGAGGGTATAATTCACATGGTTTATATGGTTTGGATCACTACGTGTAAGGATAAGATCATCAGCATAAAGAAAAACAATGGTGAAGGACTTACCCACTTTCTTGGTGTAGACATTGTTGTTAGAATGACACCTAGAAAATCCATTATCTAATGGATATCTATCCATTTTCGCATACCAAGCCAGAGGAGCTTATTTGATAGCATAGAGAGACTTCCCAAGGTGACAAACAAGGATGGAGTCTTTTTGGATAAAGCCAGGGGGTTGTTCCATGTAGATTTATTCATGCAAATATCCATGTAAGAAGGTGGATTTAACATCCATCTGATGGACTTCCAATTTAACAGAGGCATCAAGGGAAAGAGCAAGGTGGATAGAATTCATTTTGGCAACAGGGGAGAAGGTTTCAGTATAGTCAATGACTCGAACTTGTGAAACTCCTTTAGCGACAAGATGAGCTTTATGTCTATCCACTTTTCCATATTCTCCAAACTTTATTTTGTAAACCCATCTGCATCTGACAATTTTTCTTCCTTTTCGAAGAGGAATAAGATCCCAAGTATCATTTTCCAATAAGGAGCGATACTCTTCATTCATATCTTCATCCCAATCTGGATGATCGGAGGCTTCTTCAAAGGTTTCTAGATAAGGATTTTTTGGAGCTTGTGCCAATAAGGAAGAGGCTCTTTCAAATTAAGAACGTGTACATCATCGATCGAAAGGGTCACCTGCAAGAGAACCTACTACATCCCGAATAGAGCGGACCCATCTTGGAAGCGGTGGAGTATAAGGAACAATTTCAAGAGGTGGAGGAGGATTTTCATCGTCACTCTCATCATCTGAAATAGAAGGAATGCTATTAAAATTATAAGAGAGAGAGAGAGGTGGCACATATGTCGAATCGGGCTCGCAAGCCAAAGGTGGCACACCCATCGAACTAGGCTCGTAGGCTGATACATTTTCATCAAATTTTACATCTCTTGTAATGATTATATTTTTGGATTTTTTTTAATGAAGCCTATATCGTTTTACATCTTCTGAATATCCAACAAAAATGCATTTTTCACTCTTACGTTCTAAGGCTTTATGTTTCGCATCTGGAATATGGGCCCAAGCATCACTTCCAAAAACAAGAAAGTGACTTACATTTGGTTTGATTGAGCTCCAAGCTTCTTCTAGAATTATATTCTTTAAAACCTTAGTAGGAGTATGATTTACTATGTAGTTTTCACAGTTAATGTCTTCTGCCCAAAAATTGAGACCAAGTCCTTTAGATTGAAGCATACATTTAGCCATTTATTTTAAGGTGCGATTCTTCCTTTCAGATACACCATTTTGTTGTGGAGTATATGGAACAGTATGCTGCAATTGAATGCCATGTTGAGTGCAGAGGTTGATAAATTTGTTGTTAACATATTCTCCTCCATTGTCTGATCTTAACTTAAGAATTTGATGTCCAGACTGTTTCTCAACAAAGGCCTTAAAGGCCAAGAACATGTTAAAAAATTCACTCTTGAGTTTTAAGAAGTATACCCAAGTGCGTCTAGAAAAATAATCAATGAAGGTTAAGAAGTACTTGCAAACAGAGAAAGAAACAATAGGAAGTGGACCACATAAATCGTTGTGCACAAGTTGCAAAAGGGTTGAAGCATGCCAAGAGGCATGTTTGTCAAAACTATCCCGATGATGTTTTCCGAGTACAAATCCAGAGAAAACACCATCTTAGCAAGATACCATAGGAATACCTGTCACCATATTTTCCTTACATAGAGTTTGAAGAGAGTGATAGTTTAAGTGACCAAACCGCTCGTGCCAATGTTTGCTCACTTCATCATTATGAGTAATAGAAACAAAGGGAAGACATGATGACCCAAAGTTGTCAAACTTATACAACCTTATGGAATCATCAGCAATGCTAGTAGCTAAAATATGTTTAGGATCTTTGAGGTCCTGGATTACAACATCATGAGGTGAGAATTCTACTATTTTCCCTTCACCTGAATGAATTATCTGATAAATGGAGAGAAGGTTGCATGAAAATGTACGAACACATAGTACATCATTAAAATAACCATTATTGAGATGAATGGTTCAAGATCCTACAACACTAAGAGATATATCATCACCAACATAAATATTTTTGGTGTTACAATCATTTAAAGAAGAAAACATGGCTTTATTTTGGGCCATATGATAAGAAGCTCCAGAATCAACGAGCCACTCATGAGAATGAGAGGAGCAAGATACATGTAATGCATAACCAAATCTTGATGCTTGACAACCACGAGAAAAAAGTGCCATTCCTGAAGATGAAGGTGAAGAGTGCTCCAAATTGATGTTGTGCTTCTTCATTGCTACTTCTAAGGCTTCCATCTTCTTAAAACTTTTGGACTCTATATGGCCATCATGATTGCAAAGTTGCAATGTCTATTTGTTTTCTTTCATTTGTTTTTATATGCCTTATCATTTTGGTGAGTTTCTTTTTTAGTTTGTGGCTGAAATTGCTAAGGACCCTTGTTTGGTTTCGGACCATACATTTTAGGATATAGATTCTTGGGATTCTTTTGACATAATTGATGTTGGGATGCTAAGGCTTTCTTAGAAGCACTTACAGAAGTGATAAGACCAAGGTGTAAGAGTTTTTCTTGCTCTCTTTTCAAAGAATCACAAAAGGAATAAAAAAACGGATTCTTGTAGGTAGTTCCTCAAGAAAAGATGGCTTCTCTAGTGGAATGGAAGGTGGAAGCAAATATAGAGTATGCAAGGCCAAGATTAGCAAGAATTCAATAAATGAGGCTACCATCCTCCTCTTTTACCTTACAACCTTATAAAAGAATTGTAAGGGTCTTGAATTTGAACAAAAAATCCTCAATAGAGGAGAAATTATTGGGATCCAAAGTAAGCAACTCATTCTCAAGCTGATGGACCCTAATTTGATTTTGAATGCCAAAGAAAGTATTTAGCTTTTCTAGCGCTTCATGAGGGGTGTCAATGTCAAGGATATGAAATCAAATATCTTGAGAAATGGACATTCCTATCAACCCTCATGCTTGATCTTGTTTATTTTCCCATTTAGTGACTTTATCATCATCATAAATTTTAGTTTCTAGCCTTGTGGCTATTCTGTAAAGCCCTTTACTTCTAAGTATATCTACCATGTGAGGTAGCCATTGGAAATAATTGGTGTTGTTAAGAATAATCGGGCATGCACTTTCCATTTTTTTTTTTTTTTAAATTGAAGCCGAGAAAAGCTAAAAGCAACTACTCCAATGGAAAGATCTCGAAAAATTAGGCCGTTTAAAAAAAACATCTCAAAAAACAGCTTCTGGATGAAGAAGTTATGCCTTTTTGAAAAAAACAAGTTGAAGATGCCGAATTGTTATGGGAACGGGATGAAGTGCGGCTTTTAAAAAAAATTCCGCTCCTTTTAACAATTTTTTTTTACAAAAAGAAGCTTGAGAAAGAGATTTGAATCCAAGACCTCTATTCTCATAAACTAACTCATCACCATGTGAGATAGTAAAAGGATTCTATTATTGTTTGAAAGGAGGAAGGGGTTTTTTTTTTTTTTTTTTTTAAAATTATTCTCCAGTGTGCGAGCCTTTTTCTGCACAAAAAAATACAAAAATCGAGCAAAAAAAATGAAATGCAAAGGCTTACATCATAATGTTAGATTTTCGGCTACCCTTACCGGCAACTATCATTTTTTTTTCTATTTCTGATTTCCCGAGATCGCACAAAGACGCGGGGAAAGAGCATATGTAGCAAAAAAAATCCCTTCTCCCATTTTTGATTTGCTCAGATTGCAAGAAGTGCATAACAAAGAGCATACACAAATAAGAGGGTACAAATCCAGTAAATAAATAAAACTTGTAAAGCAAAAATAAACAAAATAAACCAAAATAAGCAGAACTATTAACAAATATAACTGCAAAAAACATGCTTTATACCTCCAGATCTAAACTGTTATAACTTGGGTACCCGGAAACCTTTTCGCATGAAACGAAAGGAATTACTCACTATAAAAAATGCTTTGGACACAAAAGAGTAGTTCTCCAAGCCCATAAATGTTCATAAATAGTATCTCTACAAAACAGAATTCGCATGAAGTCAAACCTGCTTCATATTTTGATCAAAAAGGAATGCGGCCCTCAAAATATCTCTGATACCATGTAGGAATTTACAGGTAAGTTCTGTAGATAAAGAACCAAAGGTCAACGCTAAAAAACAAATCACAAATCAGTACACCATTTAATCACGTGGTTAAAACCCTCAAAGAGGGAAACAGTCCTCAGCCTAAGCCAACGCAACCACTTCAGGCAATTTATTAATATAAAAAGAAAAGTTACATATGTTTCTCTCATAAACGGTTATTGGAAAAATGACCCTCCATACTCTTTAAATAGGGATGATGGACCAATCAGGTGTTAAGCCACATCACTACAAATCGTGACCATTGGATTATAAGTTACAAATGTACATGGAAAAGAAACACACTTTACCTAACTCTACACTAGACTAAGTTATTCTTAAATATTTTATATGTGTTGGAATATCCTAACACCGTAGGGTTGAAAACCTCTATGAGGAAATCCAAGCACACAAAAATAAAGAAAAAAATAGAAAAAAGAGAAAAAAAACTATGAAAAGATCCCTACGTGAAAACCTGCCATGAGGCGCCTTGGGCAAGCCTGCAGATTTAAAAACTTTGAGGCGCCTTAGGAAATCCTCGATATTTAAAACCTATGAGGTGCCTGAGGATAGGCCTATCGATTGAAAACCTATTCAGAGGAAGTATGCATGCCTAAATAAAATAAAAGGAAAAAAAAGAAAAAAGAAATACAAAGAGGAAACACACAGAAGTAATACAATCCTTTCATCAATCCTACTAACATTTCTCTTTTGCAGGAATTGAGATATTCAAAGGAACAATAATTTAAGGAAAATAGTCACCAAACCATTTCTCCATTTCCCAAACTTTCCAATGCATTTCCTCCATCATTTCTCTCATCTCCCTATCATCTCCCTACATCCCTTCATCACATACAAATAAACTACACTAAATTCTTCCTCAATCCTACAATGCTACAGGATTGTCCTCAACTTCTACAAGATTGTCTTAAACTACTACAGGATCGACGAGAATTGTTACAGGATTGAGATATGTTTAGGGGAAGGAGTCAAAAATCATGTTTTCCCTTGGGAAATGTTAGGATAGGTTCATGAAACCTCCGTCACCTCTAATCCACTACATTTAACTAACTCCCTTTTCAATATTAAACCTTTGTTCATGAAAAAAAACGAAAAGGAGTCTCTACATTCACCCTTTTTCATAATATTTCACCACCATAAGAGCTCGTGTACCTATCCATAGGTCTCCATGACTTGTCCAACTCACTAACTGTAGTTCATAAAGCAATATGAGGTCTTGGAATTGATTGTTTGACTACTAAATGAAGCAGACCAATCTTGTAACAACCTACACAAATCCAAAAAAACCATAGGAAGAGGACAGTTGCAACTAGAGAATGAATATTTGGCCACGCTGAAGCACAAAGAGGCCATCCTTGAGATTTAAAGATGTCACACAATCCTAGACATGTAGCTGCAAGGTCACCAATCCACTGCAACAAAAATAGATCTAATGTTGGAAAAAAATATATGAAAGAGAGACTTCATCACACAAATACATATCAAACAACATCATAATATTGTTTTAATTCAAATGAGGACCTCTGCACAAGTAAGATTATGGAAGATAACACCTTCAAAGAGTAGATGATCGACCATTGGTTCAAGAACAACATGCATGCATCTAGAACAATTCGATATCACATTTAGGATTAGGTATGACACACATCACCTCATTCCCTTTGTGCATAGTGGTTAAAAAATGTTTTTAATGAGCGAGGATAGAGATTTTATGGGTTGAACATGGCCAATAAAATTCACCACCTACGATTAGTAAACTGCATTCTAATCAGCCACCCCTGAAACATGGAAAATTCAAAGTTAGGAAGGTGATAATTACAAAGAGTGGGGAAACGACTAAAAAAGGAAATATTTGTAAAGAGCAGGTCACCAAGAACACTAAGCCCATTACCACAAAAATGAATGAAAGGACAAGGCTCAATTTTAGTTGTACTAGTGCTCATTCCAAAAAAAATTAGAGAGGGTCATTAAGGAATCGAAGGTTGAGATAGATGCTACTAAGGGTTACTTAGGGTGGTATAAAAGAGCTAAAAAATTGGTTTGCAGGTGCTACAAGGTCGGGCACCACTACTATAGGAATACCATAACTACTACATGATCATAAAGGAGGTGCTACAGGATTGGGACGAGAGGTCATAAAGGGTCCAAAGCACCAAGAATTTTCCTCCAAAACCCCATAAATATAAAGAAATCATACCAAGAGGGGTAGGTGGCATCCTGTCTCCTCATTTTCCTTACAATTGTTAAAATAAATTTTTCCTACTACAAGCATCATGTAGCAAACCCTTGTAGACTTAAATTCATTTGAAAGAAAATATTTTCTCACATAAGAAAGACAAAGAAATATTAGAGGTATTTTTTTGTTGAAGTCGGGGATATAATTCTTCTCCCCATCTTTGACTAAAACTAACATCAGCCTCCCTACTCTACCTTTACATCCTAGAGTACTCGGGGAAAATTCCTTCAAAAATACCTTCAGGATAATTTAATAAAGAAAAATTAAAAGTCATGGGGGAAGGTTTCAGTGAAAAAAATCCCACAAACACCAATTTAATCCATTAATACCCTCCTTTTAGAGACATTTTCCTTAGACACTAGCAGATTGGGTTCTTTGAGCAATCGAAGGGGTATGATGATGAGGTAACACATGAATTTTCCATGTCCCTCCATTCTCAGGGAGAGGACATCGCTACCACTATTGTTAGCGGACTTTCTATTCATATGAATGTAGAGATCCTTAGTAGAGTGACCACCATAGCCTTAGGAGTTTTATGGGGCAAAGAAAATAGGGAAATAGCCATCACAGAAGAGAAAAATGTCTTCCTCTGTAAAGAGAGTCATGTTGAAGAAAAAATGGAGTAAGAAGAGAAATCCTCCACTACCCTTTGGATGAAGTAGCCTATAACATCCCCAAGTACATATCATATGAAGGGAGGTTGAGCGTTTCCTATGCACATCAATTTAGGTTTCTCTATGAGCTAGGGTTCCACATAAAATTCCCCATTCCAAGAAGACTTAGTGTTCCACATTTTCTGCTTCAGTCTATAATGTAAATGAGCCAAAAAACAAGGGAAGGAAATACTAGTGCATTTCTCATCATTACCTCGTAAGACTCATTGGAATAGATGCCTTAAGCCATCTTAGAAGCCCTATGTTGTGGATTGACTATGCAGACTATAGGTTTTAACCTGTAGAGAAATTATCTGCAAAAAAATTCTTCAAAATAGAAAATAAACAAAAGCGAGAGCATAAAACATAAAGAAAATATACACTAGGATTTTTCCCCTGGATCCCAAATCGAGACTACCATATTGATTTTTCATTATATTCCTTTTAGTGTTACAAAACACACACACACACACATAGATATATATATATATATATATATATATATATATATATATATATATATATATATATATATATATATATCTGTCCAATATATAAACTGATATCATTATTCTTACAGACCTAGAAATACATATGATTAATATTGAGATCAACAAAATACTAGGGGCCCAAAACTATCATGCCCCAAAACCATGTTCAAACCCATTAGAAAAACCATAGGTTAGTCTGGCCACCTAAAATAAGGTCCAAATGTTTTTTCCTGGGGTGCTACCTGCGGACCCCACGCAGGCAGCTACCCGCCCCCTACAAACACCTAGATAGGAGGGCGTCTTCTATGTGCCCCCCCCCCTACTGTGCCCTGCACAATGAATAGAGGGGGTTATCACCCCCCCATGACAGTCCCATGCATACGAATAGGAGTGGAAAGAATATAAGGCATACCCAACATAGACATGAATAGGGAAGCCTTCACTGAGACAAAATTGCTTACTATAACACAATAATAAGAGACAAAAAAGCATAGTGTTGGAGGTAGGAAAGGTGAATAAGAGGAAGAATAATTGGAAAAGTGACGAGAAAATATAGAGGAATAAGAAAGGAAGGAATAAGGAGGAAAGCAAAGAAAAACAAAAGATACCCCTGAGGATCCCTCTAGATATCAAAAGACAGGAAACGAGGGGAAGAAAATAAACCTCTTACTAGGAAACATAGAACAAGAGGTGGTTACCACCTTGGCCACACTTAGCCAACCTGTAAAGCCCAAGAGAATGGAGCCCAAGAAGGGACCCTTGTACTTTAATAGGATAAATATCACCATGATCAAGCAAGGGAATCCTCAACCTCCTTCAACAATCCCAATGAAAATTGATGAATCAAGCAACCACTAAGAAAAAGAATTAGGACTTTCTGAAGGGAAAATTGAAAATGACGCCTCCCCTAAATCCAAGGGTAAACAACCATTGACACCCATGGGAAGGCCCACCACTAAAGCGATCACATATAAGAAAATAAAAGCACATAACACCCTACTATAGGTGAAAACAAAGTTAAAAAAAATGTGTTACAGGAAAAAACAGAGGTGTTACAGTAAAAGGAGTTTCCACAGAAGGAACAAATTTGCTACAAAATTAACAAAAAGTGCTATAGGAAAGGGAAACAAGATAAAAATAGGAAGGAGTAGACCTCAAGGAGTCCACAACCCTAAATCACAGCTTGCCCTTGGGTCCTATTACAAATTTCTTGAGGGAGGTAGAATGGTACCTACAAAATATGAAATTCTCCTCTTCTTTTAGTTAGAAAAGGAGAGAGGAAGAACTCATAAATGGATGAAAATTAAAAAATCCAGTAAATTAGAGGATGTGGCCCTCATGGAGGAAAAATTTCAATAAATGATTAAATAATTTAATGAATTAAGGATAAAAGAATTAGTCATGAAGGAGTCACCACAGTTAGCGAACAAGAAGCTAAGAGAGAAACTGCACATGAAAAGGAGGTACACCGTTCCACCATGGAATGTTTATTGATGGAGATCATCTAATGTATGCAACCATCCAAGTCCTATGAAATTTTCCTCAAGGAATAATGGCTTCATTTCTGAATAAAAAAATTGGCACAATATAGCTCCCTACAATTCCAAGATTATACAAGGTTCATTTACTTTCTCCATAAGGTAAGCATCGAGGATAGAGCAAAATTGGCTGAATTCTATATGCACAACATGATCCTCATAGACATGAAATTTTGGGACCATAACTAAATATTGGGAGATATGAAAATGATGACACTAGCCTCTTATTTTACCAATAAGGAAACAACTGTTGAGGAAATAAAAAAGGTGATGACCAAAGAAGAAAGTGAGCCATTAAACATCAAAACAAAGTTAGTTATTCCCAACATTTTCATGAATAACCAAAACATCATCTCTATTGATCTCCAATTGGCCCCTCACTACATGGAAACACAATGAAAATATATCCTCCATTTTGAGAACACCTTTAGGATGTTAGGGATTAAGAGATTGAAATATTTCCAAAGCAGATGGCATTCTATGCCCCACAGTCTGAAAATCATAGAGCAATTACTCCCCCTAAAGATTAAGGAATTCCCAGGAGAGAATCACAATCTATGAAAGAACCATTCAAAGGATTAATATCAATTAGAGAGGGCTCAAACTTAGTCCTTCGTATCTATTTTTATTACAAGAGACAAGAGATTAGGAAAAGGAACAAAGGGAGTGGAAAGACATAGAATCAAATGAAGGGCTATATCCACAAGAAGGCACACCATCTCAGATTCCTTAGGATATAAGAGGGGCCACCAGGGACATGCATGGACTTCACATTAGTGAATAAGTTTCTCAAAATGAGAGAAACATTTTCAGTTAGGGGTTATGATGGGTCCCATCAATAGGCATATTTTGAGACCCATATTGCTATCCTTTGACCCGTAAATTATCTGGTTCTTGACATTAATCTACATTTTTTTTCTTATAATGTGCTTAGTAGGAAGACTAAAGGGTTTTTTTCATACTTTGTAGCCTAATGTTGTGCATGTGCAGGAAAGAGGGAATTTTTGGGTACATTTATAATGCAGAGGCATGTTGGAGGAAATTAGAGGAATTGTAGGAGGCTTGTCCTATACATTTACTCTCCTTAGGGTCAAAGTGATTCCTAGAATCACCCATCTACAGTCACCTACAACTAATGAAATCAAGTACTTGAGAGGATCTAACAGAACTATATCCACTAATTTCAATATTTTTGATGGAAGAAGTCCTCCTTTCAAGGGAGCTTCCGCTCAGTCACATTTTGTATCAATAAACAGACTTAAGGGCTCATTAGGATTAGAAACTATGAAGCTAGGAGGAGCTATTGAGGGCCAAGTACTTGAGACTATTATTTCCATGTTGATATGATGTATTTGAAATCCATTTTTTGTTAATGAAATTTTCATTGTTGGTTTACATATGAGTTAATGTTGGAGGGATGAAACCCTTTGGTTAGGGAACAAGCCAAATGATTTATCCCCTCTCATGTATTTTATTTTGTTTCCTTTTAAGTAGTTGCATTTCCTTCCTTGCTTAAGGAGAAGATAGGTTGCCAAAATTGTGGTTGTAGGCCTGATCACCACCTGTCTTGTGGGAAGTGTGGTTGAAGAGTCTACAAAAACATGGCAAAAATACGTGTTTGTGTTTCTTTAAAAGTTGCTAGGATTTGGTTTGTAATTTTATTGCATAATATATTCTCTCATCTTAGAAGTTAATATCATGTCTTTGCAAATGTATGAGATGCATGGTGTAGTATAGAATAACTCTTGGTGAAGTATAATTGAACTCATCCTTTCCACCTAATTTATTTTGTTGTAGTCTCATCATTAGATGCGTGTTCTTCCCAAGAGAAAAATATGTTTATTCTTAGTTTTCAGGTACTACAAGAGACTTGGAAGTATTGTAACACTCATCCTACATCAACTTTTTCATTACCATCTTGATCCGGAACACCTCATACTTCTCTCAAATGATGCCACTAAGATCATCTTTTCAGGGTCATTAAAAGACACAGTGGGAATGTATTTTTGTGTAAAATGGGCCTATGAGATGTGGTATGATTGGAAAAGGCATCACATATATTCCATTGTCCCTCATCTACCTTCCTCCACCTTCCTCCACCTTTATTACCCTCATGATGCTCTCATACCCAATCCTATAGAAAAATAGGGTATCATGTAACATCTTGTGGCAGTTTTGTAGCACTGTCGAAACTCGGCCATATTTTCTGTAATATATTTATTTTTTCACTTTCACATTCGATAATGAACTATAGGCTTTGAATCCATGATTGAGAAGAATCAAGGACCACTCTAGACCCTTCCTTCCTTCAATGTAAGTATAAGATAACAATTAGAATTAGGAGGTAGATTTCCACATTTGAATATTGAGTATTATTTTATGCAATTAGTAATGATCCTGCTACTAAAGTTAAAATAATCTAACACTCAGTGATATCAAAGGAAAATATTCAATTCAGATAGATTAGACCTGGATTTTCAGTTGCACTCTTATATTTTCTAGTCATGTGTTGTAGATCAAACATCCTTTTTCAAAGAAATTTTCAATTATAGTAATGATTTAGATTGTGCAAGTAGAGTATTGAATTGATTTTTTTGCAATTAGAATAACATGGTTTATTTCTGCAACTAGTACATTCTTTTCCTTCCTACAGTTACAATTATTCTTTACATATGATGAATGGTACTTTAATTTATACAATTAGGATTGTGTTAACCCCCTTAAAATTATGATTGGATTTTGTCTTTTCATACAAGTTATCTCTATAGCCAACATAATGAGTGGTATCTGCATACCTTGATATGATTCACTAACTGAAGGTGACATAAGTAGACCTTGACATATTGTGCATATAACACTTCCACCTCTAAGTTTGTAAGAACATTTGGTTGATAATATAATTTGATAATATCGAGAGTTACAACATTATTGTTGCAATACCATGGCTCATCATCGAGCATACCCATGCTTGAAATAATGAACTGAACCCCTTTCTAACGTCCTTTTTTTTTTCAAAAAAGAAACTATAATAAATCGATGTATTATAAATAAAATATTTACTTCTTTCTGATAAACTGTATTGCTTTCAAAAAAAATATAAATATTTTATATATTTCTTTTTTTTTACCTATGTGCATGTACAAAACAATAAAATCACCTTTACATTGAATGCTTCACCCTAATTAATATCTATTCTGTACATATTTTTTTTAATTTACACCTTGGTTCTATTCTACTAAGATCTTCTTTATTTAAATCTCCTGATTTAATTACCTAATAATATAGTCATATTTGAGTATATTTACGCCGTAAGGCGTTATTATTTGAAAACAACTTTGCTGATGTGCATCGTGTCATAATGTGAAACCCTTAGATTGGATGTGAGACGATTAAAACATTTTCGACCGTAGATGGAAAACGGAGACAGTTGCGACAAGTTCTTGAATTTTCCTGTATTTCTGCTGTCTATCCCTATCTTCGGCTCTAGTCTGTGGCTAGGGACAAAGCATGGGACAAAGTGCGAGAAGTTCCTGACCGGGCCTGTTGTAATTCTTTGACTTTTCGTAATGCTGGTTTCTCGGGCCGGGTTCATAGGTGCTTGCTTCAGGATTTCGTGCCTGCTCTGCATCTACTTGTTCGTGACATTCCTGCTCATAATCCTGTTGTTTTTCTTCACAATCTTTGCGTTTGTAGTGAGGAAAAAAGAGGCGGGGAAGGTGTCCTCGGACAAGGGATACAGACAATATTGTCTTGGGGATTACTCGCACTGGCTGCAGAAACGGGTCCAGAATGGTGAGAACTGGCGAATAATCGAAAGCTGCATACGCGATTCAGGTAATTTCTCTTCTCTGGTCCTCTCTGCAACCTTTTCTTTGGTTCCGGTTTTTGGTACATTTTTTCTTCCGGCGAGTGTTCGATTCCCCGCAGCTCACTGAATTCTTTGTTTCTTGATTTGTGTGCACAGTCTGGTTGCTTGCTGCAAGAGTAGATCATACCTCACTGGAAATCGACTTCATAGTAGCCACTGAGGGTTCTTGAAAACATTTGAAATACTCTTTGAAATCCGTTAACTTCATTCCTAATGTTTGAATTGAACCAATTGAACAGGTTTGCTGATTCTCGGTGGCATTATAGTTAGTCGTAAAGGAACTGTATGTGGAAATTATGGGGAATGAAAGGGAGATGACTATGAGTAGTAAGGCTGTGAAAATGACATGCCCACATTTTCTGATTGTAAAATGGCTCCGAGTGTCTTTCCAATTCAGATAATTAGTGGCAATTTTATCATCCGTTTCCACAGTTTTCAGTCCTTCTGTATGGGGTGCTGCAGCTGGTTCAATGCTAGATGGGATGCTTCTGTTGTCTCCTTTACCGTCCAATTCATCATTTGGGCTAATTCTGTTACATTCTCAGCCGCAGTTGCATCTTCATTGCCTCCAGGTGAAGAAAGCTTGTTTTGTGGCATGTCTTCCTTTATCCATTCTTCGATTCCTTTCATTTCTGGACTGTCCTGGACCGGTGTTGTGCTTTTGTTTTCAGGAGTAGGCGCACCACCTCGAAACCTTGCAAACAGTTCATAGATATTACCTTCAGATCCCTGAGTGGGGGAGAAAAGGGGATTATCGAAAACAAGTTTGCCCTTCTAATGGTTCATTTTGTTCCGTCCTCGGATATCTATACTTCACCTCATTCACCGCTATGAAAGACAAAAAAATATTACACACTTTAACAATACTCTGGTATGTACTGTAACAGACTATATCAACCTGTAAAACTCCTCTCTGCTATTGAGGAAAGATTTTTTTTTTACAGTTTTAATTTTTTTAATTGTGCATGTTCATGTTCATATTATATAATTCTTATATATTTGTATGGGAATGGTATGCTTGATGATGTAGAAAATTCAAGAAGGAATTGGTCCAGTAGGAGAGCTGCAGTATCCTTCTTATGCTGAGAGTTAATGGTACATGAAAATTTCCTTGGATTGGAGCTTTTCAATGGTATGACAAGGTATGGATGGAATTTGGAAGTATAACATTATACTATGTTGAGATTTTAGATCCTTTAATGATCATTATGTTCCGTCTGTATCCTTGCAGCGTATGTTGCCTATCCTTAAAGCCACAGCTGAAACTACTGGTAAGAAAGAATGGGGTTATGGAGGGTCAACTGATGTAGGTGACTACAACAATTGGCCAGAGGAGACAAAGTAGTGAATGGTTGGAACTCACCTTATGGTGAGTTTATTTTGCAGTGGTATTCTTACATGCTTCTGAATCATAGATCCTAGCTGAAGCTGAATCCATTTTTCACAACTCTGGTGCCAAAATAACTTTTTATTTAATAGTGAACATAATGTTTCCTTATATAACATGCTTGTAACCTTATTCTATGGTTGAAACTTTTTTTATGTTGAGGATTTCAGCTGTTCTATGCCTAGACCAATTTCAGTGTTTCCAACTAAATGAGAAAAAAAGACAATTTAGAATTGCATTTTTTCTGAACTCGAGATTGAGCATACAGTATTAATTTGTCTAGCAACTTTTACAGCACGCTCTCCAGCTCTTCTACTTGGGACTTGTCATCATGGTATCGGGATGGTTCGGTATGTTCGAATCCAATTCACAACTTTTGTTTGTCATGGTTTGGTGTGTGATTATTGGTTTGAATATTTTGCAAGTAAAAAGAGGATATCGGACAGGGATTTTCATACCTGTAATTAGTTAAAGCTCAGTTCAATTTTGTATTAATATTTTTGGTTTTACAATTTAAAACAAATACATCTACTGAATACCTAACTTATACATTCTAGAAAAGTTGATATTTTGTACCATTTTCCTTCTAGCAAATAATCTACAGTTTTCAATAGCTGAAAATAAGCTGTTTATATGGATTTATGCAGAGATCTCATGTTGGATGCAAACAGGGGAGCGAAAATCAGTTCGCATGAGAATGCAATATTTACAATATGTTTTGAGCCAAGATGTTAGTTTTTTTGACACGAAGACCAGCACTGGAGAAATTATCAGTTCTATCTCTATAGATATAGTAGTTATACAAGATGCAATTAGTGACAAGGTATATGTCCTAAATTTGCAGATTAGAATGAGTTTGTATTCTTTTAAAATTTTGGCTGTGCATTTTTATTTTGTTTTGCATATTAACATTGTGATATAAGAAAAAAATAAAAGTTAAAAAGCTCAAACTGTTTTTTGGGGCCTGGGAAAAGGTGTAAGAGTTGTGCAGATATGTTCACCAGCATAAAGCTTCTTCTTTTTTCCCTTTTCCTTGTTTCCTGTGACTTTGGTAAGTCAACCCGAGGAACTAGTAAATTTCCAAATCAAGGTTTTTTTTTTTTTTTAAAGCGATAAAAAAAGTTAACCGAAATTTAAAGTAGTGGTTAGGGCTGGAAATATATATAGCACTTCCACTAAGGTGTTGTACTTGCGGATGTTTTCTTGGGCATCAGTTTTTTGTCGATGTACAATGATAAAAGTTGACTTGTGCCAAAACAAAAAGCTAATTCAATATGTCTTACGCTATGTTTCATCGAATTTTAGTGTAGTGGGGACAGGGAGATGGCAGGACAGATTTCGGGGAAGGCTGGAAGGTACCTCATATTTCTAGAAAAGATGCAACTGTGATTGCATAGTTTTACTTGAAAATATATAAAATAAAAAACATAGATTCTGGAACCTAGGACAATCATACAACTCAATAAGAAAAACAATTTACGACTTTGTTTGTGCTAATATTGAGGTAATATGTAACAAATTTGGTCCTTGCAAGCTTAAGTAGCTCCAACTTAGAATGAGTGTGGAAAATGTATTAATTGGCTACATCAATGGTGATGAATTTTAATATCTTCTTCCCTATTTTGTACAAGGTATTCATCCATCATTTGCTAGGATTCAACTTAATAATATCATGCATCTAAAGGTTCAATGGATGCACCAAAAACCTAGACCAAAATGTGAGGATTTACCTACTCAATGATTGCTCCTGCTGCCTTGTGTTGAAAATTGGCAGCTCAGGGATGAATTTTTAAAAATAGAAATTCCAAAAATAGAAAGTCCAATTTTTTTTTTCTAAAAATAGAAAGTTTAAAGTCTCAAGTATGACTTTTCAAAAATAGTAAATCACCTTGCATCAATTGGTAATCAAGTATTGTAGATGGATCTGGCACTGGATTGAACCTCTTGTTTCTTATTACCGTGCTTTCTTTATGTTCTTCATCTTCCCAAATGTATTTTTCTCTAACTTCCCTTGGTATTGATTCTGAGGATTTTAAATCCAACCATATCCCACAGAGGTGCCTCCTCCCATGGTATGTAAAGCAGTGCAAGGTTTTCCCTCATTACATCCATTATTGCATATAAATTTAGTGGTTCCACCTTCTTTTCTAGCTTTACATTTTGTGATAAAACATAAAGCATATGCCACACGAGGAACATTTTTTCAAGTCTTTGATGGAAAACCTGCAATAGAATGAATATAAATTTAGTGGTTCGACCTTCTTTGCCAGCTTTACATTTTTTGATAAAACATAAAGCATATGCCAGACGAGGAACATTTTTTTAAAGTCTTTGATGGAAAACCTGCAATAGAATGAGGGAGAAGGGAGGGGAAAGAGTATGAGAAGGAACAAATCCACAAACAAAGAACACAAAGGAAAAAACAACAGAGAATGGGCTTAGATCTTTCCTATTCAGCTCTCCAACAACATGAGAATGTACCTAAGGTAGCATTCAATCCCTCCTCCAAGCTTTCACAAATTTATACTTTTCAAAAACCAGCAAGGATCTTAGACAAAACCCTAGTCAAAGATGAGTGATATCATAAGTAGAATGAGATGCTTGATGAAATAGGTTGTTATCCATCCCTTGTCAATTGCATAATCCATATGGGGCCTCCCATTGGGTCCCATATGCAAAATCAAAAAGGGAATTTTCTTCCTGCACAAGAATGTTTGGGACCACCTCAGGAGCATTTAGAAATCACTGTGCGAGCACAATGACATTGGCTTGCAAGTGCCTCAAAATCACTAGCGGCAATGTTGTATCCCACTCTGGGTGATGAATCTGACAATTCCAAGGAGCATTTTTAAGGGTTAATAGCGCACTTCAGAAACGGGTGTGTTTTAGAAGTGCACTCTCTGAAGTGCTCTGCCCTCATCTCATATGGAGTTTTCTTTTAGAGTGGTTTCCTGGGTGATTGGGTGGGGGCAGGCATCCACCTAGTTAGTTTTTGCCTTGTGTCATTACGTGGCTAATTGAGCTCCACAATAGGTTGCATTATTTTGATTGGTTACTTGTTTTTTTAAGTTGTGATAGGAGCTCTTAAGTTTCCTGTGTGAAGATCAAGAGTTAAATTTATGTGCTTTCCAATACTTTTCAATGTCCTTTTTTGTTTTATTGTCATTTTTGTCTCTCTTGCATGTTCTGTAACACGATTGGGTTGATATTCTTTAAATGCTCTTGTTAATTGTACTATTCTCTTGAATTCTAACTCAATTACCTTAGGACACGTGTATCTGTTTGCTTAGAGGGTTCAAGAGTTGTACAAAATATGCTTTATTGTAAGAACTTGGCAGATACGTAGAAGTACTGAAATTGGTTCCATTGTTCTTCTCACCAAGGAAATGTGGAAGATGATAACATGTATTCTAGGAAATCTGTCAAAAGGTTTCACCTTTTTTTGGGGGGGGGATGCAGATAGGTCATTATTTGCATTACATTGCTCGATTCCTCGTAGGATTTGCAGTGGGATTCTCATCTGTTTGGCATATTACTTTACTTACTTTTGCTGTTGTTCCCCTGATGGCTATTGCTGGAGGCGCTTATGCTGCGACCATGACTAGTTTGTCTAGAAAAATCCAACTAGCATATGTTGAGGCTGGGAAAGTGGCTAAAGAGGTATCTTCTCCTTCATCTTAGATTTTTATTAATGCTATGGTATCATCTCCTTTATCTTATATATTTATTAATGCTATCCTTTTATGTCTTTGTATGCACTTTCATACACATTTCCACAGTTTAATGGCAATGTGTTTTCACGTGGGATTGCCTTGTTCCAGTAATTCCTATAGGGAAAAGTGATAGAGCAAAACAACAGTTTCAAGGCGGCTTAAATGAGATATATTTTTATAGAAAAAAATTTTGTGCTTCTTTATTGATTCATTCTCGTAACTCCAGATAAGAAATTCAGATATAGTTGGATGATCAGTTTTCAATAATGCAGAACTATGCTGAGTCTACCTTCAGTTTTTATGATAATTTGTCACAAGATCCATGACATACTAATAGCATAAATAATAGTAAATTTTAAAAATTTGGGAATAGATTGTATTTGTTTGAACACCATAACATATCTTAGTTGATGTAGAAATTGCCAAGATCTCAAGCAAACAACTTGGAGTGCCACTGATGTTAGAAACTAGTTTCCCTTCTCCCTGCAAATACAACTTCATATCTTATAAGTATACAGAGCATTAGCATGCAAATGCACCTAGTGAGTCTCCAGGGATAATTTTGATGTATGCATTCTATTAGATACCTCGAGTCAGGGCCCAGGGGATAGAGTATGCCAGTCATAAAGCGTCATATGCACCCATTTGTATGAAGTAGTCATTTTCTGTTCATGTTATAAAGCCTTATCATTATTTTGACTGGTAAAAATTCTTTAGTTTGCAATCATACTTTTTCAGTTTGCACATCAATCATGGTTAGTTGTGGAGGTTACATTTCCTCTATTCATACGGTTGTATCTTTTGTTTTTTCATATGGTGGTTTTATTGCACAAGCTTTGACTCCCCTCTGGTTATGTTGATATTATGGTATCAGGAAAAGTAGTTAGTAGTATTTCTAATTTTTCCTCTGTTCATATCTTTCTGTTATATGTCTATATTGTTTTATGGATTGTTCTGTTTGCATTTGCTTATTGATTTATTTTGGGTGTTCTGTGTTCTTTTGCAGACAACAACTTAGTTGGTTTCCTTCCCATTGCCTTTCTTATTCATGATTGACTATTGAATATCTTGTGTTTTAGAATTTGTATTGTTGTAACTGGACTCTGATTAAACATTGGCGTTGCTGCAATTTTACAATAAATCTGATATGGCCTTTTACCCATGGTCTATGAAAACAGGCAATTTCTCTAGTGCGCACAGTATATTCATTTGTGGGGGAGACCAAAGCTATTCAAGCTTATTCAAGAGCTCTTGGAACTACATTTGAGTTAGGGAAGAAAGGTGGCCTTGCCAAAGGACTAGGTGTGGGTTTTACCTACGGACTAATATTTGGTGCATGGGCATTGCTTCTTTGGTATGCTGGTCTCCTTGTTAGAGATGGAGTAACCAATGGTGGTGAAGCATTCACTACAATTCTGAATGTGGTTATCAGTGGCATGTAAGATTTACAAGGACTAGGATCTAGTCCTCAAATCTTTGAAATTTGAACAGTTGGAGTGTTCCTACTTGCTTTTATATTCTAATTTTTCTCCTTTTATGCATGCCCAGCTCTCTTGGTGAAGCAGCCCCAAACTTGAGTGCATTCAGTAAGGGGAAAACAGCTGCATATAACGTTCTAAGCATGATCAAACGGAAGCCAGATATTAATCACAACCCTCTAGAAGGTGAGACTTTATCACATGTAGAGGGGCACATTGAACTACAGAAGGTTTGCTTCAGTTATCCATCGCGAAAAGAAATTGTCTTCCAAGATTTTTGCCTTTCTATTCCTGGTGGCAAGACAGTAGCACTTGTTGGTCATAGTGGATCTGGCAAAAGCACAATCATTTCCTTAATTGAACGCTTCTATGATCCTAGTGCAGGTAATTTCCAACCATTTTCTGCACACTTACCTCTTATTAAGTTTAGAGTGAGAGAGGATAACTTCGAAATTTATTTATTTCAGTACATGACATGCATCTTTTGCTCCATATGATTATAATTACTTATGTTTTGTCTTAGAATTAAAAATGGTTCACAAGCATTTGGGTGAGGGGAAACAATAGCCTTTTGATATGCAACAAAATATTCAGAACTATAGTAGTGTGAGCACATTAATGGAGACACAGTGTCATTATATGAGAAGAGGGAAAAACTTACAGTCTCAATATACAGGAGTATGTTTAACTTCCAGTGGATTGCAAGGTTTGGCCTAAGGTCAGGAGTGCGAAAGAGAAACATATTCTGGCTTGACTCTAGACAATCAAACTTAGGCTATGGTTTCTTGTGAAACACTTCACTCAAAAGAGACTCGATTCTAGTGCTATTTCAAATGCTTTAATGGTTGTTCAGATTGATGGTGAATATTCAATTAAATCACATAACATATCACATCTTTTTTCATCAATGATACTCTTCTCTATGCTACCACGTTACGGCATTTCCTTTGCAACATGTGATGCAATTGCTAGTTTAAATTTATCCCAAAGCATTCTAGTCTTCACATATTTCATATAAATTTCCACCCATTTATATCTTGTGATTTAAACTTATAATAATCAATTTATTTTTCGATCAATTGTAAACGTATTTGTTCCTTATCCAAACACTAGATTTATTACCAACAATAGGTTTTATCTAAAATAATAGGTTTCTTTTACTCTCAACACTTTTGACTTATATGTACCACCACATTTCTATACTTAGACTAATGCTTTAAGATAAAACTATCATCGACATCCTCTTATCCTTAGTCAGACTTTTCACATTTATTTAACACAACTGTAAATCATATATCGATTACATTAGGAATGATTTTAAATATATGTGGATTTTGTTTATAGATCGTAGAATTTCACCTATAACAATACTCTCGTTCCTCCCTTCTGTTTTCAAAGCGGTAGTTCATTTCTGTCTATATAACGATTTTTAAATGGTTCATAACTTTTACACAATTTTTTTCCAGACCGCTCTATTGCATGTGTCAACTGACTGTGCTACCACGTATGGTCCTTTTTGACCAACCAAACGAACGGTGGCAATTATCTCTTGTATGATCAAGAATGATGAACAATTTAGGGTTTTACTTAGCCAATGACTACCTTTCGACGCTCATCAATGTGTTCATTTTATCATTTAAGTTTGTAGCCTTCTGTTCAACTTAACCAATAACAATGGAATACTCAGTATTCCGTCTCCAGCGTTTTCCATTTTATTATTTCAGTCATAGCCGACCCTTGAATGTTAATTTCGCACCAGGTTTTTAAGTTCAAATATAAACTCTTACACTATAATATTTATTTATGTTACCTTTAGATTATTCAGTGGCTCAAGCTATTACGGTTGGTGATTATTTCCTCTTGTTGTTGATCTTCCGAGTTTTTAGTTTGCATTCACAAAATTTGCTGAGGGATTGATGCAGGGCTTTGGTGAATAGAAGGAAATATTTTACAGGTTTTGTGCAGAAAATAATAAAAAACCCTTTTCTTTTAACTTCGAACAAGCAATGGTTCACACGCAATTTTTCTTTGTAGAAAGACTTGAACATTTTCTAGTTTCTTTTGTATTTCTATTCTAAAGATTTTTTTTCCCAACTATTTATGGCTTGCAAACATTTTCAACATTTACCTTGAGAATATAATCATTATTTCCAACTAAAAAGATGAATCCATAATAAAATCAAAATGATTTAAATTTTTTTACAAATGGATGGTGCCATAGGCTCAATTTTAAACAAACTTAGTCTCCATGTATCAAAAATATTATTCGTCCTCCATGAAGCCTTCATATACTTCCTTGAGGTTTTTTTTTAATTCTAATTAAAAGCCTTTCATTGTGGAAATAAATTTTATAAATAGAATTAAAGGTAAGTATTGTGTTGTCTCATCTTCTGAGATATAAGGAGTTTGTATTTGTTTAAAACCTGTTTGCTACCCCGGGTAATATTACTTTTGAAACTCATGTTTGCTTGTAGGTTTGTTTTTTATACCGACATATAAAAGGCACAGGACTAGAGACGAACGTGAGAGTGTGCCTAATGAACCCACTTAAGTACTCGAGATCCTAGTGACGTCCTACATCTAGGTTAAGTTGAATGTGGCTCAAGGAAGATGTTTTATGACATTACAATTGTAGTTGAGTCATACGATACCATCGTTAGATGGGTCATGCATGAATATGATATAGGGAAGGATTGTATAAGACACCTTGCATAGGAAGGCATATGTGACTAAGTATGTGAAAATCTTATAGGGTAGTATAAAAAAAAAAAAAAAAAAAAATTTGGGAAATTTGTTACATATAAGACAATAACAATGTGATCCTTCTTTTAAAGGATAAAATGGTGTATTTATTTGTATGAAATAACAATAATGGGATTTTTTAAAATTGTATGGTATTATGTTGTTATTATGTTATTCTACATCACTTATTAAATATATAAAGGAGGATATATGTTGTTATTATGTTATTCTACATCACCTATTAAATATTAAATATATAAAGAAGGATATATTTGTTGTATATTTTGTTATCATTATAATCTATTCATTGTATTGTATTTGTGAAGTCTTGTAGGTAAAATGACATTATGTTCATGAGGAAATCCTAGTTCTGTGACATTATATTTCATAAGGAATCCCTAGAATAACAAAAGGAGAGAGATATATGTCTTTATGTTTCATCGAGAGGTTTATTTTCTCTTAATTTTCAGTTTTCTCATCTCATGCTAAGGTTTATACTATGCATGTAAACACTAGAGAAGAACAAGGAGTTGGTGTGATTCATGATGATAACTATGATGAATTTTGTTGTACTACTATATTTTCTAACTTTGTAGAAGACATGGAAAATGGAGCTAACACCTTGCATGATTCTACAAGCTTGTTCTTATGGGATGTGAGGCTAGAGAAAGATCATGGTAAGATGAAATTGATCGATCTTGAGCATGGTGTGATGCCTTTCATGGATGACAAGTCGATTATTGTATCTTTCATGATATTCGATAGAGGTGTTGTCATTTATGTTGATGTAAGAGTTAGGGAAATTTTTTAAGGATGTAAGTTGATATTAATGTTTAGAAACCTTGGTGAATCTTACTAGTCCCTAATATGAAAACTATAAAATGATTGGTGATATTTTTGTAGAAATATTTATATTTCCAATGATTTTATATTAGTCTGCATAAAATTTTAGCGATTGTTAAGGTAAAATAATTTTGTATTGTAAAATTTTGGTGAATAATTTTTTGGAAAAAATGGAAATTGGCGAAACCTTTTTTTTCTAAAGAGCATATAAAATTAGCCCACGTGTCAATATTAGCCCCTATAATTTTCCTTGGTAAGAGTTGAAGTCCAAGGATTTGAGAATGAAAACGCTAGGATGGAGAAGTATAGATGGACACTAGCACTATAGTTGTATTACCATTCACTTATGTGAAGCAACATAGCTATGGTTTGTAAACACTAATAAAGAAATGATAGTGTGAAAATCATATGTGATATAAGCTTCTTGAAGCTAATGGGAAGAATTATGGGAGTTGATCCTATCTTGTTGTGGATATTGGATGGTGGCTAGGGTTTTCATGATTTTACCATGATAGAGTTAGGCGAGCTAGATATTGTACCAATTTTTTCATAATTTGTTTCACATGTATTTCATCTCTTTAATATATGTAAAAGATATCTTGTTATCCAAAATTGTGTGATTGAAAATTTTATTTTTCATCATGCATTGTCTTCAGGATTAAGTAATTTGTAGGGTTTATTATTCATGTTAATTTCATATATCATAGGGTTCAAATTATTATTTGATTTAATATAGAACTTGATAAAATACATATTTCTATTTCATATTTACTATTATGGCCTTATTATTTTTACATGACCATCAACTACATGTATCACTAGGAATATGTCTATCTGATAATTTTTTAAAACATAAGCCAAACACCTTTGAAAATGCAACATGTCATGTTTTTACTTCACCATAGGTGATATTTCATCATCACCTCGTACATGTAAATTCAACCTAGAAATATAATACTTGACCATTAGATGAATAAACAGTTCAATTCATAGAACATGTTCCATGATTGTCTCAAATGTAATTTTTTAACAAAACTTTGTAGTGTGCCCAATTTACAAAATGATACCAAATGCTTAAACATGGAAGTATTGCATATGGTGACATATATACAAAATGAATAATATTACCGACTGGAAAATAAATATAACCTTAAAATGATAACTTTAACAAAAAAAAATGCATATTTTTATGCAAAAAAAAAACATGAAAATAACCCTAAAATTAGAAAGTGGTGGTGTTGCATCACCCTTTTCTAGGGTTAAAATTCCAACATTTTTCAGCGACGGTGTTAAAAGATAAAATCGTGATCATGGAAAACCTTAAAATTCCAACAATATTTAACTATGGCATTAAATATCAAATAACATGACCCATAAAGACCTTAAAATTTTCAAATTTGCCAACACAAGAACTAAAAGCGAATATCACGAGTACAAAAAACATTAAAATTTCAACACAACCATGAAATTATGAACCAAATATCACAAGTAGAAGAAACCTTAAAATTTAAATATTTTTCAAACATGGCATTATAACCAATTATCGTCAATGAAAAAAACCTTAGAATCAACACCTAAATCAAACAATCATTCTACCAAGAAAATTTTCTAAAAGGCTAAAAGTATGGCTCTTTTGAGATATTAGTCTAAGACAACTTGAAAAATTTCCAATGGGTCATTGAAATTGCAATATTTTTATTTTTTAACTATGGCTTATAAATTTAGCATTAGCGTACAAAAATTTATGAATAACACCTTTAAAAAATTAACACATCATTTTTTAATTATAAACCTGAAGAAATTTTATTTGTAAGATCTCTTTATATTGTAATAGAAAATATTTGAATTAGGTTAGAAAAGTTATTGTCTCTGCCCTACCACCTTGAAACTAGAATATATGCAAGGGTCTTCTTAAAGTTGACCTCAGGTGGGAGTGAAGCAAGAAGTGGCGAAATGGCTCTAGTAGGGTAGCAACAGGACCGCAGAAGACATCAGATGTAGAGGCTTGGAGAGCCCAGGGGGCTGTGCTTCTCAGACGTGGGCATACTCTGGCACGTAAGATGTGGCGGGGTGGGGGCCTGGAGGAACCATCCTACCACAGCAAGGTCATGGAGAGAGAAAAGTCCCTCAATGATGGGGTCCTCATTACAGGTTTAGATACTGTCGGCCAGAGATGGGAGGACAACTCTGTCTTCTCTGAAAAGGGATAGGATGAGCCCAACATTATCGGTCTGTCAAAATAAGATGTAGCCCAGGGAAAAAAAGGTCAAGGAAGGAGATCAACAGATGGAAGGACAGGGGCGAACCCAAGGGAAGGAAAAACCTGACCAATCCTCACCATAAATGGAGGAAGTGAACACCAAAAAAAATACCATGGAGAATAGGCCATGTAAACCTAAGGAAAAAATAAACACTAGGGTTATCTTTGATGACCTTGAAATGTAGTTGTACAAGGATGAAATATCGACATATGCAGTAATATGTAAATTCATAGGCTTTTGGCAGATAGAGAAAGCCTTGCTAATGTGGTTGAAGTAACAATCGAAACCTAAAGGAGATATCGAACTACATCATGAAGTGAAAGCCTTCTACATAGTGGTGTCTGCGAATCTGGAAGATAGAGATCGGGTATTTGATGGTGGTCCATACTTCTATGCTTAAACAGGACTATAAATGCGACCATGTATTTCCAACTTTGCCCCAGAAAAGGAGACATTTACTCATGTCCCCATATGGATTTGGCTCTTCGCTTTACCCTTGGATTACTGGAGGCCTCAAGCCCTGGAGAAGATTGGAAACGTGTTAGGAAAATTTATGAATATCTTAGAGAAAACGTTGCAGAAAAGGTATACCGCATATGCAAAGATCTACGTTGAAATGGACGTTTCAGGAGCGCTACCTGAAGGAGTGTGGCTGGGGTACTGAGACGAAAAAATTATGCAACCTATAGATTATGAGAAAATTCCTTTCAGGTGCTAGAAGTGGCATGTCCATGGACATCTTGTTAGAGAATGCCCTCTAAATAAGCTGGAAGAACATGTCAAGGAGGGTAATGGGAAGGATAATGAACGTTTTGTGCACCCTAACACTAGGAGTAGGGCTAGCCATTGAAACCAACAATGAATGCCTAAGGAGGTCGTCGACAGTCAGAATGATTTTAACGTGCTGATGGATAAAAATCACAAGGAGAAAAATAAGTAGACTCAACAAACACAAAAAATTCAGTAAGAGCAATCTCAACTAGAGGACAAAACTGAAGCAAAGGAAGACTAGGTAATGGAACCTTTAGGAACTCATAGTGAGCAAGAACGAGATAGAGAGGTTACCATGAGTGAGGCATGCATGAAAGATCTAGAAATATGAGAGATTCCAGAAAGGGAAGGGATGGATTTGTTGAGCATGGTCGAGCAGTGGAAGGAAATAGGCCTGGAAAAAATTCTCGAAGAAGAAACTGATCGGATCAATTTCCTGTATCTGGCCCAAGCGAAAGATTGAAACAAAGGAGTTAAAAGGTCCCATGGAAAATATAAGGACTTGGGGATCAAATTTCTGGGTTCAAAATCTGTAAATAAAGAAAAAGATCTAATGAAGAAGAGGGGACAAAAAACAAATAACTAGCAGATTGATGATTACGATGAAGTTTAAATTGATAGGGGAACATGGTACTTTCTTATGCACTAATGTTTATGGGTCGCAACCTTTGGAAGGAAAAATTATTCTCCTACAGATCCTTAGGTGCATAAATAATAGGTATTTAGACATCAAATGGATCCTAGGGGGGACTTTAATATGATCACTTAGCTGGATGAGAAGAAAGGGGGTCTGAGAAGACCCAATAGGGATGTCGAAGCCCTCAGAATATTTATTTAGGAAGCTAGAGTTATTGATTTGGAAACAAGAAATGAGGTTTATACATGGAATAATAGGATGGGGGGGAAGGTAAATTTCTACGCATTTGGACAGATTCCTTATATCAGAGAGGCTCATGATGGAAAGTCTGGATGTTGAAGCTAATATCATGCCTATTAATGGGTCAGACCACAGACCTATTATCCTAGCGGCTAGCCTCCTGGGAAGTCCAAAAAATAGACCATTCAGGTTCAAGAAATTCTCGATGGAGGACCATGATTTCATACTAAACATCAAGCAGTGGTGGAATGAGGCCCACCTTGGATGGGGATCAAAGATGTTCCGCCTCCAAAGTCGTTTAAGACACATCAAAGCTAGGAATAAAATATGGAGTAGGGAATTCTTTGGGGACATTTTGAAACAAAATAAATCTCTAGAGGATCAAATGGATGAGCTTTAGAGAAATGCTCTTTTTGAAGGGTTTACTGAGGAGAAAAAAAAAGGGAGGAATATTTACATAAGCAATGGACGCAGAGATGTAAGCAAGAGGAATCTCTATGGCATCAGAAGTCCAGGATTCAATGGCTCAAATATGGAGAAAATAATACGAAATTTTTTCACAAATCAACTATTTATCATCGGCTCATTAATAGGATAATTCATTTGAAAGACACAAATGGTATTGTTAAATATTCCCATGCAGATGATGAGGACCTCTTGGTTAATCACTTTTCCTCTATCACAACAGAGCCTGCAGGGAACATAACAACTCATATTAGAGAAGTCATTCCCTATATTCATAAGTTGATTACTGAGAATCAGAATAGAACGTTGGATAGACCAGTCTCGCTTGAAGAAGTGAAAGAAGTGGTCAGGGAAATTCCAAATGATAAGGCCCTAGGTGCAGATTTAATTACTCACTTCTTCAAGGTTTGTTGGGACATAGTGAAGACATATGTATTGAAATTGGTTAAAGAATTGCGCCAACCCTATGCTATTTTGAAATGTTTAAACTCTACCCTTATAACCATTATTCCAAAGGAAGCTGAAGCCAATATGATAGATAAGTTTCACCCTATTGCTTCGTGCAATGTCCTGTACAAAATAATTTCCAAAGTAATGGCTAATAGACTCAAAACCATGCTTCCCTTAATTATTTCGGAAGAACAAGCAGGGTTTGTAGAGGGGTGGAAAATTCTTGATAATATCATTTTGTCTCACAAAATGGTTCACTCCCTCCAAAGCTAGAGGAAAGATGATATGATCATCCAGTTCGACCTGTCCAAGGCTTATGATAAAGTAAATAAGGAATACATGGCGGTGGTGATGGAAGCCTTTGTTTTTTGTGCTCGTTGGATTGAATCGGTTATCGAAATGGTTAGATCCCCAAGCTTCTCTCTATTGATCAATGAAACCCCAAAAAAACCCTTTTATCCTTCCTGGGGTATTCAACAAGGGGATCCAATCTCCCCATTTTTGTTTGTGATTTTGATGGAAAATCTCAGTCAAAGCTTAAAGATAGCTCAAGCCGAGGGAATCATCTATGGATTGTAGCTGCATGATAATGGCCCTGCCACTACTCATCAACAGTTCGTTGATGACACAATGATTCATGGAAACCCAAAAATCAAGGAGGCTAGAGCTATTGCAACCATCTTGGAAAATTTTGAGGTGACTTAAGGGATGGAGATAAATCATTATAAGTCTATGATATTTTTCTTCAATACCCATAGCTCTATCCAACAGAACTTAGCCAACATTTTTGGGTTTCAAGGAAAGCCTCTACCATCAAGATATCTTGGGATCCCCTTCACAGATAAACCTTGGAAGAGGATGCATTGGGAAAATTTCTTTCAAGCATGGAAGACAAAGGGAGGCACTGGCCATATAGGGCTTTGAACTTGGTAGGTCTTCTTGAACTGACTAAGGTATTCCTTTAGGCTATCCCCTCCTATATGCTCTTAGTTCTGTTGACCCCTAAAGGGGCCCTCAAGAAGATAAGGGAAATCTAGCGCAATTTTCTCTGGAGGGGTGCACAGGCGAAGCATAAGTGGACTCTTTTGGCCTAGGATAATGTCTACAGGGCCAAGGCATGGGGGGAGAGGGGGCGCTGGGGCTCCAAGATCCAGAAATTGTGAATAGAAAATGTGGTGCAAAGCTTTGTTGGAGGTGGCTCAAGGATAACAAATCCCCCTTGGCCTCTTTCTGAAAAGTGAAGTATGCCAGAAATTGGCACAGATAGGATATGGTTCGAATGACAGGGGAGATAAGAGTGTCATCGATCTGGAATTTATATTGGGCCAACAAGGAAAATGTTCAAAAGCATTATTTCTCAGAGATTAGGAATGGGGAAACTGCCCTTTTCTGGGATGACGCCTAGCAACAAAAAACCTTATTTGAGAAATACACAATATTTAGAGCTACAACAACGTTGTCAAGCCAATGGGTAGGTTATTGTGAATTTCACTATTTGACAGAAAGCTTGCAAGATCTGAATTGGAGACACTAGATATTTGAGACCCGGGCTAAAGGTTGCGGAGAACAGGAAACAATTTCTACCCTTTAGCGGGAGATTGACAAGAGAAAGATTTAGATATCATAGGATCAAGACCAATTATGGTTAGGTCAATGGAAGGGAGGAGCTTTTAGTCTCAAGGAAACGAGAGCCTTATTAGAGAGCTAGGAGGACGAGGAGAAGGCACCCTGGCTGAAAAATGTCTGGGATGCTAACCTATGGCCAAAAATAAAAACTTTTCTCTGAATGGTCGTGCAAGGGAGGGTTACAACTTGGGATAATCTCATTAAAATAGCTTTCACGGGACCTTACAGGTGCATTTTGTGTTGTTAAATGAGGGACTCAACTAACCATTTGTTAAATACCTGTATTTTTGCAGCTAAGATATGGGATTGGGGAGATACCATATTTATTTAGTCAGATACAAATAGAATCCCCATCCAAAGGATTATTGAGAATTGGAGGGACAAGTTCACCAAAAATGAGATGGTTAATTTACTATGGAACTTTCTCCCGGGCTGTATTGTCTGGAATGTTTGCAAGGAATGAAATTGGAGGACATTCCATAACAGAGAACGACCCAATTAGGCTATCAAGGATAAAATTATTCATTAGATGAGGGAAACTATCCTTACCCATGTGTGATCGGTGCAAGCTGAGCGACCATCAGACCACGAGGTTTCCATTATGGATTTCTTTGGCCTGAGCCTCCCTAATCTGAGCAGAAGGGTGCTGAACCCAAGAATGTCGCATATAGAACAACTTTAGTGGGCTCCTTCGTGTAAGGGATTCTTGAATCTAAACTTTGATGGCATGGATCGCAGCAACCCTGGTAAGGGAGGGTTTGGAGGCATCATCTGAGATCACCATGGGCAGATTATTCATGAGTACTATGATTCGATGGATGAAACCACCAACGGGGCTAAATTTTCAGCAATGGAAAGGGGCATCGCTATTCCAGTTCGGGAAAATATGTCGAACGTCATCATAGAAGGGGATCGATGCTTGCCATCAATACTACGAAACATATTCACAATAGAGCTTTGGTAGCTAAGGTAACCATCCACTGCAGATTAGCATTTGTCACATCGGTGATCGTCATACACATGAGCATGCTGAGAGGGGTGGAATTTAGCGATGTTCGAAGGAAAGCGAATTCTCTGGTAGACAAAATGGCTAATGAAGAAGTTGATCACCCATGGTAGTGTATTGACAGAGTTGGAACCTTTGGCTTAATGGGGAGTTTAAAAATTAATGTAGCCAGATAGCGAAGAAGGAGAGCAGCATTGGAAATGATGGGCAACACCCCAGAAATTTTGAGCATGATGGTGGTGTTGAACTAACACAGCATATTCAAGCTAAAGTGGGTGGCTCTGTGACCAGATATGGAACATAGATGGGTGTGCTGATCTGATGAGGATATCTTTTTTGATGTGTTTAGTTATAGTAAACTGGCATAGTTGGCTCGGGGGTAATCTTCCCAGAGAGGTAGATGGTTTTATTGGAAATTGTATGAATCCAGGGAGGATAATTGAAGACAACTATGATAGCTCCTCCTATCAAGAAAGTAAAAATAGTTTCTATTCCATCGACTGGTCGAGTTGCCTCTGTTTGCGGACTTGTTGAAGAGGTAGTCGTGTAATTCTATGTAACTTCATTCTAATTATATAATATAGATTTCTGATTTACAAAAAAAAAAAAAAAAAAAAAACTAGAATAGATGCAGTAAAGTAGAGAGTCGTCAACTTACAAAATGAGAGGAGTCCATGAAAAATAGAGACCAAAACCATTTGTTTCCTCAATTAGGGGAAGACTAGTAATAAGAGAGAAAAGTAGCATCCAACAAATATTCTATGCTAATAAGAAAATTAAACTAAGCATGGAAGTAAATGAAAACAAAAGCATAGCCTAGCTCAATTTATTTCATTCCTTGCCACCCATATCGAGGAATGGGTGCTGCTATATCCTGGAATTCCTTCTTTATGAGGAATGGAGGAAGGAATACCAAGAATGGATAAAAATATAGACTGAAGAACAACCTTTATTTTCTAATAAATATACAAATCAATTATATGTGTGGATATGTGAGGAAATGGAAAATGAGATTTGTGGAAGAAATTGTTTGATGTGGTTGAGGGAGATTTTGAGTCTATATTTTGGAAATTTTGATAGAGAGAGATTCATAAAGGAGCTTCGTATTAACGGAAATAAAAATATGAGAGTCACCTCCAAGGATTAGGTGAGAGAGATTGAGGGTGGACGTAATTCTTAATTCCATTTCAAGAGCTTAGAGTTCCACTAAATTTTTCACTATTGTGGCCAATGTAGCCAAAATGCATAAGCCATAATGTCTCATGTTTTTGAGACTCGCTTGTACCATGCATGAGCAAGGTTTCTCTTGGAGGGACCATCGAAGCTTAGTTTGATAAAATTAAGAGAAGTAGAATTTGAGTGTGAGGGGGATATGGGAGTCATGGAAGGCGAAGAGGGTAGATTGAGAGCATAAAAAATAGGCACCTTAGAGTCCAAGACCAAGAAATTGGAGATAAGGATGCTTTCTTTGAGATTACAAAGAAATGTGTTCCAAAGAGATAGGCTATAGTCCTAAGAGTTGAAGAAGATACATTATTTTTTTTCTCTCCAAAGAATTTAGAGGAAAGATCTAGGTGCAAGAATCCAAGGTCTATTTATAACAAGATTGCAACATGGAAAAAGATTCCAATTACTGATCAAGTCCAGGGGGCAATTTTTTTTATAAGAAAGGTTTTCTAAACAGATGAAGAGCTACTTCCAAATACCTTAAGCTAGAGGAAAAGAGTGGAAAATATATTCACAACATAACCCCACATTGCCAAGCTTATCCTGGCAATGGCACCTAGAGGAGAATCTAGAGAAAGTCAATTATCATGAGCCAAAAGCTTTTGATGCCAAATTTTAGACCATAAATGTTGATTCAGAGTCTGAGTGTGATTGGCCACAAGAAAATAACCTTATTTGATGATGAAATAACCCTGTGGTCAATGTCCCCAATGAATTTTGTCTGGATCTTCTAAAAAATGTATTTGTCGATGTAGAAATTTTTTCTCTAAATTGATTAAGAGCTTGGCCTAATAATGGTATGTACGAGGCGGAGAGATTGAAATGAATGATAATTAGCCTCTCGGAGGGATGTTTTTTCAGTAATAATCAGACATAATAATTTTCCTTGAGATTTCATAGAATATTGCATATCTTACAGATACTCTTGGGAAGCAATTATCCCAAGAGAAAATAGGTTTTCCATTCTTGGCTTCCCAAAAGTATTTTTCTTGTACTAAATGTGTTCCTCTACAAGTCAAATTCTATATAGATGGACCCATTCGAAAGATAGCTATGTAAAAATGTTGTTCAATGGTAACTTGCTTGTTGTATTTACTGGACCATATTTTCTTCAATATTTCCTAGCCTTCTTGCAACCAATGCCACCAAAGTTTGGCCACTAAGATACTCTTTAGGGTTTCTAGATCCGGGAACCCCAGTCCTTTTGAGTTTCTGGGGAGGCATAATTTTTCCCAAGAAACTAGTGCTCATTTTCTATCTTTTTTAGCTCTATTCGCTGAAAGGCAGAAAGAAGACACATAGGGTAAGGCATGTAAAACAATATTAAAGGAGAATAAGTTTTCCAACTCTTTTAAGTTAGTGGAAAGTCCAATAATTCAATTAGTTGATAAACTAAAAAAAAATCATTACAAAAAAATTTAGAAACAAATCAATAAAAATTTACTAAACTCAAAAAAAAATTGAACCATTTAAAAAAACTTGAAAAAAAATTATAATTAATAATAATAATAACAATAATAATAGTAATTAAAATAAAAAATAAAATATATATATATATATATATTTATTAAAAAGCCAGAAAAATAAATTAAAATAAATAAATAAATATAAAGACATGGTATTTTTGGAAGGGCAATAACTAACATCACCCCTATTCTAAGTTGTCAGCTTCGTAGCTGGGACAGAACTCGTGCTCAAGCGCCAACTCGTGCTCACGCTTTGTGGTGATTCCTACTTGACTACTAAGAAAAGGGACAATAGGGGTGATGCTTTGCATTGGGCTGGACCCGCACATATACCCTTTTTTTTGGGGTCAATTTATTTAAAATTTAATAAATTTCTATTATTTCTTTTATAGTATTTTGAAGTTTAAAGTAAATTTTAATTTTTTATTTGATTTTTTTAAAAATTTAAATGGTAAGTTTTTATTTAAATTTTTATTTGGGGTTTAGGTTCTCACTAGGTTCCTTGGCAACCGGGTTATCTACAATTAAATATAGTGATTGTGTTTAGAAAATTATTTAGATATTTTTATCAATTTCAAATCCAATTATATATATATATATATTTATATTTATATTTATATTGGTTATCTAGAGTCAACGGTTGTTACTTAGCACTCGACGTAGACCAAGAATAAAAATATATTCCCAATCATACCTCAAAATGCATTACAGAGTCCCAAAATGTTTAGAAATTAAACCAAGGATGAATAAAATAGTGGCCACACCAAGAACACAAGCATATTCTTAGGAACACATGCACACTGTAAGAACATTTATGTTTACGAATGTATCCACTTTCCAAGATTGGAGCGAGGTTGAGTTGACGACAGAGTTGGTAAAAAGGGATTTATCGAACTTGGACGCCTAAGAACATGCTCGGATTCCTTGGAATGTGCACACATTCTTATAGGTGCATGTTCTTGAAGGTCCCGTTGAAAATTTTAGAACTATAAAGATATTAAACATGTTATATGAGAGCTAGGGTTAGGGAGATATTTAATGCAAAGAACCTAATATTCAAAGAGTGAGTGAGAAATATTCAAAGAGTGAGTGAGAAAAAGGGAAATTAAATACAAAATATATGTTTTGCATTATATCCATGTCGTACATCACGCACCCACATATTAGATATTATATATAATAGCTCCACATAACCACCCTGATAATATGAATATAATACTGATAATGAAATTGGATAGAAGCGTTATGCAAAACATACAAGTAAAAAAAAATATAATAAAAGCATAATATAATATAAATGCGCAGATAAAAGATATTATGGAAAACACAAAAATGAAATGAGATGTCATGTAAAATATTTTGTATTGTATGTTTTCCAATATCCACCCTTGCCCTTATATTATTATTCACGTAATAATGTTTAACATAATATTCATTTTTTAATTAAATATTCGCAATTGGGTAATTTTAATTTTGATTTTAGGTTGTAAGATCAAATATTTTATATGGGGTATTCAAAACAAAATAAATATAGCTTTTAATTGAGAATGTAAAAATAAAAAATAAAACCCTTTTGCCATTAATTTTTCTCGTGAATTAATAATTTTAAAATAATTTTGTTAAATTTAATTTTTAGTTTCTCTATAAATATTTTATATGAATTAATAATTTTAAAATAAATCATTTTTTTATGAGTAAATATTATCTCTTTTTAAACTATAATGTATTTAGAAGAGTTTGACATCTTAGTTATTTTACTGGAAAGACTAGATTATAACCAAAAGTGTGTTATTCAAAGAGAGAAATGAGATACCAAAATTCCCAAAAAGACTAACATGATCATATAAGAACTAAAAAACATGGAAAACTATAAGATTAAAATTCAAAATAGATTAAGGCGTGACATAAGCTAGGAAAATGGAAAAGAGTCAGTGACAACAATCCAAATTGGGTTGTCATTCTTGCCAAGATTTCTACTAGTCAAAGGAGGCATATCCAAGTGCTACTTGATTCGATCCAAACGTTGGTTTAGGTCCCTCAAATGACATTGAACATGCTCCAATGAGCAAAGGATGTTAGTTGTATGTTTGAATCAGTTGCTTAGGATATGACCAATGAGAAAACTCTGATGCAAGTATAATTTGAGATTGTACATGTATTGGTAGAAGAAACCTCATATGTTCATACGTCTCACACACAATCAACCAGCCTGATGAGCACTTCATTATCATAAACTTGTTATTGCATAGAGGCTCTGTCAAATTCTATGTGATTTCTCTCTTCCTAAATGGAGCCTAGAGTAAGCTACCAATACTTGGAATCTACTTCTTCCAAACAGGTGGGTATGAGAGTGAAATTGAGAAGCCCAATCCTAATAACAAGCTTCCCCTTGGTGGACATGTGCACACTTACAGGGCATAGGGAAGGTTGCAACAAAGAGAAAAAAACAAGTTGTTATGGGGAAAGGGGAAGGAGAAAGTGTCCAAGTGAGACAATCCACATGATGAGGAAAATAAATTAGATGGTCAGAAGTTAGATAAATATGAGGATACAAGAAGGAAAAATCATATTATAGACCACAGAGAGGGAGACCAAGAAAAAGAAGGTAAATTCCGAGGCTAGCTATTGGGTAATTTAATTCACCTTAAATTACTTCATTAATTGTCAACCAAGGTTTGTGTACTTATGAAGTGTATGTGGACCATCCATGCTAGGTATTTTATCTTTGGATAAATTTTTTATAAGTATGGATAAGTGTTAAACGAGATTAGAGAGTTGTCACACACATTTTGTTTTATTACAGTTACATCAAAATAAAATGAAAAACTAAATTTAAATTTGTTGCTTAAAATCTCAACTTATTCTAATCTCATTATTGAAAATATATTTTTGTTTGCAAAACTTAAAGTCTATCTGTAATTGCATAAAATAAATACTAATTCTAGATTGGAGAAAAATATTCTTTAATACTAGTTACAAAATTGAAGAGTATACACTAATTTGCAAAAATAAATCTTAGCACTAATTGCATAAAAGGAAACTTAACTTATATTTCTAGGAAAGGAAATTTAACTATAGTTGCAGAAATAAATGCTAATGCTAACTACTTTCCAAATGAAATTAAATCGAACAAGAGATTGTAATTTCAAGTGATTACTTATGTGGGAAAATAACTCTAACAAGACATTTCTTCATCATTTTCAAAATCAATTAAGTAATAAAACTAAATTGTTGGAAGGAAATGCATATGAGAAACAAACATTTTTGGTATTTTATTTTATGAGAGCTTTGGAATAAAAACAATAAATGATTAAAACATAATTGTAATGTAAATATTCGAAGATAAAACTTCATGGAACTTCTATTATATGAACCAATGGCAATGAAAACAAAACTAACTATCCTTACAACTCTCCAGGGGGACCTCCAGTGATTGTAAGCCCGCCACTATTCAAACAATAGTCAGCCACGCATTGGAAAGGAAAAAATTATCATATTAATTCAGAACAAAGTTTCAAAGAATTGGAAATGAACCACAAATTAATTAGCTTAACTGAACTATATTTTTGGTTTCTCCTTGTGGATTTTATTCAATTTTACATCAAACTAAATTAATTCTTATGCCGATAAGCAATTGAACTGTTTTTTCATTGAATAAGTAAACTTAAATTCAAACTTTGTCTTCTGGTGATGTGCTACTACGAGAGAAAATCATGAAGGATTTTTCTTAAATCATACCTTCACGATTGAACAAGTCTTCTGCATGCTCACTTGATCTCATCATGATCTTCTATTGAACTTCATTTGACTATTGCATCGTCATAGCTAATGTTTGAATTTGGGTTTGACTCTTAGATATTTTGATCTCTATAACTATACAGATCATGCCGATAGGTGGACATCCATGTATATATCATTTTTCATCTACAATTTCCTTTCACTCTTTCATTGGAGCATTGCATCTTGTCTAATCGTGGATATGGATGCATAATTCAATATTAGTTGCAAAATGATCAAGATTTTGTAATTCTAGAGATGTGTTCATTATAATTCACAAATAAAAATATATTACAAAACATGGATGATTAATACCTTTTATAAGATCAAGTAAGTCTGAGATGTCCTTGATTAGGTTGAAACTGCTACAAAATGGTCACAAAAATATTAAGGAGAGGAAGGAAGGTAGTAAAAAAGGAAACAATTTCAGAATTCAAATTTACCCACATCAAAGGTCTTGCATGTCCTCATGGATTAAAAATTCAAAATTGGTTCTTCCTTTCTCTTCAGTTCATGATCTCAGAAACTTGTGCAAAAAATATCTAAATTAGTCATTTCCTTTCTCTTTTTAATGTTGAATATTTCCCTTCGCATCTTTATAAGAATTTTACTCTATAGTGCCCTGATTCTAATTTTTAGGAATTTTTTTCTTTAAACGTTTTTTTTTTATTGTATTAGTGGCATCACTGCAGAATTTTGTTATCATTCTAAGTTCTTAATATTTGATTTTGTATATTTTCTTCTTCTCGTTCTCGTGAACTATGTTTATTAAGAACATCTAACTCATAGATATCTTGTTTTAGAGCAACCTCAATTCTATGTTACTTTTCAGGAGTATGTTCTATCAGAGGGGTTTCATCAAATACATTCTATTAATTATGAGAAGATATATTTACCTTACGTGGCACTCTTTGTTCCAGAGACTCCACATAATCATATATTTCCTACTAAAATGGATCAATGTCTAGTGTTTTCCTTGTTAGACTCATTGTTTGAGGCGGTGTCTTGTATCTTTCTTCTTCAAGATTGATCATTTCTGGAGACTATGTATTTCAGAGTTTTGAAATTATTTTGCTTCTTCTTAGTTTTATTCCTGATTCTTCAATGTCTTGGCTTATTTTCCTGTTCATAAATTTTTTCTTGTTTCCTCTTCTGTAATTTTTCATTTTCTCCAGGTACCTTAGAATTTGGGTCAGTTTTCTTTCTTCTAAGACTTTGTTTTTCATTTTTCTGTTTACATTTTTCCAAATATCGATAGAGCGGAGTGTCATCTTCAAATGGGTATTCTAGTGCCTCTATTTCATTATGTTTTGAACTTTCTTTTTCAATTTCCTCTTCACGGTTAGGGTGTGGTAGTGGCTTGCATCGAATTCTTTAAACCCTCCTACTTTTCTCTTCCTCCTAGGCTTCTACAAAGTGGTTGTGAACTATAAAATATTTCCAATTGTCTCCCTTCCATAGAACTAGAATTTCTTTACAATTGTTGCGAACTAGACTCTCTTGTATATTAGAAGCCATATGTATAAGACTACAAAGCAAGAATTAGGGAAAATTGATTTAATTTCCATCAATAAAATGCAACAGGAGTCGAGCACGATAGAAAAAAATGGTTCTGAACCTTTCTTCACAAGTTAAAAAATTTTGAATAAGGGTAAAACCACGTAGTTGGGTTATACTTTTTTGAGAATCGGGGTAGAAATTTTTTTTTCTCAAAAATTCAGGCGAAATTTTATAATTTCGGCCGAACTTTCGAAATTACTTTAGTCGAACTAATTCTGCCATTTACATTGACGATGTACTGACAGCGTGGGCAAACATATTTTTGGGTGGAGATTGGAAAACCGGCAACATAAGTTCGTCCGAACTATTAGTTCAATCGAACTATTAAAATAGTTTGGTCAAACTTTAGTTTGTAAATACACCAGCCCGGAGTTGTTAACGAGTTTCAGGCTTATTACTGTCTGCGTCTGCTGTGATCGTGTTTTTGTGTTTTAGGCCCGTGTCTGCGTCTGTGTCTGCGTCTTTTTGTTCATCCTCGTCTCTTGCTGTTCAGATTTGTAGGTTGGATCCAAATTTCAATTTTTTGGGCCCGCATCTGCGTCTGCCTCTACGTCTTGTTGTTCGGCCTTGGCTCTTGCTATTCAGCCTCAGCTCTTGCTGTTCAGATTTGCAGGTTGGCTCTGAATTGTGAATTTAATTTTTTTTGAGGTATAAAATCAAAATGTAACAACGTAATTGAGTTTGTAAGCATTCATAAATGTATTTGGACAAGGCCCATGTTAATATGTTATTTTCAATCTCCCAAGCCATTTTTTGAAAAATCAACTCCTTTTTCCAAATTTACATTGTTCCTTACTAAAAAAACATTAGTACTAGAGGTCGTTGAATGAAACATTTTTTAGGAAATGGAATCATAGGAAATGGATACGCCTACATATAAATTGGTGTATAAATGAAACAGTTTTTAGGAAATGGAATCATAGGAAATGGATACCCCTACATATAAATTGGTGTTAATATTTTAATGGAATTGATGGCTCACCAATATGAGTCTCAATTAGAGTTTTATGGTGTGTTGCAACTCACTTCCTCAAGCGATCTAGAGACACATTTTGAATTTGTTACAAGAATGTGAAATATAAATAGAGTAGCATAATTTAGTTTCATAAGAAATCACAAGTGTAATTAGGCTGAACCTATCTCTATAATTTTAGTACAAAATGTTGTGTTGGTAATGAGAAAACCTCAGCTTAGTATACATATTATTTTTCTACAGTAAATGTGCCGACATGAATTATTTACTAAATGAATGAGATAATGAAATTTATTCAATAGAAGAAACAATAGCTATAAGGAAAAAATTTAGTTCAACTCCAACTTATTTTTCATCCAGTAAACATACATTAGGATAAATTCAAATATCTTGTACAAATAGTAGACATAAATGTTAGCCAACACTGAATGATAGTATGCATATATACTATGAATCCAAATATTAGTCCATTTAAAAGTTGTAGTTAGTGACTCAGTGAATGAGATGATGAAATGTAGTCAATAGATGAAACAATAGCTATAAGGAAAAAATTTAGTTCAACTCCAGCTTATTTTTCATCCAGTAAAAATACATCAGTAGAAATTCAAAGATCTTGTACAAATAGTAGACATAAATGTTAACTTATTGTTCATCCAGTAAACATACATCAACAGTAATTCAAATATTTTGTACAAACAATAGACATAAATATTAACCAACACTAAATGCTAGTATCCATAAATACTATGAATCTGAATATTAGTACACTTAAAAGTTGTAGTTAGTGACTTAGTGAATGAGATAATGAAATGTAGTCAATAGAAGAAATAATAGCTATAAGGAAAAAATTTAGATCAACTCCAACTTATTTTTCATCGTGTAAACATACATCAACAAAAATTCAAAGATCTTCTATAAACAATAGACATAAATGTTAACTTATTTTTCATCCTGTAAACATACATTAGCAGCAATTCAAAGATCTTGTACACAAAATAGACATAAATGTTAACCAACATTGAATTCTAGTATGCATAAATACTACGAATCCAAATATTAGTCCACTTAAAAGTTGTAGTTAGTGACTCAGTGAATGAGATAATGAAATTTAGTCAATATAAGAAACAATAGCTATAAAGAAAAAAAATTAGTTCAACTCCAGCTTATTTTTCATCCAATAAACATACATCCGCAGGAATTCAAAGATATTGTACAAACAGTAGACATAAATGTTAACTTATTTTTCATCCAATAAACATACATCAGCAGTAATTGAAAGATCTTGTACAAATAATAGACATAAATGTTGACCAACACTGAATGCTAGTATGCATAAATACTATGAATCCAAATATTAGTCCACTTAAAATTTGTAGTTAGTGACTCAGTGAATGAGATAATGAAATGTAGTCAATAGAAGAAACAATAGCTATAAGGAAAAAAAATTGTTCAACTCCAGCTTATCTTTCATCCAGTAAACATACATCAGCAACAATTCAAATTTCTTGTACAAAAAGTAGACATAAATGTTAACTTATTTTTCATCCAGTAAACATATGTCAGCAGCAATTCAAAGATATTGTACAAACAGTACACATAAATGTTAACTAACAATGAATGCTAGTATGCATAAATACTACGAATCCAAATATTATTCCACTTAAAAGTTGTAATGCATCGGAAGAGACATACTATACAACCTTCCTAAATTGATGGTCTCACTCTTTCATCATTAATATAACCATTTGTCTCTTGTCTAACCTTTTATTGCTTCCTTATAAATATTTTTGTTTTGATAATAGTTATAAATTTTTGTTAGGAAACAATAATTATAAATTCTTTTTTACAAATATATTAATAATGAAGATTGAACCTAGCTACATTCTTCAAAATCTAAGGGACACAATTGTATTGTGATATTTTCCCATCTTTCCAACTTAGTCCATCCTTCTAGAAAAATCCCTTTTAATGAAGCAGATACATCCATAGTGATCCACTAATATTTGTTCAGCAACAACTATTCCATTTTTGACTTGTATATCTCAAAACTATGCTCATTGAATTTATACATCTATATCTTTAAACTACTCAACTATTTTATTTCACCATAGGAATCATTTTGATATATCTCTCATTTTAATGGGGTGTATCATATTTCAAGAAAAACATATTATCCATAAATTTTCTCATTGAAACCAAAAGTAATTTGATACAAATTATAGGTTTCAACCTTATATAGTTAATTGTTTCAAATATATTCTTAATAAAATGAAAAATATTCAATGTAAAATACATGCATTAACATATATTTGTGATATTTTCCCTTCTTTCCAACTTACACTACAAGACAAAAGCACATTGGTGAGGGGCGAAAATGGTCACCATAAGCTCATTGGTGAGGGTTAAAAGAGCCTTTGTCACCCAAAACTGAACGTCACCAAAGGTGGCGTCACCAAAAGTATAGGTGTTGTGGTGACATTCAAGGTCTGTCACCAATAATGATTTATAGTGACGAATAGTGACCGTCACCATATCATATGAACAATGGTGACAGACAATAGCTTCCATCACCAAAAAAATGAACATCACCAAAGGTGGCATTGCCGAAAGTATAAGTGTTGTGGTGACATTCAAGGTCCATCACCAATAATGATTTATAGTGACGGATAGTGACCGTGACCATTTCATATGAGCAATGGTGACAGACAATAGCCTCCGTCACCAAAAAAATGAACGTCACCAAAGGTGGCGTTGCCAAAAGTATGTGTTATGGTGACATTCAAGGTCCATCATGAATATTGATTATAATGATGGATAGTGACCATCACCATTTCATATGAACAACAACAATTTTTTGTGATGGACCTTTCATGGTCGTCACTATTGGTGCATATATATGGCAACGTTCATTGACCGTCACCATAAATGCATTGGTAACATCAAGGTTCGTCACGAATAATGACTATAATGACAAACAATGACCCTCACCATTACATATAAACAACAACGATTTATGGTGATGGACCTTTAATGGTCGTCACTATTGATGCATATATATGGTGGCGTTCGTTGACCGTCACCATTTCATATTTTCGTGAGGGTCGAAAAATGTCACCATAAGCTCATTGGTGATGGTCAAAAGAGCATCCGTCACCAAAAACTGATCTTCGTCATTCCCTATATATGAATATCAGGGCACGGTGGAATCGAACCACCAACCTCCTACTTGTAAAGTAGGTGCTCTTCCATTGAGCTAGCACCTTTTAAATAATTAGACTTTAAACTAGCAATTGCCCCTAAAGGTGCAAAGATACACCAAAGGAATAAGAACCACGAAAACCGAAAGAACTCAGTGTCCTTGCTCCTATTTTTATTCTACGACACTCTACAAAGTATGATTTTGATCTACGACGTATTTTTGATGAGTGGTTCTAATTTAATAGTAAATATTATATTAGACAAAATAAATGAATAACTGAGAGGCCTAATGGGCTAATTTTTAATCCTTACACCAAAATCTCTTAATATTCAAGTCTAAGGAACAACTCGTTCAAAGTTCAAAATGAAGTAGACTTTAAATGGAAAGCCTAAAACCAGCTAAGTAGTTTACAAGTTAACATTTTGGATATAAATTCTGTTCAATTTATATGACAAGTTATGCCATAACCTTGAAACTAGTTTCTTAGCTAAAAGACTTTCTTAAGTCAATAATGACAAAGAAAGATAGTCATGGCAAGAAAAATTCTCTTGTTTTTTCTAATGAGGGTGCATGTAACTTGATAAAGGTTGTATGAGAGTATCAAACCATAAATAGTTTCACTAAAACATGGAAATGACAAAGTCTTGTTAAGCAACAAAAGTTTAGTTGAATATATGAAAAGCATCGAGCTAAATGATATAATTAAACTAAAAGTAACTGTAAAAAAATGAAATTTCCATCATATACCATTTGGCTTGGTTAGTTCTTCAAAAAGATAAAGTGCAATTGCATGATCCAGCTCCTCATCTTGATTATGTAATGGACCATCCTGAACAAAAATGTCCACATACAACAATCAATGTTATTGTATTGGTAATACTTTTGATATAATCTATCAAAGCATGTACTATGTAGGAGAATAACTGGTAGTTGAATTACTTCTCTACTCGCATGTACTACCTTTGGTAGTTGAATTACTTGGAAATAAAAATCCTTATTAGAAGATAACGCAAAAAAAAATAGAAGCCTTTGAATATGGATGGCCATCTTGATTTTATAGAGTTATAATTGAATACTAAAGGACTAGGAATGCTACAACGAAATAGATGGATGCAGTGTAATAAAAATAATTTTGATAATTTAGATTGCACATATCTTTAAATGGAACCACTTTTTCCTTTTGGATTCCCAGTCTTTAATATGCAAATAAAATTTTCGATTCAACCAAAGAGCACAATATTTTGAAGTCTTAGTTGCCTGAAACAGGGTAAGGAAAACATTTGGAAATGACGATGACTTCTAAAATGACCACTTTCAAAACCTTCGGAAACAGAGCAACGAGCACTTCCACACAGGTCCAAAAGTCATGACTTAGGTGCATGAGCACACCTAATTCAGGGATGATTAAATATGAAACGAATTAGGCTGTAATTATACTCAATTAAATGTAAAGTAATGATTAAAATCTATATAAATGACTTAGAAGTCAAACATGACAACTTCGGAATATGGTAGAATGTTGGCATAAAAAACTTTGTTCATTATACATTCTCTTTCGTTCAGTTTTGATGCTTTACTTCCAAATTATGTGTTTTCTTTGTTGGAGATAGAAATCCTTACATCTAGGTCGAACTATTAATGATGCCCACAATGAAGGGGCATGTAGCTCAGTAGTACAGTAGCACACTGGCCAAGGGAAAATCTGGGGTAAATGTTAGTATGTATAATTTTCAAGACGGGGATGGAGCTAGTTTTGCTTGAGGTTAGGCAGGAGACCTTAGCCAAAGTGTGGCCTGACAAGGGCGTTGGAAATAGGAATACACACATCTATGATGAACCATTAAGGGCGTCCCTCATGAAGGGGCAAGTGGCTCAGTGTTAGACAACTCCAACCAGCCAAGGACTTTAAAGTTTCGGAAATGTTTCAAGTAAAAGACATTTTTAATTAGCCTATTGTGCTAGACAAAACGGTGGATGACCTGCATTGGAAAGTGTTTGCATGGGGCAATTGGCTCAATTTTTGAGTAATCCAACCAACCAAGGACTTAAAAGTTTCAGAAATGTTTCAAGTAACAAACAATTTTTAATTAGCCTATTGTGCTAGGCCAAACGGTGGACGACCTACATTGGAAAGTGTTTGCTGACCAATATTGAGGCCCCACCCAGGTTCGAAACTCAGTTAACCCACCTCATGAAAGGGCAGGCAGCTCAGTGTTAGAGCAATCCAATCAGCCAGGGACTTTAAAGTTTTAGAAATGTTTCAAGTAATAGAGAATAGTTAATTATATAGTGATATGTGGTTTAAGGGTAACTTTCACTGGGTGAAACTAACGAGACCACGGTTCAAATCCAATTGAGTATATGGCATCATTGGGTGAAACTAACGAGACCGGGGTTCAAATCCCATTGAGTACATGGCCTGCTATGATCTCGCCTCAAGGAGTAGACTCCCCATTTCCTAGAGTCTCCGCTCTTGCTAAATCATAAGATCCGGTATATCTGGCTTATATCTGGCTTACAGGTTGCTGGATATACTCTTGGTGTTAGACGGCTCTTGCTAAATCATAAGATCTGGTATATCTGGCTTATATATGGCTTACAGGTTGTTGGATATACTCTTGGTGTTATAAGGCAGCGACAAAGGTTGATCCTGGACCTCCCCTAGATTAGTCCAAGGAAGAAAGTTTTTGCTGAGTAATATTGAGGCCCCACCCAGGTTTGAAACTTAGTTAACACACCTAGCATCTCTGTGGGCAGTTTCATAATGCATTAGGTTAAGGAGTATAGGGTCAGTCCCTCAAACATGACCCTGGGCCTCCTCAGAGACAAGCAGTAAGTTTATGAATTCTCCTAATACCCAAAAAATAAAAAATAAAGGAAAAAGAAAGAAATTCTCTTAATACTGAAAAAATGGAAAAATAAAGAAATTCTCCTAATACTGGAAAAAAAAGGAAAAAGAAAGAAATAGAAAGAGAAATGATAGTATTTAATTATCAATTCTCGTGATAAGAAAATAAATGAAAAGAAAACATACAATAGTTAATTAGTAGTTTCCAACTTTTCAGTAGCATGTCCTAACATTTTTTGATGTATATGCAGAAAGACTTTGACTTCAGGATGACTCAGGGGTTGCTTTCTCAAAGTTTACTTGCATGCCAAAAACTGTTCTGATGTCAACCGACATGGATAAAACATGATCATAAAGAGATCAAATCTAATAAAACTATAACAAAAAGCATGGATGAAGTTCACACTCAACAACAAGACTGACGTGGGAAGAAAAATCTAAAGCAAACTTTTTAACGTTCCATCTTTCCACTTCTTAATGATAGGTTTAATAAAATAATCAGTTCTTAATGAAGGTGCTACCTCTCCGTTAAGTTATAATCTTCTGTTCCCACATTTTAAGAGTAAAAGATAGCATCTCAAGGCACTGGGGCTATTATAAGTGAAATTGTAAGTAGATAGATTGTGATGTTCAGAATTTCACTACAAGAAAAAAGCACATTGGTGAGGGGCGAAAATGGTCACCATAGGCTCATTGGTGAGGGTCAAAAGAGCCTTCGTCACCAAAAACTGAACGTCACCAAAGGTGGTGTTGCTGAAAGTATAGGTGTTGTGGTGACATTCAAGGTCCGTCACCAATAATGATTTATAGTGACGAATAGTGACCGTCACCATTTCATATGAGCATTGGTGATGGACAATAGCCTCCGTCACCAAAAAATTGAACGTCACCAAAGGTGGCGTCGCCGAAAGTATAGGTGTTGTGGTGACATTCAAGGTCCGTAACCAATAATGATTTATAGTGACGAATAGTGACCGTCACCATTTCATATGAGCAATGGTGATGGACAATAGCCTCTGTCACCAAAAAACTGAATGTCACCAAAGGTGGCGTCGCCAAAAGTATGTGTTGTGATCACATTCAAGGTCCATCATGAATATTGATTATAATTACGGATAGTGACCGTCACCATTTCATATGAACAGCGATGATTTTTTGTGATGGACCTTTCATGGCCGTCACTATTGGTGCATATATATGGCGATGTTCATTGACCGTCACCATAAACTCATTGGTGATATCAAGGTCCGTCACGAATAATGAATATAATGACAAACAGTGACCCTCACCATTTCATATCAACAACAACGATTTATGGTGACAGACCTTTAATGGTCGTCACTATTGATACGTATATATGGTGGCATTTGTTGACCGTCACCATTTCATATTTTGGTGAGGGTCAAAAAATGTCACCATAAGCTCATTGGTGATGGTCAAAAGAGCATCTGTCACCAAAAAATTATCTTCGTCATTCCCTATATATGAATATCAGGGCACGATGGAATCGAACCACCAACCTCCTGCTTGTAAAGCAGGTGCTCTTCCATTGATCTAGCACCCTTTAAAGAATTAGACTTTAAAGTAGCAATTGCCCCTAAAGGTGCAAAGATACACCAAAGGCATAAGAACCAGGAAAACTGAAAGAATTCAGTGTACTTGCTCCTATTTTTATTCTACGACAGTCTACAAAGTATGATCTTGATCTATGACGTATTTATGCCGAGTGGTTCTAATTTAATAGTAAATGTTATATTCAGATAAAATAAATGAATAACTGAGAAGCCTTACAGGCTAATTTTTAATCCTTACACCAAAATATCTTAATATTCAAGTATATGGAACAACTCGTTCAAAGTTCAAACTGAAGTAGATTTTAAATGGAAAGCCTAAAACCAGTTAAGTAGTTTACAAGTTAACATTTTGAATATAACTTTTGTTTAATTTATATGACAAGTTACACCATAACCTTGAAACTAGTTTCTTAGCTAAAAGACTTTCTTAAGTCAACAATGACAAAGAAAGATAGTCATGGCAAGCAAAATTCTCTTGTTTTTTCTAATGAGGGTGGATGTAACTTGATAAAGGTTGTATGAGAGTATAAAACCATCTAAAATGCATCTCCTAAGCTAAAATGCATCTCCTAGATCATGTGTCTCCTTAAGGACAATGCATATCCAAGGTAATGTGTCACCTTAAGAACTCCCACACCTACATATCCACTCCCTCAACCCAAGAGTTCACATGTCAAGGGATTTTGTGTGCTCATGCTGATTTTGGGATGTTTTTTTCATGGTGAAATACCAAAATCTACTCCATGCACACAAAATCCCTTCATGCATCAACAACATGAAGTCACCAAGCTCCATATTAATCCAAAACTTCGAGGAATAATGTCTTTCAAACATCCAAACAAGGTCTAGAAGCAAATGGTAAACCACCTCCAATGTCCAAGTCCATCATGGAAGAGCATGAGCCAACCATTCACTATGCACCCCACATCTCATGAAGCACCCACAAGGCCTAAACGTGGTGTAAAAATTTTCAAAGTAACCTGAAAGGCTAAAAATTATGTCCCTCTCATCATAAAATCCTTTATAATTCCACACATATTCAGTTACAACTTTCACTCATAAGTGTTGAAGAGTGTAACTAGATAGGTCTTCATTATGACTATGTAATTATCTACTTATGTAAAGATGAAGTCAATGATAATAAAATGAATTTTTGGTTTACTTGCTTCATGGGTTTCATGAGCAAGATTCTTAGTATAGGTCTATAGACTTCTTCTTGATGTTTATTAGGTACATTAGTGTAATTAAGATTCATGTAAAAGGCGTGAAGAATACCCTCTAGGATGTTGCAGAAGAATGGCTTACAAACGTTGAAGATATGCCTATGAAGTCAGCCTACAAACAAGTGTTAAAGTCGGCCTACTTAATGGCTATAAGGTTGACTTAATTACTTGGCTAGAGCTACTATATATACCCTACATATGCTGCGGTTAAGAGAACATATCTGCGGATGATACTGAGGTTATATAATGTGCAAAAGGAACAGGTTTTGCGGATTACACTCAGGTTAATACAGCATGGAAAAAGGAGCAAGTTTTATGGTAAAGTATACAACATTAAAAGAGAAGAACAGATTTGTGGATTTTGGGTCTGAGTCAGTGCGGATATATCAAGGTAAATTCTGAAGCAAACAGCATGGAAAGAAGGGTAACCAGATGCGGATCTGAGGCATGCGGATCTAAAATGGAAGTCTGATGTAAATTGAAAGGTACAGGAATATAATCTGTGGAAGCTACAGGAGCTGGACTACGGATAGATGCAAAAGTATACAATGCAGATATATCTATTGAAGGAATTTTCCAATGTCAAGACAACATTGTAATAATACATGTTGATCTTAAAGGAGTTGTAAGTGAGGAAGGTAAATCAGAGATTTACCTTCCTAACTACATTATAAGATATTCAGTTACGAGTGTAAATAATTCTATTTCAACATTTTGACTAAGTACTTTGATAACTAACTTGATGATGGAGTAACTAAGTTAAATAATAACACATAAGCAAGCTCACAAGTAGTTATTAAGAAGATAATTTTGTATTACACACAAGCTCTACAAATTCTCAACATGGTTTCAGAACTATGGTTATGATCAAAGGTAGTTTGAAAGGACTCGGAAGATTCTAAAAATACCTATGTCAAAAGGGCTCAAATCATAGTAAGACAGTCCAATAATTAAGCTAGGTGCAAGTTCACAAGAAAGGTCAATCTCTGTCACTATGAAAAGAAGGATCTTGGCAACATCTCAGTCTCAATGACATCACAGTGTTGAAATTACCTCTGCCTCAATTCAGTACTACTCTTATAAGATTATTTCGATACCACATAAATGAGGAGAATGAGTTATAAAGGTGTATTTACAGTTAAGGCTCGGTGTGACAAAAAGATATCAGTATAATCCGTATTACAGTGAAGATCTTCAGTGTTATAATCACAGGTCAACTACAGTCTCAGTATAATCAATCACATGATAAGTATGACACTACAATTAGGAACTACCGCAGTGAAAAATCTATCACTGTTTCGTGCTACCACAGTGAGAAAGGTCTCACTGGTTCAGTGCCATCACAGCTTGATGAGAAGTATGCCATTACAGTTTGATGGTATCACATAGGGTCTCACAGAAATGGTCAACAGAAGTCAGAGACATGTATAGTGAAGTATTTACAATCGAAGCACAAAATAAGGTCAAAATAGTAATATGTATACACAGTGAAATAGTACATTCGAGGATCTCAGAAGAAGATAACATAAGTAACAAGAAGCCAACAAACATTCACAATTAATTATCAAGTTAAGAGAAATCTACCCTAATCTACAAGCATCTTGATTTCTCAACATGGTATCAGAGCTAGGTTGAAGGAAAGTAAGATTGAAGATAACATTTTGTTGGCTTATTTGCTTATCCCTGTGGCACTTTAAGCAAAGTATCATACAAATTCTATGACATCCTTTCCTTAAAATACGAATTGAAAGAGGCACAGTACCTCTGTGATTCATGTTGAAGAAAGACATCAATATTCCTGTGAATCGAGCTCATCAATAAAGGAAGGACTGAAATACTTAAGGGCTAGAAAAAGAGACCTATAATACATGCAAAGACTCTATGGCATTATCTCTGTAAATCAAGGATGAAATTCATATCTCTACAAAGACTCTATCGCATTATCTCTGTAAATCAAGGATGAAATTCACATCTTTGTTGTCAACAAAATATTTCGCATAGGTATACATATTTGAGTCTCTATGTTTATTTATGAAGTAAGTTTCCTATACTAATGTGAATTTCAGAGGCACCTTCTCCTATGATAAGCATACAAGTCATTATCTTTATAATCTACAAAGTACTCAAAGAAAAAGCAAATGGATTATATGAAATCTGTTAAAAGAAGACAACCTACTGTGACAATACTTTCAGTGGAAATCTGAGCATGCCTGTGCGCTCCTTTCTGAATAAAGAAATACCAAGTGTATTCATGATAATTGTATAGTTTGAGTAACCAAAATACTGTAGTTGACATCTATTACTGCTGAGTTCAAAGGCTAGTCTAAGAGTACGAACAAGTCCAAAATTGCCATAATGATTGAAGCAAGTTTTTTTGGGAAAAAACAAACATCTAGGGTACTGTTCTTCGATCAATACAAAAAGGTTCTGTGACACTTCTATGAGGTATCTAAAGCTTACTATAGCAACAAATATTTGAAGATTCAAGGCATCAATGATGACACCAACATGAAATGATACAAGGTCTATCTAACACTATATAAGGCAGCTCGACTCATTTGGGAGACTATCCATCTTTGACATCTAAAAACACCATCATCTTCGTAATCAATGAAAATTTGTGGCACTGTGAGACGAAGGATAGAAGTGTATTCTGATCTGAAGTTAAAAGAAACCAAAACCATGTGGATCCTCTCTGAGGCATTTAAATGTACAAATGATGAACTTAAAGACATGCAAACCAAGTCTTATCTATGACATAAAGGACTGAGCATCTCTATACCTTTGTACAAAATGAATCAAAAGTCTGTGATCTACTCTATGCTACAGGACCAAAAGAGTAAGGTAAATAGTCTATAGAAGGGACCAAAATCACCAATATGAATAAAAGCCAAGATTCTGATCAATTCCAAGTCTGAAGCTACACTTAATGACATAATTTACATTTTGGAAAAGTCTGAGCATCTCTAAGAAAAGTAGAACATGTATATTTGTGATCTGAACTATACAAAGACATACAAAACTTTTTGAATCATCAAGAATTAGAGTTTAGTGGCACCCTGTGCGAAAACCTGAGGGGATGCTACTTCGTGATAGAATTTATTATGATGATATAAGGCCCATCTCTATGACACTAGAATATGTAGCAGCATTATATCTCTTCATAAGGACTGTGAGGGTATAGGGAATCCGTGACACAAGTTTGTGAAAATAGCACCCTTCTCATACATAAAAGAAAGACGAATTCAATTCTTGAAGCCGACCAATTTGATATTGAAAGATAAAGTACACTGAAAGCAGCTCAAAGACATCTCTGTGGCTTATAGCTAAGCTTGATGGACCAATTAGTGAGATCAATGTGAAGACCAAGTTGCAGAACTGTATGGACAGAGAAGTTCGAATTTAGTGTAAGCATATCTTTTGAAGCAGCCCCAAGAAATTACAACTTACAATATAGTAGTACCATACTCGAAGGCAATAATGGAGAACATGGGAAGTTAAAAGAGGTACATGTAAACTATGCTCAATGATAATAGTAGTGGCAATCTGAGCATGACTGTGCGCTCCTTTCTGAATCAAAAAGACCAAGTGTATTCATGATATTTGTATAGTTTGAGTACCCAAAATACTGTAGCTGACATCTATTACTGCTGATTTCAAAGGCTAGTCTGAGAGTATGAACAAGTCCAAAATTGCCATAATGATTGAAGCAAGTTTGTTTGGGAAAACACGAACATCTGAGGTACTATTCTTCGATCAATACAAAAAGGTTATGTGACACTTCTATTAGGTATCTGGAGCTTACTATAGCAAAAAATATTTGAAGATTCAAGGCATCAATGATGACACCAACATGATATGATACAAAGTCTATCTAACACTATATAAGGCAGCTCGACTCATTTGGGAGACTATCTATCTTTGACATCTAAAAATACCATCATCTTCGTAATCCATGCAAATCTGTGGCACTGTGAGACGAAGGATAGAAGTGAATTGTGATCTGAAGTTAAAAGAAACCAAAACGATGTAGATCGTTTCTGAGGCATTTAAATGTACAAATGATGAACTTAGAGACATGCAAAACAAGTCTTATCTGTGACATAAAGGACTGAGCATCTCTATACCTTTGTGCAAAATGAATCAAAAGTCTGTGATCTACTCTGTGCTACAGGACCAAAAGACTAAGGTACATAGTCTATAGAAGAGACCAAAATCATCACTGTGAATAAAAGCCAAGATTCTGATCAATTCCAAGTCTTAAGCTACACTTAATGACATAATTTACATTTGTGAAAAGTCTGAGCATCTCTATGATAAGTAGAACATGTATGGTTGTGATCTCAACTATACAAAGACATACAAAACTTTTTGAATCATCAAGAATCAGAGTTTAGTGGCATCCTGTGCGAAAACCTGAGGGATGCTACTTCGTGACATAATTTATCATGATGATATAAGGTCCATCTCTATGACACTAGAATATGTAGCAGCATTATATCTCTTCATAAGGACTGTGAGGGTATAGGGGATCCGTGACACAAGTTTGTGAAAATAACACCCTTCTCATACATAAAAGAAAGAAAAATTCAATTCTTGAAGCCTACCTATTTGATATTGAAAGATAAAGGACACTGAAAGCAGTTCAAAGATATATCTATGGCTTATAGCCAAGCTTGAAGGACCAATTAGTGAGATCAATGTGAAGACCAAGTTGTAGATCTGTATGGACATAGAAGTTTGAATTTAACGTAAGCATATCTTTTGAAGCAGCCCCAAGAAGTTACATCATACAATATAGTAGTACCATACTCGAAGGAAATAATGGAGAACAGGGGAAGTTAAAAGAAGTACATGTAAACTATGCTCAATGTCAATAGTAGTAATGCTAAGATAATAATCTCTTGAAAGATAGTGATAAGGGTTTGTGTAGATATATTTTAGAAATAACTGTTATTATAACATTTGAAGTCTTTCTTTGCTAATTTATTTATGATCAAGGAATGAAAATCTCATGTATAGAAGGATTCTCAATAAAGACTCTAGGACTTTGTAGCTAACTCACTAGTTTGGACTAAGATGAACCCTAGGAACAAAACCCTATCTAATCATTTCTGATGTAAAAGGTAGATATAACTCTTGTTAATAATGACACCATGCTAATGTAAGAAGTTAGAACTATGTTGGTGAACAGGTCCAAGATTAAGAGGGAGCTAACCCCTCTTCAAAAGATAAGCATTTTACATCTCCTTGATTACAGCTGTTACTATTATCTTTATACTTTGCCTATTTTTTTTCTTTCATAGTCTTCTAAGTTCTAACAAAGCCTGCAAGTCAAGACAAGATCTATCTAAGTTTGATTAGCAATTGGAAGAACATGGAAAAGCATGAAGATTAAGGAGGAAAAAATAAGCCGATTAAATGAAAAACAAAAGGAAGGAGAATTTAGATCTTAATGGATACTATACTACTTGAAGTTTGAAGGAAACACCAAAGAAGCTTGTGATCAAGAATAAAAATTGACCAATATAGGGAAATATGCTATAACAAGATTTTGAAGAGTTATGATATCGTAGTACCTGCAGCTGATTGGTTCGATCCAGGAACACATTGATTGAAAGTATTGATGCTAATAGAGATACTACTGACGATTGGAAGAAAATATTATTTCTTTAAAAAGCATATAACTTCTAAGGCCCACTGGAGGAGAAGTAATGTACTCTATCTATAAATGTCATCTACAATAATCCTATTCAAGTCCTGCTTAGATGATAAGAGGTAATGGAATAGGTCAAAATTCCACGGACTAATAATGGAATAATACAACCAAGCCAACTAGCACAAAGGAAGTTTCAAGATTATAAATCATAATATTCGGTTTGTCAAAAAAAGGAATTTGTCAAGAAAGGAATGTGTCTAAGAATGGCACTAGGGTTTAAAATGCACATCAATTATTTCTACTCTGTATCAATTCATTGGTCGATGACTGTTATCCTACAGTTCTTGCAAATAGCTAAATTGTTTTGGAAAATTCTCTTGATATAGACAGATTTGGTATAGAGATGCTATTTCATTTTTTATAAGTCATTGTAGCATGAAACTAGTTGAGGTTCAAAGGGTTGAACTCTGTATATAAATATGATGGATAAATTATAATCTAGCATATGTTTGTTGTGAAAATAATGGGGAGAAACTGTAAACCACTTGTTCCTTAAATGACATTTTTCCAAAACAGTCTGGGATGTTGTGAGTTTATAACAAAGGAAAAAGGGAATTGGACAAGTGAAAATGTTGAGGATGCATTGCAAGTGGGTAGATGATAGAGAGGTGAGTGAACGCCCAGCCCATCCTACAGTATTTCTTTGGTCAATATGGATTGCCATGAACAAAGTTATATTCCAAGATATTGTTGTTTCCCCCTCACAGATGCTACACGAGATCGAATATAGTTATGGCAGCCTGTATGGCAGCCTGCCAGAATATGTTCCTTCACACTTGTTTTCAGGTAGAGCAACTCCAGAGCTGATGAACTGACAAAAAGGAGATGGGGTCTTCTCTCTTACCCACAGGCAGATTGACATATAATCATGTTCTATTTTGTATATTGCATGTTGGTAACTCCATAAAATTTTATATATCAATATAGTTCTTGAACTAATGTTCAAAAGGAAATTTTCTATGATAATAATGGGTAAATGCCCAACCTATCAGTAGACTCTTTTATAGTCTTTCCTGGGGAAAAGAGCATCCTGGATATTTCAGTCCAAAGTCAACTATGACTATTACAAAATGTACCATTAGCTCTTTCTATTGAAATTCAAAAAATTTCAGAAGGAAAAAAAAAACTACATACTCAATCCAAAATATTTCAATAATTAGTTTCCCCTTGGATTAATGAAATAGTGGAACAAACTCATTAGAATCATTGCACATTGAGTAATATTTCAGGAAATAATGTACTAACCTGTAGAGCATCCGGAGAAACAGCTGGTTGAATTTCTACTGAGTTGTCCATTTCTTTTTTATGGTTTTATAGCTTGACCACTACCATGCTCGCCATTATCTGTATGTAAATAATTCTCTTTTGGACTGTCTATGCTGCTCAATAAATGATTTTCACCAAAGATATGGGCAGTAGTCTCACGAACAAATTTTGTCACCATGGAGAATTTTTCCAAACCATGAATCAAAATCTCATGAGCAGGATCCCTCAAGCGCTCATTTTGAACCCCATCATGTTTCAAACCACCATAGATTTTATCTTGGTAGTTTTGATTGGAAGTATTTGTTGTGTTCTGAATAGAAGGAGCTGGTCCTTCTATATGAAGAGGAGATCTGATGTTTGCAACTGGAAGTGCTCCAGGTAGTTCCAAAGATGTTAGACTTCTCTGAAGCTAAACAACAATCCAGACATTGCAAAATTTGACTTATGACATGGAACTTCCTTTTAGAAAAAATGAATCTCAAGACAAACCAGGGATTAAAACTATAGACACAAAATGAGCTTTAAGGTAGAGCCTCAGAAGGTAATTATCTGAAGTAGATCTTGAATGTCATTTACAAGAAATACATTGGCATCATCAGCAAACCTGAAAATACAAAATATTGCAGTGATATTTGCTTGGGTCATACCTTTGTACTGAACATATTACTATATCAATTTCCATGACTGAACTATGAAGTTAACTAGCAATTGCACCATATGTTGCAAAGAAAATGCTGTAAAGCAGTAATATAGGAAATACTAGTATTAGATTTGCAAGACTATGCTTGGGAGTTAAATTTGTATAGAAAAAAGTAGATGATTCGTAAGTTTTTCAAAAAATCATTCTAGAAGCAAGGATCATGTTTCTTCCTTTTTCAAATTTGCGATTTACAAGAGTTCAACAATTCATAAAAACCACAAACTCTGTTTTCTAAAGAGTTGCTGGAACACGAATAGACTGACCTTCCTGCCACTGTGTCCATTGTGTCCATTGTTACATTACTTCATTTGTCCTAAACTGGACTGACTTGGATTCTAGTTTTGTAGAGTCACATAACCACCATATGGAAAAATGCCTTAAATGAGGCATCTATTAATCTGACATTCTGTTAAATTTTCTTTTAAGCAAATCTGACATTTAGTTTAATCACCAACCATTCAAAGAGGCATAAGGCATAAATTTAAACTTCAAAGTAATTCAGTTTCATGTTGAGAACATCAGAATCTGATAGTAAGTGCGTGTCCAAAGAGACTGATCTTTCCACTAGTTTGCCATTTATTTCACCATTATGGGCAGCTGCCAGAACCATTGCTACTGCATCTGCTGTCTTTTTCCATTGCTCATTCTGTACCCTCAATCTCTTCATTTCGGCTTCCATAGCCAAGTTAGCAGCCTGTGCGGCCTCAAGCTGCTCTAATGATCTATTTGCTCTCTGGCTAGTGTTTTCCATCTCGAGAATGGCAACTTTTAGCTTCTCTATAGCCTCCTCCTCCCTGACATTAGCAGCCTCAACTTTTGCAAGGGCCTCTGTTATTTTTTCCTGTACACTAGCTTCTGCCTCCTGAAGTTTTTTATTTACTAAATTGTTACCTTCCAATGAAAGTGAAGAGTCAGAATTTGGGGCAGTGGCAAGTGATTTCTCCATTTGCTCCATTTTTTCTGTAATGGCAAGCTCTCTGCATTTCAAATTTTCATTTTCTTCCTTGATATTCTGCAGTTCATTCTCTTGATCCATTAGAGAGGCCTTAAGATCTGCCACTTCCATATTGCTCTTTTCCAATTCTTATTTTGTGGCATTGGCCTTGGCTTCAGATTCTCTCAGAGATGCCATCGATTTACCCTCTCTTTCAGTAGACCGAGTCATGATTTCCTCTGCTTCTAGCTTATAATTTTCAATAGCTTCTTTGAAATGTTCTACCTCCAACCTAGCCTCACTCAACATTGAATTAAATTTTCCCTCCGTGGCTTCCAAAGCAGCCCTCAATTGCTCAGTTTCAAGTCTTGCGCTCTGCACCTCTTCATAAGCGGTCTCTAGTTCCATTTTAGCTCGCCCAGCTTCTACAGTAGTTTGCAGAAGATGGAGTTCCAAGTTTTCCACTGCCTTCTTATTCTTCTCTACTCCTTCAGCTTCTTTCGAAATCATCTTTTCCTCTCTCTTCTTTGCTTCAACCAAGTCCGATCTAGTTCTTTCAAGCTCAGCAGTCAGGGAGTGTATAGTTTCTGTAAGGGAACCCAAATCAGATTTTTCCTTTCCCAAATCTGCATTTGTTTCTTCAAGCTCTGCAGTTACTGATCTTAGGGACTCCAGTGCTTTATTCTCCTCGGATTTTTCTCTTTCAGTCTTCATTCTGGCTTCCTCTAAATTAAGGTTCGCTTCACGGGCTATCATGGCAACCTTTGATTCGGATGCTATGGCTTCTTTAAGCTCAGATCTGAGCATCTCCAAAAGAGTATGCATATCCAACGAATTTGGTTTAGACATCTTCAAAGTGTCAATTTCTAGCCGCAAACCCTAAATTTCCAAATTAGCCGCCTCAACCTGAGCTATAACCATAGCCTTGGAATATTGAAGGTTCTTAGGCCATAAATTCCAAATATTCCCCTAATTACATCAATTGACAAACCATCACATTAGCATGATCATGAGGACCATCATTGTTGACAGAATTTAATATTTTATATTACTGAATAATTGGAGTATCTTCCTAATAGAAAACAAAGAGGTTGGTTTATCTCAAAATCTCTATCAATTTCATGAAAAGGTAATGTAGAATTTTGTATTTATGTTTTCTCACATGATCAAATATTCAATGATTTCTTTCACAATGAATCATTATGTAGATGGAAGCTCTCTAATATAAGTAGGAATTGTCCATGCAAGTTGTGTGGTTATTTTTCCATTGCTTATCGTGGTATTTTATGATATCATAAGCTACATAAAACCCAATAATAAATTCTGGTCCAAATCCTTGTTTTCATCATGCATGGATTGTAGTCCTGCAACCATTCTGCAACATCAGCTAAAAGATAAAGCCCAAAAAATTGGATTTCAGATTTAGCCCTTTGTTTCTCAATTTTGAAAGGGCTCTTGCTGCCCTCGGAGACCAAACTCTGATTCCTCTTGGGTTTCTTGGTAGCAGGCAGATGGCAGGGGCAATAAATATAATTAGAACTGGTTTCAAGGCCAGCAATAAGCGTCAAATCCCTAATTTTTCCATTCAAGTTCCCTGACTGCAATTCCATGTCCTGTGCAATAGCCATAGACATTGAACAAGATGAAGAGGCCTCCACCGAGGGTTTGCTGTTGGAGGTTGTAGACTGAATACGTGCCTAGTGCATCAAATGAGGTAGAAGACAAGGACTTGGATGCTGATTTCGATTATTGAATTATTTTCTGATAGGCAAAAGACTCTAGCCCATTTGGATCTTATAAATTTACAATCAACATGGACTAGTCAATTTTGTCATTTGCAAGTTGGCATTATATATAATATAGTATATCATTTGGAGTTCAGGCTCTGAGTTTTTGAATCTTGATTGTATTGTCTAAAACTAATGCATATTCACATTTCACATTATGAAAAAAATCATAGACGGTCTTGCTTTGACAGACTAACTGACCCACAAAGGGTGTTGCTATGCACATACCTCAAGGAGATTCTAGCAAGTAGCTTGAAATGCCACAACCCTGACATTGAACCACCGTCTCGTTGGAAAATATCCTAATTTTTTAATTTGTACACATCTTTTTTTTTCTAATTTTGTGTACCTAGGGAAAGGTCACATGACTTGGACTCGATAATGACTTGGTAAATCCAAAGTGGAGACTCAACAAAACTCCACAATATCACAGCTTAGTAAAAATACAGGGAAGTAAACTCAATCAAACTCAGCAAAATTATTGAACAAAAGTGAATCTGAAAGATTTTAATTAGGAGTATTGAGTCAGCTAGCTAGCTCTAAGAGCAGAATTAATTCGGGATTTCTCACAGACTTATACAGAATGCTTATAATTGATATAAAACCAGTAATCACATGGAGAAATGAGATGAAATTTCATGAAAATGGGCTAAAATTCAATGAAAATTATAACATACCTTATGAAAATATGAATGCAATTGTGTCACGCTACATGAGAGTAATGGTTGATACTTCAGTGAAAACCAGGCAGTATATGTTTAGGGTTGATTCATGGAAGAGGCAGAGGAATCATAAAATTTTGTCCTAAAATTTAAAGCTAAAACAACAAACATTTTAAACAGAGTGACATTTTCTTTCGATAACATTTATGCAAACATTTGGGAGAAAGATCCCGACGTATAAATTGTACTCTCTGCTGAAAGGAGGTGTTTGTGAATCGTAATTAGTTACATTTTTTTGCCTATTGTCACTTGCAATCTTCCACAACTGAGAAATCCATCATTGGGGGATAACAATATTGGTTCAACATTGCCTCGCAACCTTTCCATGTGCAGGCAGCTTCAGTGCTTGAATTTGTCGCAGAATATTTTTGTGGGGAACCTTTCAGACTATATTTCAGAGCTCGCAAAGCTAGAGTACTTGGATATATCGAGTAACAATTTCTTTGGTTCGATTCCTGCAGGAATCCGGAAATTGCGAAGGCTTCAAGTACTGAATCTGTGCTATAATCTGCTAAACGCGACAATCCCAACATTTTTTGGAAATCTCAGCAATCTGTAGAAATTATTGTTGGCATACAATCCCTTTGCCCCTGGTGTGATTCCTCCGGAGCTGGGGAAGCTAGGAAAGTTTCAGAATCTATGGGCTACTTCTTGTAATATTTACGAATAATTTGAATGGTAGCTTACCTTTGAATTTGGGGAAATTTTCCGCCCTGAAAACACTAGATATTGCAAGAAATCGATTGAGTGGCACTCTTACGTCGGATCTTTGCAAGCATGGGAAGGTGCACCCCGCTCGTACACCCCGCCGAACTTGAGAATGGCTCTAGGCAGCTCCTTAAATGGGCTGCTGCTATTGTTATGTGGCCCAACTTCTAGAGCGCAAGACAGATATGAAATTCTGGGTGCCCTGGGTAGCTAGGATTGATTAGACTGTATCAAATTTTCATCTGGTTAAAATTGTTTTCCTATGTACCTAAATAATAACTGTGTTTAATCTGAAGGTTGAGAATATTTCAATCATCTAACATCTAAATCAATGATTTATAATTGTATAGTTGGAAATTAGGAAAGTTGTTTTCAAATAAAAATGCTATACAACGTAATAAGAGAATATAGTCAGAAAATGTTCCAGACATGATCAACTTCCTAGGCTACTTAATTTACAACCATATTCAAACAATGCTAACATATGTCTGCATTTTTCATTGATCTAGAACATTGAACAACATATTCATGATTTTGTGCATACCAAGGTTGTTTGGGAGCAGGAGCAGGAGTGGGAAGCGAGAGCAGGAAGTGGGAGTAGAAGCGGGAGCGGGGAGCGACATTTTCAAAAGCTCCCAGGTTGGTAGCAAATTTTTATATATTTTGATGCATATATGTCAACAAAAGTATGTAGAATGATGAATTAGATATAAAAAGCATAAAAACATGAGGAAGAGAGCTAGCACTTGTCTTGTGGAGAACTTTCTAATCATATATACATTTGAAAAATGAACAAGAAGGGCTACTTCATACATGACACTAACTCTTTTGACTCTAAATGACCAATCCTAATGCTCTCAAGTGAGACCCAAATAAAAATAAAATCACTTTCTCATGAAACCCATGAGGTAAGGCTTTATAATAATTTTATTATTATTATTAAAAAAAATTGTCAAAAAACTAAATTACACCATTACAATCATAAATGTATACATGCCAAACACTTATGCTGAAAATCAAGATTGCTAGAAGTCCCTACAAGACCTCAAGCACATAGAGTATGGCACAAATTGCATTCTAGGGGGAGATTTCAATACAGTTCTGAAACAGGACAAAAAGAGAAGAGGGACAGTGGTAAGAGAAATTCACCAGAAAGACTTAGAAGACCTGCTAATGCAGTAAAATCTCTTCGATGTGAAGCCAAACAAATTTAAATACACAAGGAACAATATGAGGGTGGGACTGGGGCACATAGCAGCAAGGTTAGACATGTTTTTAGCTTCAGATATTCTGCTATCAATTTCCTTCACTATAACTTCAGAGATTCGACCATGGTGTGGATCAGACCACTGACTGATCATGCTTCTTGTTTCTCCTCCAGTAAACTATGTGCCAATCCAATTCAAATTCTCCCCATTATGGATCGAATCAGTTGGATTTTCTGAAATGATCGCTGCATCCTGGGCTCGGTGGGTAAATGGCAGCCCTATAACCATATGGGAAAGTAAAGTTAAAAGGTTAAAAGTCGACATCAAAGAATGGCTCAAAACATATAATGCAAATCTGTCCCTAAATGTCAAAACAGCAGAAGACAATCTTGCAAAAAAGCAGGCTCAAATAGAAAACAATGAAGTGGAGAAGGTGGACTTCCAGGAAGAAATAAAAATGTTCCAAACATACCACGCAAGCCTGAGACAAGAGGAAGATATGTGGCGGCTCAAATCTCGCAATAGCTGGCTCAGCTCTGGAGACAGGAATACAAAATAATTTCACAAGCAAGCAAACTTTCGAGAGATCAAAAATGGCATTACCCAAATTCAGCATGGATCTCAAACTCTCGATTCTTTTCATGAGATTAAGGCCGATGCAATAGATCACTTCTCTGCCCTGTAACATGATGACCAACCGTCGGCCCCCATTAGTGAAGCCTTCTTCTTGGACTTGATGCCTTCTTTGGTGGCTACTAAAGCCAATGAAATCCTTGCTACTCTGCCTGATCCTAAAGAAATTCAAAATGCAGTGTTTTCCTTTTCTCCAGATAAGGCCCCTAGGATTGATGGCTTCACTGGTAGGTTTTATTAAACCTATTGGCATCTAATAAAAAGAGATTTATGCCAAATGATTGGGTATTCCCTAAAGATCTCATACATCGGCGGTGGAATAAATTCAGCCTTTTTAGCCCTGATACCAAAAGAACAAAATCCATCCTCTTTCTCGAGATTTAGGCCAATTTTCCTCTATAACTTCTATTATAAAATTACTGCCAAAATCCTAGCCCTTAGACTGAAAGTCCTCCTACGCCTCCTCATCCCTCCTAATCAAGGCAGCTTCGTCCCAGGAAGATAAATATATGACACAATACAATCTTAATCCAGGAAGCCGTTGACTCGAGTTGGAGACGTAAGGAGAAAGGAACGGTCATTAAACTGGATATGGCTAATGCATTTGATAGGGTTCGGCATAAATTCCTCCTCGACATAATGAAGATGGGATTTAAAGAGACCTTCATCGGATGGATAGAGAAATGCAGTGTCAGGCCCTGGATCTCTCCTCTGATTAATGGTAGGGGGGATGGGTTCTTCCAAGCTTCAAGAGGTCTCTGAAAAGGGTGCTCGCTCTCGCCCTTTTTATATATATTGGTCGGAGAGGCTCTTAGTCGCAACCTTGAAGCAGCAAGGATCTCTCATCACATCCCAGGAATCAAATTCAAAGAAGGAATCAAAAGCATAAATCATGGGAAATTTGCTGATGATACAACTCTTCTAGGTGGGGCCTCTCTGGTCATAACTAGAAGATTCAAGTCTTACTTGCAAAGATTCTGTTACACCATTTTTTGGTCATCTAACCTTTCATCATTAGATGGACCCAAGTACACCATGTAAGACCAGTTTTACCCCAAGTAAAACTGCTTTCACTATGTTAATTAAGAAACCCCAAAAGGAATAATTAATTAAACCATAATTTAATTATTATTCCCAGTCATGTTTAACCCAAAAACAAAGAAATTAATGAGATAAACCCATAGTTATCTTATTTTTTTCTAGGAATAATTATTTAAATAATATTCCTTGTTAAATATGACCAAATCAACCACCATTAATCAAATAAATCATTATTTATTTGATTATATCCCAACCACTTCCTTAAAAACATAAATAAATCATTTATTTATTTATTTTTCACTAATCAAGGGATTTGACCCAAGTCAAACACCCTTCCCCTCCAACAAATAATAATAAAATATTCCATAGAGGTGGATCTAGATGTGATTAACATTATTTTAATCATGCACCAAGATCTAGAAGGACCCAATATTTTGTTATAAATAGGAGGGTTTTCCCCATCATTCTTCACCTTTTGTTGTCTATTAGATCACTCTAGATCTATACACTTGGTCTCATTTCTGCCATTTTGCTCCCATTGAGCTCTACCTTCTACATTGGGGTTTTTATCTACGAGAGAGAGAAAACTTAGATCTGAAGTGCTGAGGACTACAAAGAACCCATCCCATTGAGGAGATCTAGATACACCTTCTTGTTTCCTCCCAGGTGCCCTGTAATATAAAAATTCATTCAAAAAATCGTGTTCTTGTCTTGTCTGTTGGATGCATGGAGCAAACTCTTTACTTAACTGCTTAATGTCTTTCCATTTATAGATCTGTTTGTTGCAGCACTTTAACTAGTAATTGCAGATCTGAAGATGTTTTGCAGCCATTATTGTTGTTAGGGCTATTAGTTATGCGTAGCTAAAGTGGTTCTTTTTCGTACACTTCGACGAAGAATCCATACTAACAGATTCCAAGAAGCATCTAGAGGGAAAACAAGTGATGCCAAATGTAGAATATATGCATGGAATATCTCCATTAGAAAGGCCAATAAAATAGAATAAATATTGGGATTTAAGGTATAAATAGACTGGAAGGAATTTAAATACTTAGGAGCCAAGTCACCAGGTTCGTGTTCGTGTTTGAGTTCGGCAACGTTGAAATTCGAATAAAGTTCGGCACCGAAAGTTTTTCGATAAATTTCGGCATAAAATTCGACATATAGAAATTTGAAAATCTATATATATATATATATATATATATATATATATAACAATTTTAAGCATGTTGAAAGATAAATATGATGCACATAAATAAGATGATAGGATTATTTCTCAAACATTTACATCATTTCAATTTTCCACATATAAACCATGAAAGTGAGTGCCAAAATTCCAATAAATAAACAACTTCAGTCTTCCATACATAGTAAACAAGGTGAGAAATTCATCATAGACATTAGCAGTAGGCTAGTAGCACTATAAGAATATCAAATTCAACAAAACCATGGGCCATATCAGATTTCATATATTGAAAACAATATGATAAAAAATTATTCAAAATATATAAACTTTAAAGTACTTTGGCAGTTTTAGAATATTGTTCATGCAAAAAGTAAACTAGAAGTCTAGCAAAAATTAAACTAGAAGTATAAAACGAACACAAGTTTTATTCTTGATGTTCTAGTGGCCCACTTGTGATATCAAAAAGTTCTATATCATCAAGAGCAGTATGGGTTTTGAATCCTCTAGATGCCTCAGCATCAGATTCATCACTCAGTTCTTTGTCAATGTCACTATCATTGTAAAAATCAGCTTCGCCTTCATCCCTTGATGCATTAAGAACAGGATCAATGTACAGAGTAGAGGAATTGGATGACTCTTTTGACACATTTTTCAAAACCAAGTGCAAGTTACTACGAACATAAACAAGATCTTATAATCTTCCAGATAACAATCTATTTCGTTTCTTGGAATGAATGTGGTCAAAGGAACTCCAATTCCTTTCACATGCTGATGCACTTGATCCCCGACTTAAGATACGAATTGCAAAATTTTGCAATTATGGTGCCCCTGGACCATAAAACTCCCACCATACTACTGGATCACTTATGCTCCTATCATACTTTGCTGATTCTGTACCAAATAGCCCTTCTTCTAACCTGTATGCCCTCAACTGAGATCTGACCAAACCTGCAATTGTTGGATTTGGATGTAGCTTCTCAATAGCATGAATAAGTCCATTCATGACTTCTTCATCCCTATGCCTGGGCAACCCAAACAATATAGGGTCCAAATAACATGCTGCTGCATGTAATGGACTATGCATCATCTTCCATCTTTGATCAATTACTTCCCATATCTCCTGGTAATCAGCTTCCACATTATTAAAAGCACTTGCAATGGCCTCTTTGCAACGATCAATACTTTCATAAACAAAACCCATACAAGGTTTGTCACCATCAACCATGCGGAGCACATTAACAATTGGGCCACATATTTTTAAAACCTTGTCTACATTTTCCCAAAAGCCATTATTGAACACTATTTGTTCAACATGTTTCCCCTTAGATTTCTTTGAAAGGGGAGATCTTTCCCACTCAGTATTGCAGAAAACAGCTCTTAGGCTTCCTTTTTCCTCAACAAATCTTTTCAAAGTAATATAGAAAGTAGCAAACCTTGTATCACAAGGCCTCAACAACTCTTTAGATGCATTCTTCCTGTATATGCTCAAAGTGAGACGATGGTTGATGATGAAGTTTTCAATTGTTTTGGCTCTTCGTATTGTTTCATTGACCCAAGGAAATTTGGCTAAATCATGCAACATCAAATCCAAACAATGAGCTGCAAAAGGGGTCCAATAAATATGATTATACTTTTCCATAATCACTCTCCCTGCACCAACACAATTTGATGCATTATCTGTAACAACATGGACCAGATTTTCCACCCCAACCTCTTGAATTGCTTCATCCAAAATTTCAAAAATAAATTTTGATGTCTTCACCTGATCCATTGCATTAGCTGCCTTCAAGAAAAGTACCCCTCGAGGACTATAAACAAGCACATTGATCAATGGGAAATGACACAAATCTTACCAACCATCACTCAAAATTGTGCACCCTGTATGCTTCCAAGACTCTTTTATCTCAGACAATTTTGCTCTGACTCTTTCTTTTGTTTTCTTTAGCAAAGTGGTCCTTAAAGCTTCATATCCAGGAGGAACATAGCTCTTTCCAAAATCAATGGCATTTTTAATTAGATTTTTAAAATATGGACTCCTGGCCACATTAAAGGGAATTTCACATGCATAAAAAAATTATGCACAAGCATCATCAACTTCCTATCTCTCCACAGGTTTCCAGAATTGAGTTAATGTTTTGGTTCCACCTGTTTTTACAGCAGTAGAACTTGATCCACCAATGGTTGACATTGAATTAGTGGTGAACGTGTTTGAGGAAGAGACAGGAATCTCCCTCTCAATTCGCTGCCTCTTCTACTGCCTTTTTTCCTTTTTCGCCTTTGAAGAAGAATAGCTTTTTTCCACTACGACTTTTTGTTCATATGAGATCTTAGTGCAGCCCTCAACACCACCTCCACTGCCATTGCTAATACTGAGAAGGTGATCCACAGCTCTAGTTAAAGAGCCAGTGAATTGATGCCCACAAATCTCACACACAAGATTTTTCCCATCTTTTCTAACAAAATTCCATGCTACCTGAGTTGATTTTGGGGGTGTCATTGTCCTGACTCTTGATTGCTGAAGTGAATCACAGTGGGTGAAATGTCTACTACTTTTTTTTAAATAACATTAGAATTAGTTCTAAATAATTTTGCATTGACTGTACTGTAATTTAAATAATTTAAATTTTGCATTATGACTGTACTGTAATTCTGCTAGACTGTAATTAAATTTTTTTTTAACAAACAGACTTACAAATAAAGGACAGATTAAAAATTTAAAGCCTTTTTATGAGGCATTACAGACTACAGTAACCCTGAGGGCCTAGCCTATCACAAATTCACAATAGCATTAATCGAAAATGGACACCAATAGTTCAGTTTCTATCAGAGAATAGGAAAAGAAAATGGCGCTCTGGTACATGCAAAATGCCCAGATATTGAACCATAATCACCTGCTGAGTCTGTGGATGAATCTAGGGCTGGTTACTGAGGAATTGTTTTCGGTTCTGTGGTAGGGAATTTCTGAGCAGCGAATCAAGGTGAATCTAATATCTACTCTGACAACATTCGGCCTTCTTGTTCTCTATTCTGTCCGAGTTTTGTTGAGGTCACAATTGTACATGATTGGGACCTAATAAAAATTCTAGAGCAGAACGTCTTAATCAATTTCTGAATCCATCCAAGAATTATTTTGGCACATTCTTGCTAATCTTGAAGCATAGTTCTGTGTTATGTTTTTTTTTCTTCTATAAGGAGAATAAGATCCCAAACCATTGAATCTGTGTACTAATCTGAGAGAAATTGTAGTGAATTATTCTCTTCGTTTTCTTGAGAAAATCCAGGGTGGATTTTCAGCCTAATTACGGAGGCAACTCAGCATTTTGGTAAGCCTTATTTGACCCTTTTTTGTAGGAGCCTTGTGAACTGAAGTTGTGACGTCTTAATCTGAGCCATCATTGTAGGGGTACTGTGCAAATTTCAACCTCCTAATCAGTCATTTCTTGACTCATTCTAGATTCATATTAAGAATTAATTGCAAATGTTATGGCTCGATTTTGAAGGGCATGTCTGAAGCATCTTGCACACTATGGTTGCATTATACCTTGGTGATTTTCTGGGTAAATTTACAATATAAATTGTGTTCATTTGTGATATGATCCGTGGCAACTTTTGAGACACTTTGTGGAACTTTCCAAAATTTTGAGCTCTTTTATAGAATGTTTTACAGACTGTAGCAAGGGTATTTTGACATCAATCTCGAAGCAAGTCTAAAGGGATAGATCAAGAGTCAAGACGATGTAAATGTATTTTATTTTAATTATTGAAAATGCCAGCAGTTGACTGAGGCTGAGTGAACTTACGTGTGAGCACTGAGGACTGTGAGCCTGGGCCAGCAATGTGAGCCTGTATAGCGGCTAGCCTGTGGCGCTGTGGACAAATACTGTGAGCCTGTGGAGCTAACTCTAAGGGGCTGTGCGCTCTGGATTCTGGACACAATTTACAAACAGTGCGCTGTGGTCCTATGGAGTGAGGAGTCTGGAAGCCTGTAACCTGTCTGTTGTGGCGGCTGTGCGCTGTAAGCCTGTAGGCTGTAACCGAGAGTAAGTTTTTCGTTGGGCCGAGAGTAACCTGTCTGTTGTGGCATCGAGCCGAGAGTAAGTTTTTCGTGAGCAGTTTGAGCAACAATGCCGCAAACCTATTACCAATTTACCAAATGCCAAACCTAAACTCGAATTTTTTGCTGAATTTAATAAATAAATAAAAAACGGATTTAATCGAATTTTTTCATGTTCATGTTCGGGATTATGTTGGGCATGAGGTTCGGATTTGTGTTCGCCGAACACAATAGAATTTTTTCGAATGCCAATTAAATTCGACGAACTTCGAATTTTTTCCTTCAGGTTCGCCGAACCTGGTGACTAAGCTTAGGAGTCCCAATTTTGTTGAAAATGACCAGTCCGAAGGCCTGGCAAGGCACGATTGACAAAATGAAACAAAAAATAACCAATTGGGGAGGGATTTGGTTAAATCCAGCAGGTCATCTCATTCTTATCAAATCAATGTTGTCTTCTCTCCCTTTATATCAGTTTGCGGTCCTCCAGGCTCTGAGGTATATCCTGCAGCAACTTTGTAGTTTTATAAGGAAGTTATTATGGGAAGGAGGGAAAAAAACAACAAGAAAATATCACATGGTAAACTGGAAGGTTGTTACATCACCTAGGCAACATGGAGGACTAGGAATTTGAGACACAAGATTAACTAACCCAGCAACTGGGGCCAAATTATGGTGGGGGCTAGTCATAAAACCCGAAGAATGGTGGGCCCAAGTAATAAGAAGAAAGTATTTCAAGCAACAAGAACAGGAAAACAGGTATATTCCAACCACTTAGGGCTTCCCAATTTGGCATATTCTTCTATCCTCATCTCTTTTAATTACTCAAAACATCAGTAGAATTCCTAGAAATGGTCTGACAGTTAAAATTTGGGAAGACAAAATAATGAATAACGATCCACTAGCAGATTTGGAACAGCTGAAACTCCTTTGAGATCACTTCAAGTCGATCAGAATTACAACCTTGTCACAAATCTCAGTGTGGGATGAAAAGAGGAAATGGGAAGGGTGGCTTCTGTCGGATCTCCCCGAAGAGCTAAATGAGCAAAAAAAATAACTCCTAAATCTTCTCGAGGGATGTTCTCCAATAGCAAGAGATAAACCAGACAAATGGTGCTGGAAGAACACAAGATACTCAGTCAAACAAGGCTACACACATATCCTCTTTAAGGAACAGGTTCCCCTTAAAAGTGGGATATGTAATCGGATCTGGATACCAAATGCTATACCCAAAGTAAATTACTTCATCTGGTAGCTAAACCACAAGAAAATTCTCTCACAGGGAAACATAAGGAAAAGAGGTATAAGCGGGCCAACCAAATTCCCTCTTTGTGAACCAAGTTTTTGACTGAAAATCCAACAGTACTCTGACCTGGTTACCCCAGCCAAGTTTTCAACAGTGGTCCCGATCAATATTTTCAAATATACAAAACTATTTATAGGGCTTCGATAAATCTAAAAGAGGGCTTTCCTTGGTGAGATGTTTGATGAAAAGCTTAAAGCAATTTTCACAATATTACACTCGCCACAAGTGTACTATATCCTTTCTTCCGACACATCCGCCCATGAGGATCTGATTTCCGCCACCTTACGTGATGAAAAGGAGCAGCTGCGAAAGACTCCAGGATGGAAAAGGGGTGGACTTTGATCATAACCCGAATCATGTACCAGAACATACTTCCAACGAGCCCTAGAATGAGAAGAGGCATGGATTTTCTTCGCACATGAATGAGGCACACTCTGAATCACATTTAGGTTTATATAGGAGGAAGATTCATTACAAGGACCATTGCTATAAACCTGCATCTAATGTCAAACAAGTAATTTTGGAACATAACGACCTCTGGGACAAAGTTGCAAGCTTGCAAAAGCGGGGGCTGATAGGAAGATGGTTGTACCCAAAGGATTTAATTTTTGATCTGCCAGAGTGGGTAAAAACCTTCTGGTGTCCAATTCTAGAATACATTCCTAAAGTAAGTAAAATGATGCGAAACTGGTTCAGCGAGCATTTTCTGCATGAGGAATATTGTAGGAAGATTATGACTTGAACTTGGGTCTGGGGCAGGAGTTTCATGCAGCTCCTACCATGGTTTTTGGGTTTTAATCCAGTAATTGATGCCCCGAAGAGTAAGCTGATTTGGGTCAAATTACCAGGCTTACCCGTGGAGTTCTGGATCTTGAAAACACTTCGGGCTATTGGAAATTCCATTGGAACGACAAAATATTTGGATCCTAGATGCATTGGTACTGCGGACAAGTGGATTGCTTGGATTTTAGTTGAAGTTTCATTCCAAGGTGGGTTGCTGAGTGATGTTGATTTCATTTGGGGACAACGAATACACTGACAGAGACTAGACTACTGGGGTGTGCCATTCTGCTCTCATATGTCACCACACTAGTCACTTGCAAAGAATCTGTCCTATGCGACAATGGAGGAGAGGATGCCACAAAGACATGTCTTTTGGTCGCCAACATGGAAATAAGTCAGCTCGTGCATCTAGGTCTGACTCGGGTAAGTCAATTCCCCCCTCTTATAACAATGTCAGATCTTACTCTTCAGATTTACCTTTGTTAATTATATGTACTACAAAAGCCCCATATTTACCTGAAAACACGGGTTCCCCTCGCTACAATCAAGAATTCTCTCCAATTTCCCACGAGTCAACCTCACCGCACTCTAATAAACCAATAGATGACCCCCAAGGAATGGTCTATACAAGCAATCCTACCTTATCACCATGTCCACATCCCTCTGAACCGCTAGTGGTTTCACCATCGATGCCCCCCCCTGGAATGGGCTTCTCCATTATCTTCTCATGAACCTGATCCCCCACAACGCCCAGATTCCCCGCAGAATACTGTGGGTAGTGATTTAGATGCGCTTCTAGGAAACCCGATGCTAGATATGGCTACACTTACTGTCTTTGATAAAGGAATTTCAAAACCCTTTCCTCATATATCTCCTGAGTCAGCGTCAAACATCACTGTCAAGAAGACTAATAAAAAGGGATCAAGGCATTTTTGTGGTTGGCTTAGGACAAAATCATTATTTCAAGGGGATCTGCATGATTTGCATGATGTTCCTATTACTACAATTGGTGATATTCGGGGCCTTAGAGCAAACAGCCCCAATGAAGTACCTAAACGATGACTATGGTATCTCTGAATGTAAGAAGGTTGGGCAGACCCTCTAAAAATATCCGCCTTTGCCAGATGTTCTCAGAAATAAATCCATCAATGGTATTTCTCCAAGAAACTCTTTGTAATCGGATTGTTGTTATTGAGACCATTTTAAGTATACGCTCGAGTTGGCATGCAGTGGGAGTGGATGCAGTGGGTTGGGCGGGTGGAATGTTGGCCACATGGGACCCTTTATTTTACATACTACAGTCTAAAGGCCTATAAATTCTTTGGAGGTATTTTTCTATACGGTAATATAAGAGGGGTCTCGAAGCTGAGAGACATCGACAGTAAGATTGGTCAGATTTATATGGACATGACGATTGCTCCACCTGACTTTCTATCCTATGCCACTCTTAAGAAGTTGGAGCCTCGCAAGCTTGAGATTTTAAAAATACAGGAAACTATTGGAAATTAAAAAGCAGAGTTCAATGGTTGTAGGAAGGCGATCTGAATACAAGTTTTTTCCATAACTGTGCAAATCGCTGCTAGAACATGAATTCAATTTGGAGAATAAAGGCTGCAGATGGCTCTATGAAACATAAAACGTAGGACATACAGGTTGAAGCGCTCAATTATTTTACTGATTTTTATAAATTTGACCATGAAATTGATCATCAAAGTCAAGCTTGGGTACTACAACATATGCCCTCCATGTTAGACTTAGATGCAAACAATGTTATGGAGGTGGAGATATCTAAGGAGTTAGAAGTTGCATTAAAATATTTTGCACATGAAAAAAGTCCCAGGCCGGATGGATGGCTGACTGAATTTTATTTACACTTCTATGATATGTTGGAGTACGAGTTGCTTATGGTTGTGGAACAGATTAGAATTCTAGGTTTTGTTCCTGGCGATATGAATTTGACCTTCTTGACAATCATTCCTAAGCCATCGGATCCTGAACAGTTCTTATATTTTAGGCCTATTGTACTATGTAATGTTGTGTACAAAATCACCTCTAAAATTATTGCAAATAGGATTCGGGGGATCCTATCAACATACATTTCTAAGTAACAATTCAGGTTTTTAATTGGCAGGTCTATACACAATGCCATTGCTATAGCATAGGAGGCTTTACACTCCATTCATGAAAACAAAATTGAGGCTCTAATTATGAATATCGACATCCATAAGGCATATGATTCTACAGATTGGTATTTCATTAGGCTAATTCTCCTAAATATTGGGCTATCTATTCGATCTATTAGATGGATAATGGCGTGCATAACTTCAGTAAGATATTATGTTCTCATTAATGGACTACCGACTGAATTTTTCTTGGCCGAAAGAGGGCTTCGACAAGGTTGTGCTTTATCCCCTCTCATATTCATCCTTTTTATGGATTGCTTCAGGAACCTCATGAAGATGGCAAAGGAAAAGGGTTACTTTGATGGAATGGCTTTCTCTCCTACAGTATGTGTCACACATTCATTACTTGTTGATGATTTTTTGGTCTTTGGTAAACTTATTAGGAACCAATGGTTTTATCTGCACTACATTTTCAATCACTTTGGAGCTGCTTTTGGTTTATGCATTAAAAAAGGTAAATCTCTCCTTCTGTATGATTCGGGAGATGTGGAGGAAATTAAGTTTATTTTTGAGTTTATAGGGACTGGCATAAGTCATATAATGTTGGGCATAACATATCTCGTATTTAGACTCAAACGTTGTTCATACAATAGCAATGATTGGACTTGGCTGATCGAGAAATTTAAAAACAAGATACACAAAAGGACGAGTAGGTTCCTTTCGCTGGATGGTAGATATATCTTCATACAAGTTGTCTTATCTCAATATGTGGTCTATTGGTCTAACTTGTACTTTCTCCCGACAATCACTGTTAACAAAATTAATTCCATTATTGAAAATTTTCTGTGGGGAGGTTCCTCGGATCACACTAAAATCCATATCTATAAATTGGAGGCAATATCTATCCCGGAAAGATCTGGCAGTTGGGGTCTATTAAATATCAGGCTTTTCTCAAATGCGTTGCTAGTAAAATCTTTATGGTGTGTTCTGAAGGGCAACATAGTATGGTCTAAAATAATTACACACAAATATTTTGAGGGTGATTCTATTCAATAAATATACTTGGGATGTGTAAGGTCTATACAAAAGGCTTCAACCATCTAGCGGAGTTTCCAAAGAGTGATGCACATCTTGGGACAAATACTTGTTTGGGAGTTCGACAATGGAAAAAATATTCTAATTGGAGTCGACCGAATGCTTGCGTCTGAAAATGTAATTCTCTTTGATTCACACCCACTTCACAGACTTCATCACAATGGCATTCTCTCTCTCTTTGATCTTATATACCGCTGGAACCTCGAGGCTCCCATATGGAAATTTGCAGAGATGCTGGGGTTACAGGGCAGTGAAGCACATAGCTGGGAATTCCATAAAGCTCTTCTACAGGCCATGGGATTATCTTTCAGAGGGGAAGGTGACATTATGGTTTGGAATGGAAAATTCAAGGGTGCGAGATTACTCGTTAAGGATGAGTATGAAAATCAAATTGCTAAAATGACTCCTGACCCTACGTTGTCTCCTTTTTATATTGCATGGAATCTTAAAATCCCTACAAAGATAATATTATTTTCATAGTTATTGTGGAAAAACAAAGTACTAACTTGGGAGGTATTATGAAAACGGGGATTTTATGGTCCTGGAAGATGTCCATTTTGTCTCCAACATGAAGAGGCTGCTTCTCATCTTTTCTTCACATGTATCTTCTCTCTTTCTATTTGGCAGCATTTTGCTGGGCTTATAGGTGACCCTTCTTAGCATCCTTCATACTGTATTCAAGTTATTAAATCTTGGGTTGTTGTAAGTTTCTCTTACAAATATTTACCCTTTTATGTGTTTTGGGAAATCTGGAATGCTCGGAATCGTTGGATTTTCAAAGGGGTTCCCCCACAACACTCCAAGATTATAGGGAATATTGCTTTATGGATTAATGATCATCCTTGTATCCCACCTACTATTAAGGATATTTCTAAGAGAATCCGGCCTGACCATATTGAGCTCCCGCATTTATATTTTTATGGTGCAAATAAGGATGGCCTATGTGGCTGTGGGGCCTAGATAAAGCTTGAAAACAAGGACCGATATCACATGTTTTTGAATGGAGGTGTTGGCTCAAACAATAAGGCGGAAATTATTGAGTTATGGAGTGGGATACTGATTGCTTATCATCTAAATCTCCCTTCAATTCACATATATGGAGACTTGAAGTACACCATTGATGGGATCAGCGGCAGATGTGGAGTGCAATGCAGCAATAGCGTTGGTTGGGTACAGTGGATCAAGTATCTATTAGGAAACTTTCAAGCCTACACTATTCAGCACATACATATGGAGAAAAATACGCCTGCTGACCTTCTCTTCAAAAGAGGACTGGAGTCCACATATGGTGCTATTCAGATCATGCATTACAGGGCTTCCACTATGTTGGACTCTCAATCTTTTCCTCTGTCGTAATCTACAACAAGCGAGCTTGATCTTCTCAAGCGAGCTAGAATACATATGCAAGCAAGCGGGATATCCTTTTTTCTTATGCTGCTTTTATAGGCTATATCTTCGTTGTACATATCAGATCCTTTTCTTTTTTTTTCCTTTCTCCATATTCTCCTTTATGCTGTTTTCAATCAGATGATGTTCCCACTGAACCTCGGTATGTATCTGGGCTCAGTGATGTTCTATTCAGTTACATATTGGCTGGGTTTTCTGTGGTTGGTATGCGAATTTTTTATGTGTCTTTATGGCCTTTGTACGGTTCTTATGATGGATTTGGTTTGCATCTTCATGTGGTTCATATATTTCCTGCTATCTGGCATATGCTAGAATGGTATTTCTAATGTGCTGGAAAATGATATTTGATCAACGAATATGAACTGTTATATATAACAGCGTTTTTTTCATCCTGAAAAAAAAAGGGTCGAATCAAAATATTTAGCATGCAGGGGTTTCAATCAATGTTGCGGAACTGCGAATTTTTCCTTCTAGGATTATAACCACGATATAATACCTTCAATTCCACTTAGGGTTTTAGATATATTTATGTCTTTGTTGTGATTTACACTTCGAATTCGCTCAAGTCCTCCACTTCCACGTTAAGCTACAGAGTATTTATGGTTACATGATATAAACAACTCTTTCACCAGTGCGGCAAGGCTTCGAATCTTACAGAGAAGAGTAAGAAGCATACTAAGTCTTCCATTACCCTAAATTTTGAAAGCTTTGGCACTTACATGGAAAGCTTCAAAAAATTTCATTGAAAAACAATTTTACATGCAGTGTCCAAATAAAATAAAATGGTTTCACTGAAATGGGTTGAATACAAATTCTCACCTGATTCATGGAGGTAAGGAAAAACCAGGTAGTTCATCTCGCAGGAAGTGATCGTGATCGTGGCCATCCACGCCTCTTCTGATTAGCGCACTTGAACCCCTCGGTGTAATGGAGCTTTCCGTGGTAGTCTTGTGATAGAAATCACCGTGATTAGAGGCACCCGGATTCCAATTTGTTGAGTTCAACCAAGTGTATCAAAACATAGTTCTATAGCATGGACGCGCCCTCCCTCCTTCCTTGGACAAACCCTGCAACGTGAGGGAAATAGACGAGGGAAAATCTAAATTTTCATATTCGGAAAACAAAAGTTGATATTCGAAAAATTTTGATATTGTTTCCTACTACTAACTTTTTGATTATGGTATGGTGGTTGATTATGGTATGCATTAAGTAATAAAGTAATGGATTACAATGCTGTTACTAAATGGCTATGAAGGATATAAAAGTTAAAAAGTAAGTTGAATAAGTTTCGAGGAAGTAGAGATAATTAATGAGTGGTGGTTGAACTTGATGTGAGCAAATGAAGAAGGCAATGAGGATTTGCAAAAGTAGATTAACTAGGAAGAGAGAAGTGAAGTGAGGATGAGAGAGTTGAAGAATTGCAATGAGAAAGGTGAGTTGGTGAATGGATGGTTGTGAAAAAAAGGGTTGATGATAAAATATAGCTCAATAAAGAGTGGTAGTCAATGCACCTTAATGAGGTCTAATGAACACACTGGAGTGAGTTTATGAGAGATATGTGATTACAAAGTAGTAGTTTGGATGCAATGTAGGATGAGATTGTGAATGAGAAAGAATCAAATGAACTAATGGGAAACCCTATCCTAAGGCCAACAGAGGATGAGAACCTAGTAGTGGGCATGACACTAAACAGTAGCAAAGCTAGAATTATACCAACCCCGCCCCTTATGCTTCTTAAATACAAATAGGTAACACTACACTAGCATGTTAATAATGGTTCAAGTCCACCTTGTAGTCAGCTTACTTATGGAGGAAAAGTAACAATTAGAGGAAGTAGTATTAACAATAGTGCAAGTTTGAATATTAAGAGTAGCACACTTGGGAGTTTTAGTTATTTAGAGCAAAAAAACAAGAGTTTCATGAATTTTAGTACCTATGATGCTTTGAATTATAACCTAGGAGAATGTAAGAGAAATAATATTAGAGTGATGTACTACTTAAAAAATTTAGTCATATGTAAATGCTTTGGAAAAAAAACATAATGATCCACGTACCTTGGTATAAAAAAAACCTTTAAAATGTCACTTTTAAAATCTCTTATGTAGTTACCTCATGTCATTCGGGTAGATATCACAATTAATTATGTAAGTAATCGTGCGATCATATTTTTCATTATCTTAAAGGAACTCTTTCTAGACATGCACCCCATCAAGCATAAATCATCCTAACATATACATTTGAAGTAATATAAATCATCCTATGACTATCCTCGAAAGAATTCTCAACCATAGCCTTGGTGATGGTGTAAGGCTCGTATCAAAATGGTATGACCTTCTTCTAGGAGTTTGTCAATTGCTCTTTATGCAATTCCAACCATAACTCGTCATCAGCCTGAAACTTATGTGGATCCGAATGGATTGTGTATCTACTTGTACTTGGAGTTCGCAACTTTCTATAAAATATCATGAAATTTTTATTCTCAACTAGTGTGCCATAATTGGTGGGTGTGACCCAACAACTAATTCTTCTATCCTCAAAGGTGTCGTTATAAGCTTCTAGTTGTATTTAAGAATCTTTCTGACTGGTGTACCACAATCTATCTTTGCAATCCTGGTGCTGCTTAACTTCTCAAGGTTGAGGTGAGACCAACTAGGACCAACTAGGTAATCTAACACTCTTGAGAATGTTTTTTTTCCCAATAACCCAAGATTCTCCCCCAACTTGTCAAACTATTAACCATATGCAACTTTTTCAGAATGTGGTCCAACACTACCAACTCCCTAATAAACTTGGAATCTTAGGAAATTGTATTGAATATCAATGTGTTTGAAATGGTCATGACACATTGGATTTTCATAGAGCTTGATGTAACTTTGATTCTCACAAGAGACAATATTGGGCTTCAACAACTGATTGGTTGACTCTACAATCAAGTTGCAAATCCAGATAGCTTCATAATAAGTATATGAAACTGCCATATACTTTGCTTCAGTGGAACTGAATGCAATTGTTGCTTGCTTTTTGTTGATTTAATAAAAATGATTTATAAAATGATAATAATGATGTTTAAAATGAGCCGTATGATGGTCTATTTATACACATTGACTGTTCACGAGGTGTAGGGGTATGTTTATAACATCACTGCCCTTGAAAGCTTTGTCTTGAAAGTATAGTAATTAGAATTTTCTTTAGTTAAGCACATTTTTGTGGTGGAATGAAGTTTATCAAATATCTATTTATACTTTGTAGAGGTTTGACTTTGTTTTTCCTTTGAGTGTTGGTGAGGTTTCTTTGTATTTTTTGCATCATAGTCTAGTCTTTTGACATAATTGTTTAACATGAAAGTTTTATGCTTATTGGAAATATATTTGAAATACCTGCATGATCAAGAAACTGTTATGGTTAATTAAATTACTAATTAGGTACTATAGAAATAGGATGATGTTGAGAGGGCTTGCCTGGGTGACTCTGGGAGCAACCCGGAGGTGGTCAGACAAAGATCTTCTAAGTTAAAAATCTGAAGAGAAAAAAATGGTAATGTATACGTGGTTGCTCAACCTGGGCTATATGGAAAATCTTGGTAGAGAGTGTTTACCTTTCCGTATCTTCACGAAATTAGATTGCCTGGTCACAAAATAAGATCACTACATGTAGGTGATGGTTACATAGTAAGTTCTCAGCCTTATCTTCAGAATGGCTAACAGAGAGGATCAGGTTTGAATACGAGATATAATTTGATGAATTTGGAGATTTAGAGTTAAAGAAAAATTTGTGGTGATGTTTGGATGGGTGTTAATTTTTAGGGTTTTCCTTTTTTATAATTTTCTTTGTTGTCCTTTCTACATGCTACCTAGTTGCTTTCCTGTTGCCCTAGCATTTTAACTTTTTCAATGTCTATCTCTCTATTCTTTCTTGCCCCATTTGAAATGTCATCCTTATTTGGTAGGTGTTTTCTTCAATATAGTGTGAATATTTTTCCATCACATAGCTTCTATGGGGTTTGTCTACGCAAATAGCTTGTAAGGCCCATTCATCAGGGTATTTGATGAAATGAAATGATTATTGATGATCACCAACTAATGGTACCTGCAGAGATTTACTCTAACAATTCTATAGTTTTCCTATGCCAACAATTATACAACATTTTAACCTCATGAACTATCTCTCCTATGTTCTCTTAGATGATTCTATAAGCACTTATTGTTGTTGTCAAAGATTTTACTCTCTAGTCCCATTGAGCTATTTCAGTTATTTGTGGACATTGATCTATTTTCATTTCATTTCTTCAATTTTTCTGTTTATTATGTGTTACCGTTGGCCAATGCCTTCTTTCTTACCTATGTTTTTTCTGGTTAAGCATTCCATCCATCTAGAGCAACAGGGGCAGCAAGAGCCATGCAGTCCAGCCAAAGCCCAGCAGGGGCAGTGCAGAGGCAGCAGGAGCCACGCAGGGCTGACGCAGGCCTAGTCAGGGCAACAAAGGGGCAGTGTAAGCCCTTCAGGTGTGACGCAGGCCCTTACTGACCAGTGCAGAGGCCAACGCAGGCTAGTTAGGCTGACGTAGAGGGATTGAAAGCAGTGTATTACTGCCATTTTTATTTCTCTATTGGGTGAACTAGTTTTGGTGCCTAGGATTGTTGTACTTAGATTCTGCATAATAATGAAAACCCTCCAAAGCTAGCTGCATCGGTTTTCCCACATTGGGTTTTTTCCGGGGATAGTTATCCAGAAAATCCGTGTGTCACTTTGTCTATGAGCATGTTATTCAGTATTTGATCTGTATGTGTAGGTTGCTAGTTGTATTTACTATTTACTTCGCTAATTTATTGAATATTTCAGAAATTAACTTGTAACTTAATTCAAGTAGGAGAAGTAAATCAAGATACTGCAATAGGGTTTCTTACATTAAGAAAATTTCACATTCCCTAGGTCTAGCCCCATTAGGTCACCTAGGGCAACAATTTCCCAGGAATCTAGCTATAGGAAAACTTCTATCTCCTAGAGGCAACTGCGTTGATGGGTTCCCTCACTCTCCTCATAAATTGGGCCAATTCCGATGGTGGAATCTCCAGATACCTCAAGCCCTAGCTCTAGGATCAAGTTTTTCCTAGGTGTTCCCAAGGATAGAACCTAGTAGGATCAATTTGACCTATCGAAGTAAAAACACTTGTCTGATCCTTTCCCATATTCACCTTGTCCAGGATAGGAACATCATTGGTTGCTAAATTCCATCCCCGAACCTGGGCTGGGTCCACTTGGCCTCGTGTGGTCCCATTTGGTGTCAAAGGCCTTTCATTAAGGACCATTTGGGAATCCAAGTTCCCAAAGGATTTTAGGGATTGAGAAATTCCTTCATAAGTCTTATTCTTCTCCCTCAACCCTTCAATCCCCCTCCTCTCTCCCTAGAAGATAATTCCCTTGCTTAAAAGGAAAGCATGTTCCACTCTTTATTTTATCTTAGAGAAAGGGTTTTGAGGGTCACTTCCCACCTATTCATTGAATTATACTCTACAAGTGATTTCCTAAACTACCGGGACTCCACCCATCGGTGAAAGTCAGTGAAGAGCAAGGATCCTTAGCTATGGTGACAATGGGCTAAGCCTCCATCGTTTCCCTTATCCTAGCAGTTGCCCTCTTAGGAACCCCTTTTATATCCACTACTAGTTTGAGTGGTAACAAGTTGTTCACAATTCCATTTGTGAACAACTCTTTGGTATGCCCACTTTTTCCATACTACAGGTCCAAGATGAGAAGTCCAGGGCTATGGAGGCTGCCCTTCTTCTCACTAAATCAATCTTCTACAAAGTTTGCACATCCTTTAGTCCTTCAAATTTTGCACATCCTTAGGCCCTATACACCTGCTCTTCTACCAATTTTGTTGTCCTTCACCAGAACAAGAGTCAGGGCTCTTCTTTGACAGTAACCTAAAAACCCTCCAACTGTACTTGGCCTACCATCAGTCTACCCAACCACAGTCAATTCTTTTGACTGATCTAGGGCCCACAATATTGTCTTCATCGAGGGCTCTTCAAATCTGCCACCTAACAATGGTTTGAGTCCTCTCAAGATCATTGTTCTTGTGTATCGACAATTTGATATTTTTTGTCCAATCTATTAACAAATATGAACTACTCCTCTTATCATACTTCTAACAATATGTAGATGACTGAACTAGGGTAAAAAATCAGCCACTAATAGTCCATTTACTAATTTTTTATAGGTTTCTTCAGATCTTTGTCTAAAACTCTCTGGAAAGTCCACCAAAATCAACTCTTCAGCATGTCAATCCATTCTTCATATGGCACATTTCTTCTGCATGCTCAATCTTCTGCTCAAGTTCCACCCTCTGGATTTGTTGTCTCCACACATATTGAATTTGCAAACCATCTTCTAGATCTACGGTCTTTATTGTAGAAATAAACCTCGCTCTAAGGGTCACAACCCATCTTCTTCTCTGCAAATTTGTCACAGTCTTAAGGTCGTAAATTATGAACTAAACATGCTAGGAAAATGTCCTAACTAGGGCATTATATTTATGTACTTCTAATTGTTGTAGAACAAACCCTATCCACACATAGAAAAAACATGACTCTTGCCTCCATAAGGGACTCGACCTAGCTCATATGGATCCATAGATTCTGGGCATTTCTTTGACTGAATCTTGACATGAAATTTAGATCTGAATGTCGACCCTCAAACTAGGGTTAACTCAGTCAATATTACGCCTGCATCGACTTCTGTTATGGCTCTAAATTACAGTGCAATCCCTCCTCCCTTTATGTTGGTCTTTATCACAGACCTTGCGGCCTACTAACCACCACAAGGTAAGATGGTATCAACCCTCTCTTCTATTTCATGTATAAAATCTAACCAACAAGATTCAATCTAATCTTTTAATCATGTACCAAAACAAGATATCGAATCCTTCCTACAATTTGTGGAAACAAAACACAATTGCAGAATCACATATAAGTAAGAGAAACAAGCTATCAATCGTACAACAGAAGATGTATCTGGCGAAGCAACTGCTCAAAACCCTCTATCTCTATTTTTTATTAAGTCAAGGAATCATGAAACAATACAATGCTTAATCTCTCTTGAGATTCTCCAGCACTTTGCCAATTGTCTCCTGCTGATCTAGGAAAAATCGGTCTAGTACTTAGCCAATTCTCAGCCTTCCTTCAGCATGCCTTGCTTACGCAATTCCAATGGAATTATCTCCATATTAATTAGGAAAATCAACCTTCCTTGATTGTGCAATCCATCATGGCATCCCAATGACTTTATAATTGCACATGGGAAATTTTCTATAAATACAACTGATAGTTATGTTCCTCTGAACTGTGTTACAATAAGGATCAAGGGTCTTTCTATTATTTAAAATAAGAAAAAACCCTAAAAAACCAAAACCCTAACTTGAGGAAATGTAACACCAAGAGTTTATGGGCCCTGTTGGGGTTAGTTGGGCAACCAACTTCCCAGGGTCGTAACTTGGTCATATGATCTTCGTTTGACGCACATGATACCTCGTTAGAAAGATCTCTCCAAGGACTACAATTGCTAATACGATTTACGATTTCTGTGAAATCACCAAACCTTTCATGCCCAAAAAACATTATTTGGGGCCCCAAAACAGCTTCGAAAGTTCATAACCCGAAAAAATAACAAAAATAGTAAATTGTGCTATAATTAAGGAAACTGAAAAATTGAAAGAGACAATGGCGAGGGCCCATGTGGAATAGACGGGTGGCCACCAATATCCACCTCGATCACCTTAAATTGAATTTATTGAGCTAACTCAATCATCATGACTTATTTAATTGACACAATTTGTTATGAGACAAAACTACAATTTATTGTCCAATTTATTTAAGGGAAAAATAAATTAGACGCCTCACATTCATCACTCCTGGTACATCAAAATTCCTCACGAGTGTGGGTGGATTTTTTTTGGTCCTTTCTATTCACCAATTTCATTGTTTCTTGTTGCAAATTTCAGCACTCCCTCTCAACAAGAAATGAATTCAATCTATCCCCATACAGTACCTTTGGAATGTTCTGCATGCTACACTTCTCTAGTGTTGTTTGCACCTGCAAATCCTGAAACTAAATAGCCTCTGAACAAATGAATCAACATAATGCATCTGTCATCAGAGTCTTCTGACTGCTACTAGCTACTGCACCTATCTAGTACTAGATTCTCTGCACTGCTATTGACATCTGCATCCGTGCCCTTTGAACTATTTCTAACTCTATTTGTGCTCCAGTATTTGACATCTGTCACTCTGATTTATGTCTTGTTGACATCTGACTACATCAATCTAACTGGTCCTTCCTACTATTGTTGTACTGTGGGCTCCTCGTAGCCAGGTTCGATCCAAGAGACACGCCATCTCAATGGACCTTGCCCAAATTTCTTATCTTGGGATTATGTCTACACATAACCCCACCTTACACCTTGAGGTATGGCTGCTCCCTCTTCCCATCTAGCTCGAAATTTCCCTGTCATAGAGCTATTTGCTTGAGTGGATGCTTCCACTCGGTCTCCTCTCCGCTTCTCCAATTGTGGCAGCTACTCCACAACCTTTTGAGACTAATTCTCATGAGGATGCATGTTGAGAGGTAATTTATGCTCCCTCTAAACCACCAAGTCTCTAACTTTTTCCTTTCTCCTCAAAGCTTTGCATGCATCTGGTACCTCAAGTGCATATAGGTTCTTGTAGAAATTTGAATAACTGATATATTATTCACCGAGATTCTCCTGATCACACACTATTTTATCTTCATGCACAATATAGAATCTATTCTACCATTGATCATTACATGCGGAAATAAAATCAATTGCATGCGCACATTAAAACCATAAACATTCACACATATGAACATAGTATTTCATGGGAAAGCTTAAAGTTGAAAACCCCCAACTATCTGTATATTATATGTCATAGATATTGAGTAACAATAATTGTACAAAGCTCCTCACAAGCTCTCAGCACAACCTCCAATTGCTACACACTAATCAAGCTAGAACTAGCAAAACACATGCTCCAATCTTTGTCACCTGATAGCCATCCTCTATTGCGTAATCAATGCTATAGGATGGCTCATTAAATAACTTGAACCACCTGGCGTGTACTGCGCAATCCTCATTGGCTCCTCCAATCACTGGTTATTGCAAATATGCAACAGTATAGTCACAACGGATAGTTAACCTCCTCTTTCACCTATCTCTGCACTGGTCTCCACTGAAACTGTCCATGCAGAAGTTAAGCGTGTATTATTTAGTTGATTAATGAGTTTATAATTAGTGAATTAATTAATAATTAATTCACACCACTCTCACTAATTGTATCAATTAGTTAAACTGAATAGAAATAGCTCAACTATGTTTATATTAGTTAAACTGAATACAACTCCACTAACTTCCTGAAGTATCCGTGCAATAGCTCCACTTAACGCTCAGGAATAGCGTAATTCCTTCTGTCAGCTCCTGTGCCACATCTGTGCACTTAACTGAAGTGCTCCAAGAGAATAAGATAATGTTTAGAGTCCAAATATTATTAAGAGCAAATAATATTCGACATATCTATTTTTAGACTGGAAATCTAAAAATAGATTCTGCCCAATATGTCTAAAAAAATAAGTCCATCTATTTTTTCAACTTGGCCACCCATCCACAAATAGCATCCTGCAACTCATAGAATATGATCGACATGTCTAAAAATAGACATAGTCTAAAAATAGACCTTGTGCCAAAAATAGCATAACGTGCCCATATGTCTAAAAATAGACTTTGCGCCAAAAATAGCCTATGGGCCCACTTAGTGAAGGCGACTTCTTTCCACTAAGCTCATCATCTTGTTGCAATCTCAACACTCCTTCTCAACAAGATAAGGATTATCTGCCACCCCTATCCTGCCTCTGTGGTATTCGAATTTTCTCCTGGTGAGCGCCTTCGTCAAGATATCAACATCCTGATCCTTCGTGGGAATGTATGAAAGTAACATGATCTTCCGCTGCACACAATCTCTGATATGATGATACCGATCCGTGAAGCCATGCCGCCTCAACTCATCCTCCTGTCTGTACCATGATCCATATCCCGATGTGCCTCTGAGATATCTCAATACATGCTTTCCTGCCTTCCAGTAGAGCTTGGTAGGCTTAACCATAGCTTGTGAAAGCTGGTTCACAACATAGCATATGTCGGGTTGTGTATTGACTTCGAGATCATAAGCGACCCACCAGCGTGGAGTAAACGGTGGCATCCACTACCTCTCGCCTAGGCAACGTCACTCCTTCCTCCATCCACCGGAAAGGAAGAGGAGTATCAACGAGGCATGGCCATGCATGTTGAACTTCTCCAGTATCTCCCGAGCATACTTGCCTTGAGAAACAAACAGTCCATCACTGCGTTGCCAAATTTCCAATCCCAGGAAATAATGAAGGAGGCCCAAGTCCTTCATCTCAAACTCTTTTGCAAGATCATCCTTGCATGAGAGTATCAACAGCTCATCACCTATCAAAATAAAATCATCTACATAAAGTACAATGATCAGCAACTTACCCTCCACCACTATCTGGTATAGGTTCAGATCCGCCTCACTCTTAGAGAATCCAAGTCCGGTGAAATAACTGTCTATCCATGTGTACCAAGCACGAGGTGCTTGTTTCAACCCATACAACACTCTTTTGAGCCTGCACACATGCGACTCACTGCTGAAGATATCAAAACCTTCAAGTTTCTCTATGTACACCTCCTCCTCAATTACTCCATCGAGGAATGCAGTCTTCACATCCATCTCATGGATGTGCCACCCCATTTGCACTGAGAGAGCAAGAATCGTCCGTATGGAAGAATACCTTGCGACAGGTGCAAAGGTCTCCTCATAATCGATCCCCTCAATCTGTGAGAAGCCTCGAGAAATAAATCTTGCCTTGTACTTCTCCACACTCCCGTCAGTTGCTTGCTTCACCTTGTAGATCCATCCTGAACCCACCACTGATTTCCCTTCTGGCCTCGGGACAATCTCCCATGCACTTTTTTGACAATCGAATCATACTCTTCCACCATGGCATCTACCCATGCAGGATCCTCCACAGCTTCCTCGAGAGAGGATGGCTCTGTCATGATACACTTGCTCATAAGAGCCATGTATCCAGTATATTGGTCAGGTGACTGTCTCTATTTGCACTGTGATGTAGGTGCTCGTACAACCTTCTCTGCATCTTGAGCCAGCCGCTCAGCTTCTGTAGTGCGCTTCCACCCTCTGATGGTTGGCGCTGCCTGAGTGGTCTCTTCCACTCCATGAACCTCCTTTTGTGGCTGATCCACATCCAGAGACTCATCCTTAGGAACTAATATCTCCTCATCTGCATGCAAGTGTGGCTCCCTCTCAAGCGAACACTTCATGGCTTTCTCCTCATGAAATTTGATATCCCGTCGCAAAACAGTCTTGCAACTGTCTGGAAAATACACATGATAGTTGTGGGGTGTATGAGTGTACCGCACAAATATCCCAACCTCTGCAGTCGGCTCCAGCTTCTTCCCGGTATCCTTCGTCACATGAATGTAAACAGGTGAACCAAAAATCCTCAAATGGGAAATACCAGGCTTCTTACCAGAAAACGACTCCTCGAGTGTACTCATGCCAAGTATCATGTGAGTACAACGGTTCTGCACATATACTGTAGTATTGTATGCCTCAGCCCACAAGTGTATGGGAAGGCCCTGATCATGCAACATCACCCGTGCAGCACCCACGATCATTTTGTTCTTCTGCTCAGCAACCCCATTCTGCTGTGGGTTATGAGGTGCTATGAGCTCTCTTCAAATTCCTTCTACGCTGAAAAAGTCCTTGAGCTCGCCAGAGATGAATTCACCACCATTGTCACTCCTAAGAGCCTTCACCTACTTCCCCGATTATTTCTCAACCAGTGCCTTGAACTCACAGAACTTTGAGTATGTCTCGCTCTTCTTCTACATGAAGAAGATCCAGTACTTCTGAGAAAAATCATCAACAAATATCACATAGTACATGTGCTTTGCTGTCGAAGCTACTGAGAAAGGTCCACACACTTCTGTGTGAATTCTCTCAAGGATCGTTGTGGCGCGACTATCCTTCTCGTGAAAGGTGGCTTTCACAAATTTTCCTAAGGTACATCCTTTGCACTGATCTGACTGTGCAAGAGTACCCTTAGGAAGCCCAGTAGAAATATTTTGCAGTATCTTCAAAGCTCCATGGTGAAGGTGGCCCAATCTCCGGTGCCACAACTCGCCATCATCCCGGCTCACCACTCCTTCTGCCTTGCCTACCATTTTTGTGTAGCCATCTACCTACAATTGATAAAGGTTCTTAACTCGAACCCGTATCCTTCGGGTCTCACCAGTTTCCTTACTGTGCAGGAAAGCCTTTCCCTCACTAAAGACAACATCATGTCCCTTGTCTTCTAACATCGCCACAGAGATCAGATTCTTCTTCAATCCTAGAACATGCAACACTTCCTTCAATACGAAGGGTTTACCAGAATCCCTCTCAAAGGAAATGGTATCGATATCAATCGCACTGTATCTACCATCATCGCCTATCTCGATGTGCACTCCAAGATATTTCTCATCCAGATTAGTAAACAAATCTCAATCTCCTATCATGTGAAAAGATGCACCACTGTCAAGAAACCACACTGAACCCATCACACTTGAGACCAAGCATGCGATCAGCAAAAAATCTAGCTCAAACTATGAGTCTAAGGCCTCTCCAGCTGCAGATCCAGCAACCTGCTTATTTTTCTTCTTCTGTGGACAACTAGTGGCATAATGTCCGTGTTGGTGACAGTGAAAGCACTTCACCTTGGACATGTCTTGCTTCTTGCCTTTCGCACTGGATTGAGAAGCATGCTTCTTGCTCTTCCCATTCTTTGCTTTGGCGGCCAAAGCACAATTTTCTTCATCAGAGTTATTTGATGAAGATCTGTCCCTGGCACTTCGCCTTATCTCCTCTTGCACAAGATCCGACCAAAGTCACTCCCATCCTGGCAATTTCTCCCGACCATTGACAGAGTCCTAATAAGAATGATAACTCTTTGGAAGCCCAAGGAGATCCAAGCTCACAAAGTCCTCGTCATCAATATTAACCCCCACACTTTCCAGCTCATCCCTACATTGGATGAAATTTGTGAGGTACTTGGGCATACCGTCGCCTTTCTCCATTTTTATGTTTCTGAGTTTATCCTTGAGCGCCATCTTCCTCTGATCGCTCTTGCTTTGAAATAAATCTGTCAAAGCTTTCCACATCAAGAATGGAGAAGCCTTACCATGAAGGTTGGACACTATGTGATCCTTCACACCTTCTGACAGAATCCTTCGACATTTTGCTGTCTTCTTTTGCCATGCGTCAAGTACGGTAGCATCACTAGAAGTAGGTTTTGGAATTTCTGCATCTATGACCTCCTTCAACCCATTGTCATCCAGCACTGCCTCCATCCTGTCCTTCCATGCAATATAATTAGAGCTGCCCTCAACGGCATACTCCAATCGCAATCCGTTGAAAGACATCTCAACTTCAACACCAAGAAAACACTGCAGCAAATTCGAATTCCATTAGCTCAAAACTCAACCGCTTCAATGTTTTGAAATTTCTCCAATGATCAATATCCCTCTGATACCATGTAGAAAATTTGAATAACTAATATATTATTCACCGAGATTCTCCTGATCACACACTATTTTATCTTCATGCACAATACATAATATCTTCTACCATTGATCATTACATGTGGAAATAAAATCAATTGCATGCGCACATTAAAACCATAAACATTCACACATATGAACAAAGTATTTCATGGGAAAGCTTAAAGATGAAAACCCCCAACTATCTGTATATTATATGTCATAGATATCATGTAAAAATCATTGTACAAAGCTCCTCACAAGCTCTCAACACAACCTCCAATTGCTACACACTCATCAAGCTAGATCTAGCAAAACACATGCTCCAATCTCTGCCACCTGATAGCCAGCCTCTATTGCATAATAAATGTTGTAGGATGGCTCATTAAATAACTTGAACCACCTATATTGTACTGCGCAATCCTCATTGGCTCCTCCAATCACTGTTTGTTGCAAATATGCAACAGTATAGTCACAACTGATAGTTAACCTGCTCTTTCACCTATCTCTGCACTGGTCTCCACTGAAACTGTCCATGCACTGAAGTTAAATGATGTATTATTTAGTTGATTAATGAGTTTATAATTAGTGAATTAATTAATAATTAATTCACACCACTCTCACTAGTGTATCAATCAGTTAGACTAGATACAACTAGCTCAACTATGTTTAGATTAGTTAAACTGAACACAACTCCATTAACTTCCTCAATCAACTTCACCAAACTCTCTCACATGAGTTCTAACTGAAGTATCCATGCAATAACTCCACTTAACCCTTAGGAATAGCGTAATTCCTTCTGTCAGCTCCTGTGCCACATTTGTGCACTTAACTAAAGTGCTCCAAGAGAATAAGATAATGTTTATAGTCCAAATATTATTAAGAGCTAATAATATTCGACATATCTATTTTTAGACTAGCAATCTAAAAATAGATTCCGCCAAATATGTCTAAAAATAGAAGTCCATCTATTTTTTCCGACATTACCAACCATCCACAAATAACATCCTGCAACTCATAGAACATGATCCATATGTCTAAAAATAGACATAGTCTAAAAATAGACTTTGCGCCAAAAATAGCCTGCGGGCCCACTTAGTGAAGGCGACTTCTTTCCACTAAGATCATCATCTTGTTGCAATCTCAACACTTGAATCATGCACAGTGTAATTGTCCTGAAGTTACAAAAAGTTTCTAAAAAAGAGTTGATTTTAAATCGATGACATCTCCCTCATCCGAGCTCCAATTTGACCTATTTTTTTTCCATTTGGGTAGATTTTTGCAAGGAATCCAAATATTCTATTTGTTTTCGAAAATTTTACACCAAAATATTCAAATATTCTCTACAAACTCACCACCCAAAAAAATCCTGCTCTGATACCATGTAGAAAATCTAACCAACGAGATTCAATCTGATCTTGTAATCTACTAAAACAAGATACTTAATCCTTCCTACAATTTACGGAAACAAAACACGATTGCACGATCACATATAAGTAAGAGAAATAAATTATCAATCGCACAACAACATGATGTGTTTGGGGAAAGAAACTAATCAAAACCCCTCTATCTCTATTGTGTATTAAGTCAAGGAATCATGAAACAATACAATGCTTAATCTCTCATGAGATTCTCCAGCACTCTATCAATTGTCTCCCATTGATCTAGGCAAACTCGGTCTAGTACTTAGCCAATTCTCATCCTTACTTCAGCCTGCCTTGCTCATGCAATTCCTAGGGAATTAACTCTTTATTAATTAGGAAAATCGGTCTTCCTTGATTGTGCAATCCATCATGGCATCCCAATGACTTTATAATTGCACATGGGAAATTTCTCTGAATACAACTGATAGTTATGTTCCCTTTAACCTCTGTCTCAACTGGGTATTCCTCGAAACTGACATGCATGCAACTATTAATAGAAAATTATCAGTTATCTGATTGATCACTCATTGTGAATTAAATCTAATTTAATTCACTGGACCTCTCACTAGCTCATCACTCAGTTAGAACTAGTTAAACTAATTTTAACTCATTTAATTGAGTTAATTACACTTGCACCCCACTAATGCATCAACTTCAACTGGACACCAAAAATATTAGAATCCCTCTAGATGCCTCATATTAGACCCTCAACTCAAATTTCTTGAGCTCACTCGGTCATCATGACTTAATTAACTGACACAAGTTGTTATGAGATGAAATTACAATTTATTGTCCAATTTATTTAAGGGAAAAATAAATTAGACGCCCCACATTCCTCACTCTTGGTGCATCAAAATTCCTCACCAGTGTGGGTGCATTTTTTTTTTGTCCTTTCTGGCTTCCAATCTCACTGTTTCTTGTTGCAAATTTCAACATTTCAGAATTTGATACGGCCTTCACACAAAGACACCATTGAAATCACATGCCCAAATTCTCATGAGAAACCTCTCTTAAGCTTGATCTGCCAGAAGAGAACCAACAATATGCCATCCTACTTCCTAGCGCAAACTGACCATTAAGGTATGCAACATTATTCTGAACCCTCACATGATGATCTTGCTCTTGGAGGATGATCGTGACCTCCCTTTAGCAACCCTTACTCGGCCCTCGTACTTGACCTACTTTAGGACTACATCTCTCTTCACCCCCTTGATGTGCCAGATAGTGGGAATACATGTCAAACATGCTAAGATGTGCCAAGTGATAAGGCATGCCAAGATGTATAAGGGTGTGTCAATGCGTGTCAGGGACTGTCAAGAAAACAAAAAGGAGATAAAAGTTAAACTACAAGGAAATGAACACATAAGAGGGTTAATAATTCATCAATTTACCTTTTCCAAGAGGGGCATGCTAGGCACACCAACACTAGGTGACAATAGGTGCCAAGTGAAAAGTCTTAGTGCATTCTAAGTGCCAAGTATTCCTTTTTTCCTTCTCATCTACTTTCCAACAATTTATCTTCACAAATAAATTTAATATTAAACCATGCTAAATCATACCAAGGCATCTCAATGTATTCCATACATGCTAAGAATTTCCAAGTGCCAGCACGTTCCAAGTGCCAATATGTGTCAGGGACTAGTGTTATGCATGTGATGAAGTGGAAGGGAATGTTGAAGAGTGCTAAGGTGTGCTAGAGAGTGATAATGCATGTTGATGAGTGTTAAGGAGTACTAGGAAAAAACATTGAGGGAGCACTAGGTAAAAATTCATGGAAGTTAATGAATATGAGGAACGTGTACTGCCATAGACTAGTGTTAATGGTCAGTGTTAGTTGTCATGCCAAGGAGGGAGTGACAAGATATGCTAAGCATTGGTAAGGCGTGCTAGGGAATATCAAGGCATGTTAAGAATTACCAAAGTGTGCTTGGGAGTTCCAGGGTGTGCTAATTATATCATGTACCAATTAATAGTGTCAAGATATGCCAATACATGCTGGGTGTTAAGGATGTGGCACAGGGTGCCAGGGTATGTCAATATGTGTCAAGGCAAAAAAAGGAAGAACCAGTAAGAGGGTTAATAAGTTAGGACTTTATCTTTTTGAAAAGGGGCATGCTAGGCACACTAATATTAGGTCCCAATACATGCCAAGTGGCATTATGTGCCAAGTGCTAATGTATGTTAATGCATTCAACCAAGGTGTTCTAGGGCATGCTAGGGACTATATGCAGCATGCAACACATGCTAGGAGAGTTCCATGTTGTGCTAGCGCATGCCACCATGTGCTTGGGTGTCAGTGTCATCACAAGATGTTCTAGGTACAAAGATTTTCCAAGACATGTGGGGCACTAAGAAATGTTAGTGTGTGCCAAAGCATTAATTTAAGGTGTGCCCAGATTGTTGAGGATTGTTAGGTCTTTCTTATTAATAGAATTGTCAGAGCTCGATTATGTATTAAATAATATATTTCCTACACACAATAGTGTAACTTTATCTAAATGGAATTTTCTAGATGATTAACTTAATAGATATGAATCATTTGTTGACTTATAGGAAATCTATATTAGACTAGTCATTACTTGAGGGAAATGATACACAATTATTACTTCTTAAAAATTGACTGACCTTAGCCACTATGGCCTTGGACATATTATAAAAAATGCTCCACAATAATGGTATTAAATCGTTATCTTTTGACAAAAAATATATTAACAAGCACATAGCATCGTCAAAAACTCATTATGATCAATGATGACGGACATTTTTTGATCATCACCAAAAGTATCAAAAAGAGCATTGGTGAGGGTCATTAAAATTTCGTCACTAGAAGTGTCACCAAAGAGAGAATTAGTGATGGGCCTTTAACGACCCTCATTAAAAGTGAAATGTCTTTGGTGACGGACCATAAAGGACCATCACTATATACACTTACAGTGACGGCTTTTAGTGATCAATAATGATGGAAATTTTTTGACCGTCACCAAAAGTAACAAAAAGAGCATTGGTGAGGGTCATTAAAAGTTCGTCACTAGAAGTGTCACCAAAGAGAGAATTAGTGACGGGCCTTTAACAACCCTCACCAAAAGTGTCATTGAAAATGTCTTTGGTGATGGACCATAAAGGACCATCACTATATACACTTACAATGACGATTTTTTAATGACCGTCACCATATGTGACATTGGTGATGGACCTTAAAGGTCCGTCACAAGCATGACCCTCACCAATGTGCTTTTTTCTTGTAGTGTTTGTAACTGACTGGTGTGGATTTCTTAAGCCATGGGTGGTTATTAAGCATGGAGTTAAGCTTTAACCCTGGAGTTTGCCAATTCATAATTAAGATAAAATATATTCAGTGGTCAGAAATTGAAAATTCAGAAGTTGGTGAAGAGAAACACAGAAGAAGCACCTGGAAAATAGTCTTGGAGAAGAAAGTGTACCTGCAACAAAATGAGCATCGACTCATGCTCAATTTCCAAAGGCCAAAATTATAACCAATATGTATGGTAGAAGCTGGGAGAACCTGATAAGATTGACCATCCTGAGCAGAAGATGGTTTAGGAGACACCTTTGAGAAGCCAATTGAAGAACCAGTAGGAGAATAGGACGTTTTTATCTTATACAGGTTTGCAACAGGATATGTATTCCCTGATCCTTTCTCTGAATCATGACTCTTCACTTGAGAACAAATTGTGGGTATTGACCTAGAGGTAGAATGAAATCGTTTTTTCAAGCTCCTGGGAATAAATATATTGAGAAGAAACGGTTTAGTATTTTCTCCCTTACTCTTACTTGACCCATTTATATAGCTTCCACTTGTCTTCCTCTTGTCCTACTTTCCTGAACACCTCTCCTCTGCTTTATGTTTTTCTGTTTGCACTTCCTCATTTGATCTCTTCTGCATGGCAGCCTTTTGCTCCACCAGATCACTTAGGGACAATTCATAAGCTGATTCAGGCATTCCTTCAAACATTTTCATGAGCTCTTGTCTGCCTTTGGCAATATCCTCTGCCCTGGCTGACATGGGGTATGGATATGAACATTCTGTGTCTATAGATATGGGATAAGAACTTGATCCAGGATGCCATAGTGGAGGAGAGGTACATGAGTGTTCATATTCTTTATGTTGAATATCCCATGAGAACAAACCTGAAGAACCCAATTCAGACTCCATCATGGATCAACCCAATTCATCTCTGCTCAAGCAATTTTTTTCTTATAGCTTGCCCTCAAACATTTGTTCTAAATAGCTTGTATTGGGTTTGATCTACCAAATCATCCCCTCCAAATTAGTGCCAACATATATCATGGGTTGATGGGAAATCAATCAACCGTACAAATTTAATGCCAATTCTCCCTGTCTTTCTTAGAAAGCAGAGTGGATCCATAGCACAATTTTGATCTGACTGATTGTCTCTTGCTCCATTATTTTTGCACCTTAATGTCCCTGTCAATGTTTCTGGCACTTTACCTTTGTAAATTTACTCCAAATTTGACATGCTAAGCCCCCGATCATCTCTAGTCGCCTTTAGTGATTTGATCACTTGCATTGACATCAACCAGAACTAATGAATAGAACATCAAGCAAAACCTATTCCACTATAGAAATGAGACATCTTACAAGAAAATCAAAATTGATGAATATGATAGCAAGTCCACCTTGTAAAAAAACGTCTCTGCGCCTAGTGAAAATAAGGATGGCTTTACATATGTTTGAGGTTAACCTGCCCGTTGCTCCTTCCTTTGACTAGTTTTCATGAGAATCCTAGATCTTAAGCTTATAATGGTGGGTACGAGTGTCCTGTCCTCCTATTAAACCATCATATATCATTCAACAAGTAAATCCATGCATTTGCGCCATTGTATCAGCATATGAATTTGCATCAATGTACTGAATTAACATGACTTCAAATTTTGAAATTTTCCTGCAAGATAACATTTATCATTAAAAAAATCTTATCAAACATGAAGTAATTTCATGAATCCTTCAAATTTATATTGCAATATCCATCTCAGATCAATAGATCCAGAATCTTAAATATTCTTATAACTAGAAAATGCACCAAGAGGTGCAAAGGAACGTCGGAACATGGATAAGAGAAGTGGGGAGATTGTATAAAGAAATAATGAAGAGAAATATACCAAAAATGAAATACAACCCAGGTGAGGCTAATTTAAATTCAATTTTTGTGAATTCTCAAGTGAAAGAAAGTTTGTAACTGGTGTTCGGCAAGCAGGACTCACAAAAATTGTTATAGAGAAAAACTTGGAAGTGCAATTGAGGTTTGAGGTTTGATGATGTTGATGAAGCACATATTCTATTTGGTGAAAGTGGCCACTGCGAGGATTATTGGGGTTCAGGCTTCTATAGGCAGGATAATACTTTTGAGCTTGAAACAACTTTTCACAATATAGCTTTCAGTTCAAATGGTGCAAATACATTTAAATCAAGCAATTTGAGACCTTTAAATGTATGGTTAGAAGAAACAACTCTAGAATATGTGAAAATGATTCTAAACTCTATTTGAAAAGAGGAAATTAATTTGATCATTGAAGGAAACTTGTTTGGACCAGACATTGGTGAGTTGATAAGAAGCTCAAACAATTGGGCAGAGATTATTATGTGGTGTATTTTCAAAGGACTCAAAGAGTCATTACCTTCTAGATGGCTATCTATTTTGGGAGATGGGTTTGAAAATACAGGTAAGAAGAATCAGCCAGCGTTTGAACAGTCAGGGATGAATTTGAGAAAAAACACCAAAGATATGCCAATTTTGTTGAATGCCTCTGAGAAATGTGGTTTATTGTTTGCTATCAATTCCTCCTCAGTCATGGATTGCAGGCCTGCACAAAATCACAATATTATTATGATTGGTCTCTGTTCTGAAGTGAATAATTTAAAACAATATACTCATAACCTAGCACAAAATATAGATTCAACAGAAGTAAATATGGAAAACAAGAATAGTGAAAATGATGATTTTGGATTTCATACTGAAGGAGCATATAAGGGCGAGGATGAAGTTCTTTTGAAATTTCGGTGGGCAAAGTAGACAGAAAGGATGGGTTGTAGCAAGTTTTTGGAGTCTTGGGATAGAAAATAAGGGAAAAGAAGCAAACTTCAAGTTCAAAGCACAGAGTAATGTCCCCTGGAAGGAGAGATTTTGATTCTTTTGTTCAATCTCAGCAGGAAGTAAGCAATTCCTTTGGTCAAGTCGACATTCAATTGTCGAATTCTCTATGGGATGAAGGTGATGGAATTAGCCAAGAGAAGCAGCTAGATAGGGTTTCACATGAATATATCCTTTCTTAATAAATGCAATGATTATCGGAATTATGTTCAAATGAAAGAGATGAGAACAATGTGCAAGAGGCTTTTATAATGTTTGATATGCAAAGAATAGAAAATTCAAAATAGTACATCATATGAGGAGGAAGGAAAAAGAAATGTATAGGCAACATGAACTGGATGGAGGTAGGGAATGAACAAGGAGAATATTCATCTCCATTTATAAGGATTGAAAAAAGTTTGGACAATGCCACCCTAAATGTATCTTCTCATCTGGTGAGAATTGATTTTAAACACAAACAGATTCAAGGGATGTTGGGTTCTTTATTAGATGAAAATAAGAAAGAAAATGTGGAGGAACAATTCATTGAGTCTAATGGGGATTGTGATTTCGTGGGGGAATTAAGTGGAGTCTTAGTAAAATGTGCCAAGTGGAAAGGAGGCTATTGCAAGAGTGACAATGAAAGGGATACCAGAATCTTTGTTAGATGAGAGAAATCAAACATGTTCAATTGTTCCACTGGAAGTTGCTCTTTTGGCAGACATCGAGGAAATACCAGATTTGATATTTGATGTAAGCAAGGAAGATCATATAGCAATGCATGTCAAGGAGCTTTCTCGGCAGGATCATTTACCTGCCAAATTGGAAGGAGTGCCAGACCAAGAAGTGGATGGCATTGCACCTTTGTAGGTTCTGTTAATAATCTAGACGCAAGTGATAATGCAGAAGGTGAAATGTGTGAGTTTTCAAGAAAGAGGGATAGATCAATTGAGGAGGCATGCGAGATTAACACTGTGAATGGATCCTCTTATGAAGTGATGGATGCTTTGGGATAGAGAGAAAGCCATTGGATGTCAGGCTCTATAGTGAAGCATCTCAAGGAGGAGTCCCTCAAGAATGTTCATACGACAAATGACAGGAGATTTAAATTCCTTTATAGATCAAAGAAGTGAATGTTCTAGAGTAACTACACATGAATATATTGCATTTGTAAATGGTGCATAGTAGGTTGGAGTTGGTGACTGATGTAAATGATGAAAGTGATGTAGAGATGCATGCAACACAGGTTGAATTTAAGAATGCAGTAACTGAGGCATCTTTTTCAACTTATGTTGTTTTTGGATGTGAAAAAATCCAGTGGAATTTAAAGTCGTTAGTTGGATCAATTTACATAGATAATGCAGGGAAGCATAACACGGGGCCGTTATAGGAAAATGTTTCTTTGGTGGAAAAACAAGGAGTTTTATATTTCTTACCCTGCAAAGGCATTGTGAAAAGAAGCGTGTTGGTGGAAAAGAGAATAGTTTTGGATTTGTTACTAGAGGAAACCAGTGAGAATGATGTAAGAATGCATGCTACATATGCCCTAGATGAAGGTGCCACAACAGTGCATTTGCAAAGATTGTCATTGTATGCCTATAAAGAACAAAATTTAGTGAAATATTGAGAAGTTTCTGTGGAGGAAACGAAAGAAATTCTTGTTCGATTATCAAAGAAATCTAAACCAGGGGAGAATTTTGTAGGTGCTTGTCAGGATGCCTTTTTAAAGAATCAAATGCAAGGAATGTTCAGTTCATTTTTGGATGAAAGTAGTGAAGCTATTCCACAGAAGCATGCCATGGAGACTGCTGAAGTAGACATCACAATGGTTGGAATGCAAGAGTTTCCAAAACCTTTGGTTCACATTAATGAGAATCCTCATAAGAATGAATTCAATCAAGGGTTTAAAAGAGTCATATCGATGGATTGCAATTGTTAGGAAATGACGATGAACAGATAGTAGTCAATTCTCGATGGATTTTATAAAAAATTTAGACTGCTCATGTGCTTACCAAATGAAAATCTCTGACCAAAATTCTAGTTAACAGGCACAATGAAAATAATTAGTTGTTGAAAGATTCAGGATCTGTTTATAAAAATGTCATGGAAGAGGAGTTTGCAGTCAGAGATGTGCAAATGGTGAACGATAATGAGTGTGTTTGGAAAAAAAAAAACTCCTAAGTATGCCCAGGTAAGTGTTACAAAGTTGTCATCAACAACCTTGAGACAGAGAGAAGAGGAGCCTTCTATGTTACCATGGACTAGTGAAAATATGGCACATACATGTAACCATAAACTAGCTTCTTATATGGAGAAAGCTGAGATAATTTACATGGGCAGTGTAACAACTCGATTTATGGCCTCTGGAGTTCAAGAACCAGAGGATATTTCAACGCTACATTGTTTCCCTCAGGACAACTTCAGTGAGTACTATATTATACAATAAAGACATTACCGAGCCAAGTAAAGCTAATTGTGCACAGAGAAAAGCATTATCTGCAATACAAGCACGTGAATTAAAGGAAGATGGCCATTCTTCTCCACACAAATGAAAAACATCACTTGAAAAACATTTGTCTGTTGGAAGTTCATTCTGTGTAATAACAAGTACTTCTAATTACCCAAGTTATGAGGAAGTGGCAACACAGACACTGCAGGTTTTTCTTCTTGCCAACTTACAAGTTGAAAAGGCATGTGAACAAGCCATCACTATCATAATAGTGGATCACAAATTAGGAAATCACTTGGCACTGATATTTTTACTCTTGAAAATGTCCAGGATCTGAATGTTTCATTATTGATAGATTCTAAGAAGTTTGAGAGATCTGTCATTGCTAATTTGAGTGAAAGTGATGCACTGAAAAAATCAGAGACTAAAAAAGTTTCTACTTCAATAGAACCTTTACCTTTCCACAAGGTGAGCTATTACAAGTCTTAATTATTTCATCACTAAATATCTAACACCCAAACATAGTAGAACTTTGTTGGAACATGAATTTTAGCTCTACACTGTCTTTAGTTTCGTAATTTTTCATTGCTAATTTGAGTGAATGTGATGCAGTGAAAAACTCAGAGAATAAAACTATATCTACTTCCATAGGACCTTTCCCTTTCCAAAAGGTGAGCTATTAAAAGTCTTCATAATTTTATCAGTAAATAGCTAATGTGTATCGTAGAACTCTGTTGGGAAATTAATTTTAGTTTTGCAATGTCTTTAGTTTCATAATCAAGTCTAAATGTAAAATGAGGGAAAGCATTTCTCATTCTTCTTTTATTGGGCACTTCACAGATCGACACAGATTAGAAGCCTCATCTTAAACAACAATCTAATGAATTAATATTGAATGTGTGGGAAAGTTAATTGATGATTGTAGACACATTATGAAGATAGCCAAAACGGGCATGGCAACAAAGAATGGAGATATTGACAAGACTTGTCCATTGGTAGAGGAACCTGAAAAATATTGAGAAATAAGTGCAGCTTGCACCAGAAGCCACCTATCCTCATAAACTTAATGCCCTAACATTTCCTATGGAAAATTTTGTGACTGATGGTTATCAGCAAGCAATGCAAAATGTTCAGTTTAGCATGAAGATAGTGGATAGGTGTGCAAAGCAAACTAAACAATCAAACCTAGAATTTCAAAAGAGTGGTGAAGTTGTTGTCATTAGCATGGAAATGTATTATGCAGAGTGATCATAGTAAGCATACTAGTCTTATGAATGGGGAATTTGAAGAAAGGGGTAAATTAGTGGGGACTACCACAGAAATAGAGGATGATCCCGACCAAAAAAGTGCTCATATGAAGGCAGAATCTGGAGAGTGTTTTGAGGTAACCAGAACTAGCATAGAAATAAAGAATAGTCTTACTAATATGATCTTTTGAACTTGGAATTTGAACATAGTTTTAGAATAGTTAGAACCAGCATGACTGGAAAGCTTGTCATATCAACTTGGAATCTGAAATTGGTGTTGATGTAAGCTGCAGAGCATTTGAAACAACACCATGAGATGGAAGGCAGCCAAAGTCGTGTACTGAGAAATGCATCGAGCAATGAATCGTGACTTCAGATTCAAGTAATTGTAAAATTGGTTCTCATTGTCACTTAAAGTTGCATAGTTAACAGGCATTAGAGTTCAGGTTTGATAATATGTTGTCATGGCTGGAAAGGCAAGTTCTATAGCTGATGGTTTCTCTATCCCACCTGGACTTGCGGCTCAGCGTAAAGTAATGCAGTTTGACTTAACGGTGTGTTCGGCGTAGAAATATTAAAGAAGCTCAAACCACATAACAGAATAAAAAACCAGTGATTCAGATGCAATAAAATAGTACTTTGCCAATACTTCAGCAAAAATGGTTCAACACTAACATAACTTCATGATACTGGTTGAAACTCGAACCATATCTACTAGAACACAATGAGTAAAATTTGTATAATTGCAAAACCAGCTTTTATTTTTGGTGACATTCAGATATTATTTAAATTTAGAGTAAGAAATTTGGTTTAATGTGATAAAAACAATTAGAAGCATTTTAAAAAATCTAAAATGTGGGATCTTGAAAACATTATTACCACAGTCTAATAGAATCCTTTCTGCATAATAGCTTCAATTTAATTTAGTAATCTCCAATATTTTTCATGTCCAGTACTTGCTTTCAAATATATCAGTCTATTGTTACATGGTTGGAAAGAGTGAAATAGTTTCTAAAAAATATTTCATATAGTGTGTGCCATTGTGTTGGATCTATATAATGAATACTAATTACAAGTTGAGGGGTTTACAAAATACAAGTGGAACTAACCAAGATCATTGATGTTAGAATTGAATCATCAAGTTTCTAATTGAACTCTATATGATTGATGGATCACTATGTGCTTGTGATTGAAAATTTTGTTTGGTTCATTATACTTGTTAATTAACAACTTATTATTTTGAACATTTGAAGAATGCCCACCCCTTATCTGGGATGTAACTAAACAAAAGTTGCACTTTTTAAATTGTATATCTGTGCATTCTCTTCAAACTTATTGAGAAGTATGGCACACACGTTATTGTTGGTGTCAAAATGGGAGGGAAGGATGCCATATACATTAAACAACCTCGTGCTTCAAATCTTCCGATAACAAAAGTGAAAAAAATGTTAAAGAAAGAAGAAGATGAAAGATTTTCTAATGTCGATTGGCGGTTCAGTATGAACTCTGAAGCGACATCCCAGAGAGATAAGGTAATATTTGTTTTACATTTCAATGTGATATTTACTCTGCTGATTGGCCATATACATCTGACAATTTTCATTGCAAGTTGCACAGAACTAAGAAATATGTAATGAAAAAAAATGAAGATTGACAATCCCAAAGATATCCTAAGATTATGATAAGAAAAATTAGGGGTTTTTGAAAATTAGACAAGAAAAATTTAATAGATTTACCAGCAGGCTGGAAATTGTAGAGTTTGCTTCCCTTTATCTTGGAATCTTTGGGTTAGCACCTCTACCTATTTCTTTCTGGACTAGCTGATCAGTGAAAAAGATATCGCTGCTATTTGTTTCTCAGTACAAATTTATGTTTCAGGGGTTGGTGTGATTAAAAAACATACATTTAGGCACTTACTCAAACCAAAGTCTGCTAATCATTATCTTGAAAAATTTGTTATCAGTGGGCACTGAACTTGAAAAATAAGGAGAGAGGAACTTGAATTTCTTCCATAAGGCTATGTTGAAACACGTACATAACAATAGTATATTTTCTTTCACCTCTTATGATGGGCATGAAACATGAAAAAATAGAACAAGAACTTGTCTCGTACTACCACTCCTTATTAACTGAGTCGATACCCTGTAGAGAAGAATCCATTCAAAGAATTACATCTCACATTATAACATTAATACATTTAGCCCAAAATGAAGCCTTAATGTGGACAATCTCCTTCACAAATTAGACAATTAATTAATGCCTGACACGATCATAGCAACAAAAGCATCAAGCATAGGCTATAACAATATTATGTGAAAGTGAGAAAGAACACCCATCATGAAGCATCAAGTAATATCATCCACAACATCAACATCACTAACATCACTGTGTGAGGATATCAAGTATGTCTTTGGGACTGTTAAACTACAATTGTATAACTGCCATCATTTCCAGATTGTATATGCCATTTACAAAATGTCAAGGAACTAGATTAAGAAGAGATATCTCAAAGATCGAATTAAAAATAAAAATCAGACAATCATCACGATACAAGAAACAAAGATATCAAGTGAAAGAGTTAAGGAAATAGCATCTTCGTGTTGGAGGAGATGTGAATATGTAGCCTTAGATGCTATATGAAGTGTTTGGGGTTTGGTAATTCTCTAAAACCCTTAGGAAATATCCTTCCATGAATGGATATCACTCTCCAAAATCATTTTGGGCATATTCCAATATGTAGGAGCCAGGGAAACATGGTGCATAACAGAAGTCTATTGTCCACATATACCCATATAAAAAATGGGATTTCTAGAAAATATCAGGACAATAAGGTCAATCCACAATGAGGAGAAATGGATATTGGGCAGTGATCTCATCATTATCAAAACCCTTGAATAGAAGAATGGGGGATCATAAGATTAGAACTTATAGAGGTGCAATAATTCAATGACCTCCTATAAAAAATTAAAGTGACGGATATAACCGCAATGAATGGGATTTATAATTGGAATAATCGTAGAGGAGGAAAGCACTAAGTTTCCAATATACTCGATCGGTTTATAGTTTCACAGGCCATTCTGGAACAAGATTATGTGAAAGTGAGAAAGAACACCCATCATGAAGCATCAAGTAATATCATCCACAACATCAACATCACTAACATCACTATGTGAGGATATCAACTATGTCATTGGGACTGTCAAAATGCAATTTTATAACTACCATCATTGCCAGATTGTACATGCCATTTACAAAATGTCAAGGAACTAGATTAAGAAGACATATCTCAAAGATCGAATTAAAAAGGAAAATAAAATAATCATCATGATACAAGAAACAAAAATATCAAGTGAAAGAGTTAAGGAAATAACATCTTCGTGTTGGAGGAGATGTGAATAGGTAGCCTTAGATGCTAGATGAAGTGTTTGGGGTTTGGTATGCCATCATTCATGTTTTTTCACTTCCACTCTTGTCACCAATGTTGTTGCACTTCACTGCTACCTTTGTCCACTCTTTTTGTCACTGCTAACATTGCCACGCCTGCTGCCACTACTATTGCACTTCATTGTTTCCTCTATCCACCCCTGCTACCGCTAATAATGCACTTCACTGCTACCTCTATCTACTACCATGCCTGATACTACTGCTGGTGCACTTTAGTATTCATCTTTGCTCAATTTAAGTAGTTGAAAACCAATCTGACTTTTTCACATCTGTCTACAAAATTTTCTCTGTGATAACTCTTTGTTAAACCCTAGGTGTCAGTTCTATAATGACATGACGTCAATATGAACTTAATACAACATTGATATTCAATCTCAAACCTTGACATTGTCATCTCACATTTCACTATCAACCATATCAAGTCTTCATTGTTTTTGCAATACTAGCAGAAGCTTAAATTGTCAACACTAGCATCATAATTATCATCACTGGTACAGGAGTATATCAACCTGATCTGTCTCACAACCATAACCTTATAGAAACTACACCTGTCTCAACAAGACTAGTTTTGCTCAACGCATCAACATTGCTTAATATTCAATTGACAAATCTCAATCATACTAGGCTTTGTCTACAACATGTAAACTATGGAAACTATGCTCTATTTGTGCCCAAGGTTCAAATTCTCTCAAGTACAGAAGTAACATTAGTTCTCGTGATAATGTCAAACACTCTGAACTCCTTTGCTAACTAGCCATTCAAAATTTTGAGTTAATAACTGTGATCAAGCCTAGCAACATCTTAGGCATTCAATGATAACTCTTTCTGCTTCACATCAAGTATATATGGCATTCTGTCACGACCTGCAATTGCCACTGTTGTACTTTAAATATGTTGATTGTCAAGGATATGGAATATTGATCTTCATTCTATTGATGAATTTTCCTCAAGTGTCTGAAAAGTCAGATTTGCATATGGAAATAGGTCACTGATTATCAAGGTCTTCACTAGGATTCCTTTGCTACTGATGCACAATGTGTCACAACTATCCCTGGTGAAACTATCAAATTCACTTATGTACTCCAAAACTTTGATCAGAGATGCACAATTGGAGAGGACACTTAACCTAATGCAGGCTTGGTATTGGTCAATGCTTACATGATTGTGTATGTAAAAATGACCCATTAAAATATGCTATGATTTTTTTCCCAAGAGATGCTACAGGTAGATCCTATGATATATCAATTAAGTGTCATGCCAAAACTATTTTTCTAAGTTCAATAAGAACATTCCAAAGAGGGATGAAAAGGATACAAGTTCTAAGGAATTTTTGAATACATTTAAGCTTCTTCTCTGGTTTGCATAGGTCTTATTTGAAGTTTGTATACCTACTTGCTAAGTGATCTGGACTTCTTCAACAAGGTTGAGGCTTATCAAGCACGTCTATCTTGTCAATTTTCTCTGCTCCAATCTTTAAGCTTCAGAATCCAATGCTCATAAAAATAATGATACTTATATGAGGAATGCAAAACAAACTTCCCAGATATAGGCCTTGAAAAACTTCATGGATGATTCAATTCTCAGTTTGGTGTGCTAAAGTAGGATGTATAAATATAAATTCCAGACAAGTTTAGAGAAACCCTCACTGCTATAAACTCTAGGACTGCCTTCAAAACATACAAAACCATACCCAAGTAGATATAAATTACTGATTAGGGAACATTGAGTCTCATGCAGGATCAATCATTAAATTTCAGAGATACATGTCAGAAAGGAGGTCACACTCATATATATGCATAGATTTGTTTGAAGAATCAATTCTAGGGCATCAAAAAAGATATTGAGATAAGTCATCAAGGTAGAAATTTGCTTCAAATCTTTCAAACTTGTGTCAAATGAACCTTCACTCCAACCTTCAAAATTGTCTTCTATTATAGTGATAAACCTTCTCCATAATTTTCCTTACATTTGTAAAAAAAAGTGTGCGCTAATGATGCCAATATGCTTTGCCAAATATGAGTGTATTCCTCAAGAGGTTTGCAATAAAATAACATGTGGATACTACTTCAGGATTAGTGGAAATAGTGAGTGAGTTCCTCAAACAAGGCAAGGCCTTATATATAGATCGAAAAACACCATAACTTAGTAAAGCGAGTGCCCAGAATAGTAGCCCAGCAAAACCTTTTTCTCATAATTTCAACCTCCAAAAAAGAATGATCAAATTTGGATTCAAAAACTCATGAAAGCACCTGCAAACACAAGAAGGAACAATGAAACCACTTAAAAAACCACAAGCCCAAAACCATTTCAATGCAGCTGTCATCGGTCAATGCGTCCAGATCTGTAAGTTTCCTCCATCAATCTGGTAGGTTTGCACCAATCCAACATTCAACTTCCACGCCCCTTCCAAGCCCCAACCACCTCTCCAACCTAGTAAATTCTGGTGAACCAGTGAAAAATTGGGGCAAATCACTCCAAGCCCTCCTTCTGACCCTGTAAATCCAGGCGAATGCCATTGAAATCTGTTCCAAACAAAGAAAGTCGAGGGCCAATTCCATTTTTCCAATTTTATGGGCATTTATTTTTGTCGGCTATTATTTAATAATTCATTATTTTTAAAATAATTATGGGGCTAACTTTATAAAATTATAAAAAATGGGTTTTATATAAAAAATTCACCCTATTAAAATTTAAAATCCCTTAAAATACACCTTTGGGCTAAAATTCGCCCCTAAAATTTTCCCTGACTTTGATTTGGATCATATTGGGGAGAAATTATACTAGCATAAATATTCTCAAGGGTTTGGCTGCATTCTAAACCATTCTAACGAAAGCCAAGAAAATTATGAATAGATCCCCAATCCTGCATCTTGACTATTGGACTTAGCATAATACCTGAATAATGCAGTTTCGAAAACTGCAGATTGTTGAGACTGAAATTACACCTGGAAGAAATTTCAACAGATCCCCCAATCCTACATCTTGACTATTGAACTTAGTAGAATCCATGAAGAATGCAGCTTCGAAAACCACATATTGTGGAGACTGAAATTGCACCAGAAATAAATTGCATTAGGTCCCCCAATCCTGCATCTTAACTATTGAACTTAGTAGAATCCTTGAAGAATGCAACTTTGAAAACTGCATATTGTTGAGACTAAACTAGAACCCAGAAGAAATTGCAGTAAGGCAATTGCAATAACAAGACCCACAACAAAAAGACCTTGTCCCTTAACAGACCAAGGAAACATATGTGACTGAGAGGAATGGAAAGCACTACAAAGTTGAAGAGAGTACAAAATACTAAGATGGTTTAAAGGATAAGCTTGAAGAATGTAGTAGTGTTAAAAAAACTAAAAGTTGTCCCAAACAAATAGTTGATAATGCGAAACCTTCTTTTGTACCAGTCAAGCAAGAGTACATTCATGTGAGAGAAAGAAGAGGCCAAGCGACTAATAGGCATAGCCTGGAAGATGGGGTATGGTTCCCTCTTTTTGATGAAATATTTGATCTACATTTTGTCTATCAAATATTAACCATTTTAACCTTGCCAACAAGGAAAAATTAACCCAATCGTAGGTCCCAATATGTCATGATATATATTAACTCTAGATATATATGAGAAGGAATAATGAATACATAGATTGATAGAGGTGGTGAGACATATTGGGACCTACGAGAGAGATTGATAGAGGTGGCGAGACAAGGGGAGTCACAAGGGAGAGATGGAGATAAACTAAAGGAGAGGGGAGAGAAGGAATGGAGAGAGAGAGAGAGGGAGAGTAGTAAGAGAGGTAGAGAAGGGTAAGAGAGGGAGATAGTGACACAAAGATGGAAAGGGGGCAGAAAGAAGGATAGAGGGAGGGATATAGTGAGAGGATTGGAGGGTAGAGAGAGAGAGGGGGGAAGAGAGAGCAAGGTAGGAGAGAAAAGGAGAGAGAAGAAGTACAATGGATTAAAACAACAAATATATTAGGCCCACTCTACACAAATCTGCAATATGAGAATTCGGGATAAAAATAGTAGGCTCCAACAACAATTGCATAGAATTCAAGCTAGAAAACAAAATAAGATGCTCAAAGAAGAAAGTGAAAATGCCAAAAAACAAAACTCGCATGGAGTTATTACTGTAGTCCACAACATGATAGAAGATATTGAAAACTGCATGGCAATTGAAAGTCAAAGTGTAGATGGGATAGTTAGTGAGTGGATGGGATAATGCATGTTTTATGAATCATTGCTCAGCTCAGTTATTTATGCTCGTGATCATTGGTTGAAACCTGTTGGAGCAATCCTTCCAAACATGGCTAAGATGTATGTGGCTGGTGTTGGAAAAGGTGGAACTAGTCTATCGTTTTGGGAAATGTATATGGATTCAACATGTCTTGTATTGGTAAGGAAGTGGTTGAAGATGCTTCTCAATATAAAATAGTCGATGTTGTGGATAGCAGGGATATAGTGATAGAGACTTTTGTCAAACATACATTTGATATTATGAAAATAAAAGTAATCCTGTTGATTCCCTATATCCAGGAACATATTAAAAGAATATTATGATTTTGTAACTCTAGAAGATTACAGTGATGTTTTTGGTGTGAATTTGAAATAAAATATGCAATAATATGACAAGTGGAATTTTAAAGCCTCCTTACCAATTAGTTTTCTGGATTTTTAAAGCTCTGAGATTCGATCAAGAGGTTGATCGTAGAGGGTTGATTCGGCAGAATTGGCGAAGGATTTTTGAGAGGGAAATCAGTTGTCAGAGGGAGCAGTATCTCTAGAGGTTTTCTAACACCAAGAAACCCAGATCCAGTCTTTTTTTGAGTGCAGTGGTAGTAGACGGGAGAAGAGTATCTATTTCGACAGTTTGAGCAGAGATGGCCCCATACGGACTGAGAGATCGGGATAGGTTGGACGGTGTGTCTAACTTTGTGATTTGGAAGGCCAAAATCCTGATAGTCCTAAAGGAGTACGGTATCAGAGACCACATGAAAAATGTCCTAGTTGTGCCCACCAATCTGAACGTTCTAAATAAGTTCAACGAAAATCTGGTGCGAGAAAAGCGCTTGATCATGGATGCGGTGAAGGATCATGTGGTACCACACATTTTCGAGAAGAGGACAACACATGATATGTTGAAATATTTGACCACGTTGTATCGAGGAAGCTTCATCCAACGAAAGATGCTTCTAGAGAAGCAAATGCAAATGTTGCAAATGCACAAGGGAGAGGAGATTGATCCCATCCTCTTCAGATTGCAGACGATCCGAGATCATTTGATTGCCATGAGGGCAACTCTGGATGAAGGGCTCTTGGTGAGGACTACCCTGAATGCAATCACTGATGAGTGGGAGACCTTTTTCCAAAGCATCTTGGGCAGAGCACAACTCCCATATTGGGGTGACATGTGAGCTATCATTCGACAGGAGGAGGAGGGAGATGCAGCCCTAGCATCAAAGGGATAGCGGCAGAAAGGGAATAAGAAGGACCTATCCAAGGTCTGGTTCTTCAGATGTGGCAAAATTGGACACTTCGCCAGCACTTGTCCTAAGAGGAAGGACAAGGAAGCTTCAGATTCCAAGGCAACAACAACTAGAGGGGATAGTGGTAGTGAGGATGATGTGGCCATGAGTGCTCATGTCTTGAGAGAAGAGGTGGGGCAATATAGATCTGTAGAGCAGCTACAGATGGGAAGGCAGGATCCTTGAGCTGCCCAAAATTTTGGATCACATACGAGCTACGAGAGCCTTAAGGCAATAATAGGCTGATTGGAGAAGTGGGTGTAGAAAATCATGGAGAAGAAGAGGCAGTGTTGGGATGCTGAAGTTTGGAGCACCGCATACAAGAGACAGTAGCACAAAGGCAGTGCTTACGCAGTATAGTGCAGTAGACATCACAGAGCTTCAAAGAGACAGTGCAGCGTAGTAGCAGAGGATGCTTCAGTGATGAGATGAAGCCCGACGTCCTTGTCTGGTGATTGGGTGGTGGTCCTTCAACTGCTTACTTCTCAGCAACTGAGTTTTAGTGCAGCAGTTAGCAGTTAGGAGTGGTGGTGCTATGGGCAGCATGATGCAACAATTTGAGAGGGAGATGCAGTACAGATGTAGCAGTTCCATTGGTAGTGACATGGGCAGCAGTACAGAGAGCAACATCGCAGTGGATGGAGGTTAGCAGTCCAAACATCTATGCAAATACTGATGCCAGAGATCAAGGTGACACTTCAGTGGAGAACTATTGCTAGAGCACACTCCTCGCTAAGAGGGAGTGTTGAGATTTTGGGGTAGCATCGGATGTGCTCTAACTCCAAAAATTTGTGGAGGGGCTAGAACACATGAGATATCCAAGACCCAGAAAAGCGTTTGGATAAATTCCATCTGGTGTAAAATTTATTCAAATAATTAAAATTTTTAATGGGGACCCTAAGTCTAACTTATGGAAATTAAAAAAAATAAAGTGAATTAATTTACACATGTGATGAGAACATTCTAAGTGATGTGGATCAAGCTTCTTTTAATCTTAGCGATTGATTAGTGATAAGATCACAGCCATTTATTGGTCAACGAGAAAAGTATAAAGGAGGGCTTGAGGACAATCGGAGAACACACACACAGAATCTAAGAGATCGAATTCTTCTGATGGAGCAGTGCTCGGACGAAGATTATATCTGAGTGATTTAGAGAAGCAGTGAGGGGTGGATGCAGTGATTGGTCAGGAGGACCAAGAGTACAACGCAGAGCAAGGGCAACAGCGACACAGTGGAGGCAGCGCAGCCATCAGAGTGTGTGACGCAATCCCTATAGAGGGTGACGCAGGCCCACGCAGGGGCAGCGCAAAGCCTCCAAGGAAAGTATGAAATTCAACTAGAGACTAGGGTTTCTGAGCCGACAGGGCTGAAACCGAACTCCAGTAGAATTTGATCAACGCAGAGCAAGGGTGACATAGTCCCTTAGTCAGCGCCACGCAACCTTACACAGTGGCAGCGTATAGATTATGAAAAGCTAGTTGGGGTTTCACTAGTGGCTCATCCAGATCAACTAGGACTTGCGGGAGTGAGGTAAAACTCACATTTTCTTTGTAGCCAAGTTTTTCTTTGTTGGGTGAGCCAGATTATGGCACCCTAGATGTACTCAGAATATTTTTGCTTAATAATAATAAAACCTCATATATGTTGCACCAGTTTTCCCGCATTGGGTTTTCCGAGGACATTTGTCCAAAAAATCTGTGTCCTTTGTCATATGTGCATGATGTTCAGTAAATGATCTGTATTTGTGTAGGTTTCTAGTTGTGTTTACCTTGAATTTTTTTTGAATATTTTCAGTTAAATAACTTGTGCATAATAAAACAAGTAGGAGAAGTAAAACAATATTTAGCAGTAGGATTTTTGTGCTCATAAATTTTCACAGTATACAAATCAGAAATAGACTAAGAACCCAATGGCATGCATTAACTCCATTCATTCTCTATGCTTCCCACAAATAAATAACATCAAAAAGTAACAAATATACAAAGCAAAACGAAACTGCATATCAAAATGCACACTTGCATTTCTGACCCAAATGACAAAAAACTGCAAAGCCTCCAAACTAAATAGAGTCAGCTCCACAACAAATGAGATTACTCGCACTAATATAAAATGGAAATCAATATACACTAGCATGGACACATCTAAAATTGTGTTTGATATGCACATCAATGTTCCAAAGCTCGAGGTTGAATATCTCAAATTTCAATATTTAAAATATCAGTCATTTCTCTGAACTCAAGATATGCAATATTGACCCTATCGAAACAAGAATTAGATGGATTTGGGATATTATATTCAATGCACCTAAACTATTGACGGACCCACCCACCCCAAGCAAGATGTAGAGCATCTCACATATTTCGATACAAACACAAAAAACTATTCATTCAAATACCACATAGTTTATTCTTATGGTAAGGATATGAATCAAACTAAAACAATAATTAGAAGAAGAAAAAACATACCTTCGGTCCCTCTCCAGAAGTACGTGTTATAAAAGTACAGTATATCTAATGTCATAGTTGATGCATTTACCAAACAATCCTAGCCCAGATAAAAATGTACAAACAAATCAGTATCATGTGCCAGGCATAAGCAATCTCAAAGTAAGCATCCGGAAAAGTTCCGTTCATAGTGCCAAAATAATAACAGTAAGTTGAAGCAGTCATTGGTGATAGACGCACAAATATATGTTCCTGGATACAGTGGATTATCGCATTAATTCCCTTGGATTACAAGTTAGAAAGAAGCACCAAATACAACATACATCAACAGTTTTTTATCTATAGCTCTTTTGTGTTTGGATAGACAATAAGAAATTGAATACAATTCATGTGAAGGAACAGTTAAAGAAAATTCAAAGCACACTTCAAATTCAATAATACAAACTCAAAATCAAAAGAGCACATCATAATCTCTAAAGAAGTTTTCATGATGTTCACCAAAAGATGAATCTTTGCAAAATGTTTAGCTCTAAAAGCAAACCATGAGAATCTGAGCTATGATAGATCATAGGAAGCTAAGACATAAAATCTATGGGATGTAGGATATCATTGAATTAACTTGTGAGTAATGATGATAAAGAGTCGAATAATTGACACCCACCTACCCCTTTTGTAAACAATAAGGAAAAAATTTTACTGCTAGATATGCTTGGAAAAAGGAGGGCATGGTTACCTCTACAGTGACAACTAGAAAATGAAACATTGAAACCCTGTGCACAGCAGGTTGCATGAGTAAATGATAATAATATATGTTGGAAAATGACATTGATGTGTTTGAGATGAAAAAAATTGAAAAAATAAGTTAGGACTGTTCATAAAGTAGTTTGAAACTGAATCCAATGGTTAGAAATTGTCCCCCACCAAACAACGCTTCAAGCACCACTCAATTCTACATTTGGTATCCAAATTATCAAAATTTAGTTGTGCATAATTTTGTTTTCTGTGATCAAAACATAGTAATAGCCACACAAATGTTCAAAATGTAGAGTATATATACATACATTTTTGGTTTCTTCTTGAGGCCATGCATTTCACATACTATGGCTAGGGTTCGAAGCCCATACTCTAAATGGGGAAATCGGGATAATCAGACACTGCAAATGCACATACTATTCTAGGGTTCGAAGCCCATTACAGTTTTGAAGATCTTAGATATCGCAACATCAGCTTCAAAAATGGCTACTACCATCAATAGAATATTGGATCTTTTCAATACTTTCTCTGATGGATTGACATATAAAATCATGGAGTAAAATCTTAAAGATGTTGATCTCAATGTTAGATCTCAGGCACTCAATGCCCTGCTTCAAAATCGTCAACTCCAAGTTTTCAAGCAGGGTGATTTCATAGTTTAGAAGCAACAGACGAAATAAGAATCTGTAAGGTTTAAGGGCCTCTCATCTGAAGATATGTTCATATATCAAGTCATAAAAAATGCTGGAAATATGGGTATATGGACAAAAGATATGAAAAGAGAAACAAATTTACAGCAAGCACAGGTTAACAAAGCATTGAAAAATACAGAAGCTCGTGACTTAATAAAAGGGGTGAAGTGTGTTTCTAACCAAGCAATGAAGGTGTATATGCTAGCAGAATTGACACCTTCAAAGGAGATAAATGGAGATGCATGGTACACAGGGCTAAACTTTAATATGGAGTTCACTAACATTGTTAAGCAACAGTGTTTGCAGTTCACCTTGCAGTAGGGTGTAGCCACTATTGAGAGTGTTGCTGATTTTGTGAGAAAATCAGGGATATCAAAGGTGGAATTGAAGGTTGAAGAGCTCAAGAAAATGGTGATGTGGAAGAAGCGATAAGCACGGGAACCAAAGACTGCTACTATAGAGGTTCCCAAGCTCAAATTCAGGAGTGGTCATCATTTACGAACATTCCTTGTGGAGTTTGCCCTGTCTTGCGAGAGTGCACAGATGATGGTCTGATTTCTGATTTCCATGGCACAGCTGCTACATTATACATGCAATAATTTCTTAAACTCTTACCTTCTTGTATGCCTCTCAATAGATAGAGGAGGGCCCACCTTCTTCTTCTTGAAACTGAATAATCGCTTCTTTATATTTGCTCGAGTCTAACTCTTCAATGCTTTCAGTATCAATGAGAGGGTGTTAAGCCTCCCCTCATGTAGCTCTAGCTCTGCTCTACTGTTTTGGTAACAGAATGTTGTGTGTTTATTTTTCCCCCATTTAGTTTTCCCGCCAATCCTCCATGACAATACCCTCTTGAAATTTTAATCGAGTGGGAGTGAAAATGGTTTTCGGACAACTCAAATCATTTTAATCGGAAGGGTCAAAAACGTTTATCACAATATAATAATTCCAATATAATAAATATTTTAATTTCTTGAAAGTTATTAGAATATGGTAAATATTCTAATATCTTTCAAAAGAAAGGTGGATATTATGTTTAGTTTGCAAATCAATTTATTTTTTATGTTTTTTATTTTTTTTCATTGTATATGATTAATTTAGATTCATCTTCATTTCGAATTTATCAAGTGTCTAGAGATAAAATCTAAAGAGGTTTGAACCTCAAGAGATTTGATTCTTCCCTATAGACCTTTGGTAGATCTAGAGTTAAGATAGATCTAGATTGGTTTAATTATTAATTTTATGTTTTTAATTTTTATTTTATTTTGATGGACTCAAAATGTTAAAGAGAACATTACAACATCTTTGCCATAGGAGAAGAATTCAACACTAGAGAAACCCTAGAGGCCCATGGAAAAATTGCAGGCGAAGAAAGCGTCATAGTTTTGACAAAGAGTGAACAGGCTCTAGACAATGCTAGGCTCTAATATCACTGTAAAAATGCAAGATAAGATTAAATGGTAACCATGAGTTTTTTATCCACGTGATATATATTTTGTAGAGAGATGGTTGCCATGATAAACCCTTTGAAGACACGCAACTACTCATCAAATATTCTTTTAAGATGAGATGTTGATTGCTTACTATTGGACCCACATGGAGAAGGAGGAGTTGGTGGATTATGAACTAGAGGAGGGGGGTTTTCAACAAATTTGGTCTAGTCCCAAGGATTTTATCCATTCACATTTCAATGTCAACTTAGAAGGTCACCATACCACAGTTTCTAGGCCTACCAGATCTTTAGAAAGAAAAGTTAAGAATTCAATAGGCAACTATCTAGCGGTTCGAAGGCCCTAACCCTTGCTCTAGCCATGCACTATTTGGGTCCTTTAGTTTCGGCTAGCTCGGGGCCTGAGGATGTTTGTCAGGGGCTAGAGAAATCTTCTTGGGGTGTGTGGCTCTAAGTTTAGTTTCCCTATTGTCCCAGATATTGGAGGAATACATACAACGTGCTTCTACTTCCGTAGGGTTTTCAGAATTTTTTGAACATAGTGGGGGTTCTTCACTCTCAAAAGCCTCTCTAGATTGTTTTCATGTATATCCTTCATGTCAAGTGCCATCAGCCTCACCCTCCTTTAGTGAATTAGTGAAGAAGATCCTTTCCTCGACAACGAAAGAAGGTCAAAATATCATCATGAATGGTCTTGTGGTTTCTAGGGAGAAACACTCTTGTGAATAAGGAGGAATTATGATTCAAAAGGAGTATGAAAAAGCAAGGAAGAGGAAAATCCATTGTAGTTTCAAGAAGAAGAACAAAGTCCTGCTTTCTCTATTTTGGGGAGTCAACGTCACCATTCAAAATACTAGGGAAATGTCGCAAAAATCCTTGGTGCGGCAAGTAAGGGGTTGAAAATTCAGGCCCTCAACCCTAAACATGTAGGTGGACATTGAAATCTTACCTATTGTAAAAGTTTCTCCATAGGTGTCACTATTAGCCCAAGGTTAGATTCATTTGTGCTGCAAAGATGTAGCAGAGACCCAGAAGGTACAACAAATGGTTTAGAAAACTGATTCATCTCCTATCCTTTTCAATTTCTAGATGTCCCTATTCGATGCAAAGTAGGAGAGACTAGATATGGCCCCAGTCTAGGTTCATCTTCCAAGTCACCCTCCTACCTATTGGGATGCCCTAATTTTCAAAGATATAGGTAACTCATTGGGATCTTATTTAGCCCATGAATCTACATATTTAGAGATGGGGATTAAGACATACACCCATATTTTGGTTAATATGGACCTCATAGAAGGGCTTATAGAAGGCATGGATATCGTGATTGGGGTGGAGTGTATTCAGATATTGGGTATGAAGGAATACCTTTTAGGTGTAGGCGGGGCCATAGGTATGGGCACCTAGCTAAAAACTATAAGCTTCCCTTTTCTTGCTTAGGACTATCCATCTAAAGGAAAGGACATATTAGGTTAGAAAAGGGTTCTGGATTGGAGGTTTTGGGCGTTGAGGAAAAGCTAAATGGTGCAACTCCTCTCTGCAACACATCCTCCAAGTCGTTGGTGACAATTGTCAAGATATGGTGTTTATGTTGTCAGTTTTCTAGAAGGCCTATTGAAGGGCTGGAGTTTCATTTCCTTGGATGTTAATGGAAGGTTAGGGGGTTTAGAGGTTGGATGGAAAGCCATAAATATTTGGGTATCCAATTCTCGGGGTTTGGATTCTAGTTTTTCCATTGAGGACAGAGAGGAAGAAATGGAGGGAGACATGGAGAGGGAGGTAGGGACAAGGAAATAAAGGGAGGGAGGGAAGGAGGGAGAGGGAGAGAAAGGGAGAGCTAGAGACTAAAAATTATGCACACTATTTATTTGTTGTTATTAGAACGAAGGTTGGAGATTGTATTTTGTTGAGGAAAAGGTGAGAGGAAACCCTAATTTTAGGGGATGAAGTGGTTATGGTAGCAAGGAATCTTTTAAATGAAACATTTTTTTTTCATGTTATAAAATGCCACCTGTTTAAGCAAACTACAAATGAACTTTAAACCAAGTTGTAAAAATCTAGAATCTTTATTAAATGTAAAATCATTTTTTTCTTGAGAACTATCTAGTCTAGGAATGAAACTCCAACACCTTCCATTGACCAATTTTTAGTACAAACTTCATTATAGGCCTCTTTTATACTCGATTTAATATCAATTTTATGCTTAAATGATAGGATTTCCACACAATTTCCCTCATTCCATGCTTTAATATATGCCTCTTATATATTCATAGCTTATTTATCATGTAGTAACCTCTAGGAAATATGAATCCAACACACGACTCAACCCCTAAAAAATAAATTTTATGCTTCCTCATAATGAAGGGGTTTATTATAACTCTTAAAGGAAGTTTAGATTATTATTTGTGGGCCGATCCAAACCTTTCTATCAAAGATATAGTTATGATGATGAGCCTTAGAAACTTAGCCTAAATCCCATGGAATGCTCTATATCCAACCCATAGCTATGTTGATTAATCATATTTTATTATCCTTAATACCTTGGTTAGAATGAGATAGGTTCAGTATCGTACCTAGCCTAGTCATTAGCCCTTGTGATTCTCTAAAACTATGCTACATGCATTGATTATCGTACTCCTTAAAGGTTGGTTTTGCAAGAGTGATTTTTTATCTTTGACATCCCATCTTGTACAATTCTCCCATAAATTGTCTTTTTTTCCGAATACAAAGAAGAACATATGATAGACCTTCAACATTCGTGTATTTTCCTCGAAAAGAGAGACACTTTGAAACAAAATTAGAGTTTGCATGTCATTCATTCAATATTTTGAACAACATGCAACTAATTATGGTAGGTATTGGAGTATTCTGTTTGACATATATGTTTATATTTAGCTTCATTTTCTTAAGTCAAGATGGTATCAAGGAAAAAGAATTTGGCCATTGGTTTGACTTTGGCTGACATAGGCCTTTAATATTTGTGCCCCTTGATATATTTTCCCTTTGTCTCTTGATTCAATTATTTTAAATGTTTTCCAACCTCATGTATAAAGTTTATCATTAAAATTTGTGTCACCTATACACCAATTTTAGTCATCGTTATCTAACAATATTGATCATTTGGAGGATGGGGATGGTGTAGTTCTAGGCCTAGTTTCCTCTTAATTGAACATTTATTTATCTATCTACTTGGGTTCCAACACACCTCCTTCCTAAATTCCATGCACCTTCATTCTTTAGGGCTTACAACCTAATGCTATAATTACAAAAATGGATGAATGACAATACAATGTTAAAGAAAGTTCTCTTGCATGCCTTAAAGTGCCCTGGATTCATATGAAGACTCTTAGCTAATTTTTTTGTTGCTTCTAAGCTCAATGCATTTCTGAGTGCAACTTCTTTGCTCACCATTCATTGGCTAGCATTCCTTTCTTATTGTTCTTCTTTCGTGGACATTTTGTGGCATAGTGTCCATGCTCATGAATACTCCCACCCTCCATTTTTCCAAACATCATTTTTAATATTATGCCTTCAAATATATTTTTTATATCATACCCATTGTTTTTCTTATGGATGTTGAGCGCACTCTATGATTCTTTGTAATGCCAACAATTGATTTAAAATGAAGCTTCAAAAATCAATTCAATTTCATTCTAATAAATTTATTTTAAAAACATTGATGGCGAACCATGCAATGAGTGGTTTGAAAGGCGTGTACCTTAAAATTTTTATGTGATTTATCCATAAGAGTTTTTAAAGAAATTAATTAACTAATTATTAAAATAAAATTGAGATAAAATAGTAAATTTAGGAGAGCTATTTGCAACCAATGGTTTTTCTCATGGTATTCCACCTTGCTAACAAGGGGGAATTAACCTGTTCTCGTTTGGAATGGCTAATCCCAATGGGTTTTAAGGATTATTATAAGGGTTAGGGGAATAATTAGTTAGTGGTTAAGGGATTGAGGATTAGGGGCATAGGGCTTATGGGAATAGGGGATTAGGGGTTAGAGGTTTAGGGTTTAGAGGTTAGGGGAATAATGAGATAGTGGTTAAGGGGTTGGGGATTGGGGGCTTAGGGGTTAAGGGGTTAGGTATTGAGGTATTAGGGTTTAGGGGATTTAGGAGCATTTATGGGTTAGGGGAATAATGAGTTAGTTGTTAAATGGGTTACGGGTTAAGAGAATATTATGCATTTAGAGGTTAAGGGGTTAATATTATGCATTTAGAGGTTTATGGTTTAGGGGGTTAAATGGGTTAGGGGCTGGGAATTAGGGTTTAATGGGTTATAGGTTAAGGGGTTATAGGTTTAGGGTTTAGGGGGTTAAATGGGTTAGGGATTTAGGCGGTTAGGGGACTTAGCAGTTAAGTATTTTAGGGGTTAGAAATTAGGGGCTAATGGGGTTAGGTTCTAGTGGGTTAGGGGTCAGGAATTAGGGTTTAAGGGGTTAGGGTTAAGGGTTTAAAGGTATGGGATTTAAGGGGTTAGGGGTTAAGGGTTTATAGGTTTAGGGTTTAGGGGGTTAAATGGGTTAGGGGTTTACTAGGGGTTTAGGGGGTTTACTAGGGGTTTAGGGGGTTAAATGGGTTAGGAGTTAGGGGTTAAGGGTTTAGAGGTTTATTGTTTAGGGGTTAAATGGGTTAGGGGTTTAGAGGTTTAGGTGGTTAAATGGGTTATGGGTTGGGAATTAGTGTTTAAGGGGTTAGGGGTTAAGATGATAGTTTCATTGGTCTCTGTCTGTGCACAACAGTTGCTTATTCTTTGCGTCTCAATTTAACAATTTTGTAAGTATTGTTGCTTGTTGCAATATCTTATTTATTTATTAATTTATGGTATTTGTTAGCCATTTATTTACATTTATTGATGAAAATGTCTATTGCAATCAAACCAAATGTATGTTCAATCTCCAGTTTCAAACTCAGCCACAGTGTTGTCACACAATTTAAGTATGGAGAATGGCCATCTGATGAAGTCTTAATAACTAGACTGCACCTCATGACTACTCCAGAAAATCTTAAGCTCAAGTGTCCAGAATTCATGAGAAATTTGGCTCTTACACTCTTGCTCCACCTGAATGTGTCCTGGAAATACCCTTGTTTATTACAAAAACATCCTATTGTTGTCAACCTTGTCCCTTAACAGACCAAGGAAACATATGTGACTGAGAGGAATGGAAAGCACTACAAATTTTAAGAGAGTACAAAAGACTAAGATGGTTTAAAGGACAAGCTTGAAGAATGTAGCAGTGTTGAAACAACTAAAAGTTGTCCCAAAAAAATAGTTGATATTGCGAAACCTTCTTCTGTACCAGTCAAGAAAGACTACATTCATGTGAGAGCAAGGAGAGGCCAAGCGACTGATAGGCATAGCCTGGAAGATAGGGTATGGTTCCCTCTTTTTGATGAAATATTTGATCTACATTTTTTCTATCAAAGATTAACCATTTTAACCTTGCCAACAACGCAGAATTAACCCAATCGTAGGTCCCAATATGTCATGATATATATTAACTCTAGATATATATGAGAAGGAATAATAAAGACATAGATTGATAGAGGTGGCGAGACAAGGGGAGTCACAAGGGAAAGGTGGAGATAAACTGAAGGAGAGGGGAGATAAGGAATGGAGAGAGAGAGAGAGGGAGAGGAGTGAGAGAGGTAGAGAAGGGTAAGAGAGGGAGATAGTGACACAAAGATGGAAGGGGGGTAGAAAGAAGGATAGAGGGAGGGATATAGTGAGAGGATTGGAGGGTAGAGAGAGAGAGAGGGGGAAAGAGAGAGCAAGGTAGGAGAAAAATGGAGAGAGAAGAAGTACAATGGATTAAAACAACAAATATATTAGACCCACTCTACACAAATCTGCAATCTGAAAATTCGGGATAAAAATAGAAGGCTCCAACAACAATTGCATAGAAGTATTTATTACTCAAATAGAAGAATGTCACAGCAAGTTGTCATCTCACAAAAGCTCCTACTAAAGCCTACAAGCTAACAATATTCATTGTTATTATCTATTTCTACAAATGTCTAACTATTGTTCCCATCCTTTTCATTTATAAGTTAAGAGAAGTTGTTGTTAGAAAACAGGCTAATGATAGTGTTAGTGGTGCATCTCCCTTGAGCATGAGCAACTCCCTCATAACTTTGCCTTGTATGCAAGGCTTTTCTTTTAGAGTAGTGCATTATCATAGTAGATATAAATCCTCTCCTTCAGGTGTCTCATTCCATAAGTGTGCACTCATGAATGCACCTGAGATGATGGTGTTGATTTCCTCAACTAGTGTGCCATACAACTAATTCATCTATCCTCGAAGGTGTTGTTATAAGCTTCTAGCTATATTTAAGAATCTTTTTGGCTAGTGTGCCACAATCTAGCTCTGCAATCCTAGTGCTGCTCAACTTATCAAGGCTAAGGTGAGACCAACTCGGACCAACTAGGTAATCTAACACTCTTGAGAATTTTTTTTTTCCAATAACCCAAGATTCTCCCCCAACTTGTCAAACTTCCCCTTTGTTAGGAGCTTTGTCAAACTATTAACCATATGCAACTTTTTCATAATGTGGTCCAACACTACTAACTCCCTAGTGAACTTGGAATCTTAGGAAATTGTATTGAATATCAATATGTTTGAAATGGTCATGAAACATTGGATTTTCATAGAGCTTGATGTAACTTTGTTTCTCAGAAGAGAAAATATTGGGCTTCAACAACTGATTGGTTGACACTAGAATCAAGTTGCAAATCTAGATAGCTTCATAATAAGTATATGAAACTGACATATACTGTGCTTCAGTGGAACTGAATGCAATTGTTGCTTTCTTCTTATTGTTTTAATAAAAAATATTTATAAAATGATAATAATGATGTTTAAAATGAGAGTTATGATGGTCTATTTATACACATTGATTGTTCACGAGGTGTAGGGGTAGGTTTATAACATCACTGCCCTTGAAAGCTTTGTCTTGAAAACAGAGTAATTAGAATTTTCTTTAGTTAAGCACATTTTTGTGGTGGAATGAAGATTATCAGATATCTATTTATACTTTGTAGAGGTTTGACTTTGTTTGTCCTTTGAGTGTTGGTGAGGTTTCTTTGTATTTTTTGCATCATAGTCTAAAGTCTTTTGACCTGATTGTTTAACATGAAAGCTTTATGCTTATTGGCAATATATTTGAAATACCTGCATGATCAAGAAACTGTTATGGTTAATTAAATTACTAATTAGGTACTATAGAAAGAGAATGATGTTGAGAGGCCTTGCCTGGGTGACACTGGGAGCAACCCAGAGGTTGTCAAACAAAGCTCTTCTAAGTTACAAATCCGAAGAGAAAAAAAAGGTGATGTATATGTGGTTGCTCAACCTGGGCTGTATGGAAAATCTTGGCAGAGAGTGTTTACCTTTCCGTGTCTTCATGAAATTAGGTTTCCTGGTCACAGAATAAGATCACTACATGTAGGTGATGGTTTTGTAGTAAGTTCTCAGCCTTATCTTCAGAATGGATAACAGAGAGGATCAGGTTTGAATAAAGGATATAATTTGATGAATTTGGAGATTCAGAGTTGAAGAAAAAATTGTGGTGATGTTTGGATGGGTGCTAATTTGTAGGGTTTTCCATTTTTATAATTTTCTTTGTTGTACTTTCTACCATGCTACCTAGTTGCTTTCTTGTTTCCCTAGCATTTTAACTTTTTTGATGTCTATCTCTCTATTGTTTCTTGCCCGATTTGAAATGTCATCCTTATTTGGTACGTGTTTTCTTCAATATAGTGTGAATATTTTTCCATCACACAGCTTCTGTGGGTTTCGTCTACGCAAATAGCTTGTAAGGCCCATTCATCAGTGTATTTGATGAAATGAAATAATTATCGATGATCACCAACTAATGGTACTTGCAGATATTTACTCTAACAATTCTACAGTTTTCCTGTGTCAAAAATTATACAACATTTTAACCTCATGAATTAGTCTCCTCTGTTCTCTTAGCTAATTCTATAAGCACTTATTGTTGTTGTCAAAGATTTTACTCTCTAGTCCCATTGAGCTATTTCAGTTATTTGTGGACAATATTGATCTATTTTCATTTCATTTCTTCAATTTTTCTGACTGTTATGCATTGCCTTTTGCCAGTGCCTTCTTTCTTGCCTATGATTTTTCTGCTTAAGCATTCTAGCTAGCCAGAGCAACAGGGGCAGCAGAAGCCACGCAGTCCAGCCAGAGCCTAGCAGGGGCAGTGCAGAGGCAGCAAGAGCCACGCAGGGCTGACGCAGGCCCAGTCAGGGCAGTGTAAGCCCTTCAAGTGTGACATAGGCCCTTACTGAGCAGCGCAGAGGCCGACGCAGGCCAGTTAGGCTGACGTAGAGGGATTGAGAGCAGCGTATTACTGTTGTTTTTATTTCTCTATTGGGTGAACCATTTTTGGTGCCCAGGATTGTTGTACTTAGATTATGCATAATAATGAAAACCCTCCAGAGCTAGCTGCACTGATTTTCGCACATTGGGTTTTTTTCCGGGGATGGTTGTCTAGAAAATCCGTGTGTCACTTTTTCTATGAGCATGTTATTCAGTATTTGATCTGTATGTGTAGGTTGCTAGTTGTATTTACTATTTACTTCGCTAATTTATTGAATATTTCAGAAATTAACTTGTAACTTAATTCAGGTAGGAGAAGTAAATCAAGATACTGCAATAGGGTTTCTTAGATTAAGAAATTTTCACATTGCCTAGGTCTAGCCCCATTAGGTCACCTAGGGAAAAAATTTCCCAGGAATCTAGCTAGAGAAAAACTTCTATCTCATAGAGGAAGTTGCGTTGCTAGGTGCCCTCGCTCTCCTCAGAACTTGAACCAATTCCGACGGTGGAATCTCTAGATACCTCAAGCCCTAGCTCTAGGATCAAGTTTTGCTTAGGTATTCCAAAGGATAGAACCTAGTAGGATCATTTTGACCTATCGAAGTAAAAACACTTGTCTGATCCTTTCCCATCACCTTTTCCAGGATAGGAACATCATTGGTTACTAAATTCCATCCTTGAACTTGGGCTAGGTCCACTTGGCCCCGTGTGGTCCCATTTGGTGTCAACGGCCTTTCATCAAGGACCATTTGGGAATCCAAGTTCCCAAAGGATTTTAGGGATTGAGAACTTCCTTCATAAGTATTATTCTTCTCCCTCAACCCTTCAATCCCCCTCCTCTCTCCCTAGAAGGTAATTCCGCTGCTTAAAAGGAAAGCAGGTCCCTATTGACGAGAAAATTTGTTTGGCCAACAGTAGGGGATCTCCCCGGTAGAAAGTCCCAATTAGACCTTAAACCGTTTGGAGTAGGGATCCCGTCCGGGGTGTGGGTCCGGCTACCGCTTAAGACGCTTTACCTTCCGGTCTCAAAAGAACCTGATTGAATCTGCGGGCACACACTTATTCATAGGATACAAAATACATGATTGATGCATTGAACATGTCCACAACACTATGTGTAGCAAGAGAATGAATAAAACATATACGCCCGAAGAGATGCAGTTAACGACACGTATTTGGGGTTATGCTTGCAAGGTATCTGACCACTGAAGAAATAGTTCTTAATGGCAAGATTCTTCTTTACTTCCTGAAAGATAAAACGAGATGCTAATAGACAAAGGTATTAACATCCATTTAGAAAGCGATAAAACTGAACATCATTAACACAAGCATGGATAAACATGATGCGTAAATAATGTTATTGAAAATACAGTTTCATTAATCATAGGATGTTCTGAAACTGTTCGAGAAATACACACAGTGCTGTCACAACAAAACATATCATCCGACAAAGGGGTTTTAACAAGTATTCGTATTCATATGCCTAAGAATATGATCTTTCAATACAATACAATGTAGCTCTTGAGTCTCCAAAAAGAAAAGCCCCTTTTTACAAGCTCCCGAAGGAGTATTTATCCTACAAAACCTGCCCTTTGGGCTTACTTGACTCTTCATCTTCCTTACCATTGGGCTGCCTTGCGACCCAATATTTTCTGCGACCTGAGCTGTTGTTGCGATCTGCGACCTGCCTGGGTCGCGGGGTCACAGGTTGTAAGAGAATGGCCAAGATGCGAGCTTGCGACCTTGCGACTAGGTCGCTGGGTCGCAGGGTCGCGAATCGTGAAAACATCCGCACATGTGACCTTGCGACCTTGCGAGTAGGTCGCTGGGTTGCGGGGTCGCATAATGAGGAAAACTGAAGAAATGCAACCTTGCGACCTTGCGACTAGGTCGCTGGGTCGCGAGGTCGCATAATGAGGAAAACCGAAGAAATGCGACCTTACGACCTTGCGACTAGGTCGTTGGGTCGTGAGGTCGCAAAGGCGAAAAAATCGAAGATGTGTGACCTTGCGACCTTGCGACTAGGTCGCTGGGTCGCGAGGTAGCAAAGGTGAAAAAATCGAAGATGTGCGACCTTGCGACCTTGCGACTAGGTCGTTGGGTCGCGAGGTCGCAAAGGCGAAAAAATCGAAGATGTGCGACCTTGCGACCTTGCGACTAGGTCGCTGGGTCGCGAGGTCGCTAAGGCAAAAAATCGAAGATGTGCGACCTGCGACCTTGGGCAGATCAGTGAGTTCCTTTTGCCTTTTCTTTCAGAGATCTCATGACCTTGTTCTCTTGAGGCTAGCCTTAGCCTTTGTCATGAAAAGACATCTACTATTTGCTGGTGGTGTCACTTCCGCGCTAAGGAACTTTGCAGGTGATGATAAGTGGGTAGAATGGTTTCTGTTTCGAGCAAGACACATAACACGAGGTTTTGAGTTTGATCTGAAACCCGGATCTGCATCCTTCGGAGAGAGCTAGCAGTTTTCGATTTGGGTAGACATAGCTGCTCCATCATCTTCTTATATAACCTGAAAATAAATGAATTTAAATCAGCCATATTTATATGTATTTACACATGTTAGGAAATGAAAAATACGATAACTTTATCATCGAAAAAATTAGTTGGACCCCTGTATGGTCAGGCGCTGTGTCACTATGTCCTCAGAGTGAATCGTGCAAGCTCTTCCTGCGCCCTTTCAACTACTGCAAATGCATCTTATTATGGTTGTAGACCGAGTTTGAAATGCAGAATCAACTGATGGGCAGTGTCGGCTTGAGTAACATGTTCTGTATGTCCGCCGGGACATGCATTATGATATGCACTAACAATACATTTTCCAATTTTTGAGTCGTTCTCACGATACTCTTGGGATGAGGCTTTGGAAAAACCAAGCGTAGCCATGACTTAGGAATAGTTGCAAAGATCAGCCACGCACAAAAACTCGCTTTGAGGCAACACCTTTACCAGAAATAATTCTCTGGTCTGCTGTGTAGCTGTCCCCACTCTGAGTGTAACCCAGCTCTGACCTTCAGTACATATGGGTTGTATTCGTAACTTTGTTGGAGCCTTAGAGACATAAGTGAAGGCATTTCCAGACTTACAGGTCGTGGAGATCGTGCTGGACGCAGCGCACTGCAGAGGGCGCATAATTTTTTAGAGTTTTTATTTGCCATACTAACGCACCCAGAATCAAATGGGCTCGACTCTTTCTCCGTGCTGAAAATCAAACAGGCTGGACGTTATTACTGCATGCCAGACCTGAGCGGCTCAGAGAAGTGTCAGCTCCTTGCATGTCGGGCTTTATTTCTAATGCAGAACGGACGATTCCTAAAAAGCGGTATGTCAGCGACCTCACCGATTAGAAACCTCCATTTTGGGTGTAGCAGCGTAGTTAATAGTTCATGCATGGCAGCAGGCATGGAAACCTTTGTCCGTCTAACGCGGCATGAAGCACAGGGACTCGTTCTGTCCAGCTCACTATGGACGCGTGGAAGGTCGTTGTGGCATTGTTTACGACATTTTCTGATGCAACGATTTTTGCCAAAACGCGTATTGTAACTTCCTCCAGCGAAATGTAACACATCCGCCTTTCACTCAATTATGACCGCACGATAGTCACTCAAACCGCTGTCGTAGACCTGCTGCGAGATTTTCCTCCATGTTTTAATGAACATTTTAATCGAATATTATATCTCTGTTCCAAAGAATAAAACTGTGCCATAGAAACGTTTGAGTCTATTCGCAATGCATGTTCTTATAGCTCTGACCATGTGTGGACCGATGTATGTATGCCATGGGTCCATGTAGTTTCATTGCGCCATCTCACACGGCTTGGGGAATGTATTGCACCGTTCAAGCGTGGTTGAAGATTTTCATACGTTGCACCATTATAATATTCGCGGCCACATTCTAAACAAAAATATCTGCGTTCTAAAACTCTGCCATCGAGACCTTGCATACCATTCCAAAATGAAACTATTGTATGTCAAACAAACTCCACCATCGACGTTGACTTCTTGCAACGTGTCCATACACGTTTGCGCCATGAAACGTTGGACTGTATAACTTTCGTAGCGCTTGAAACATGGTTGTATATCATCATCCGTCGCACTATAGTTATCATGACATTTGCTGCCGCGTTAAAACATACGCTCCAAACGCTTGAACCTAACTTATGACTGCTGCATACACATGTCCATTCAATCCCTGCATTTCTGCGCAATGTTTCCACGTCAAGTTGACAGCTGCATATGTATATTGCTCCAACATCCACGATTTGAAAACCCGCCAACGAACCTTTGACTCCATGCAACGTAGACATTGGACGTCGGCCCATAAAATGTATATCTGTCCAATGTCTGCTCGGTGCCCATTTGCCATGTGTCTTAACCATAACGTTGACCTCCGTAAATATATATTTGTTCCAAAACCTTGACGTAAGTCAAAAACCCTACCATCGCACATTTGCATCCCATTCAACATGTCCATGCAATCTTTCGCCGGGTTTCAACGTAAAGTTGACCGTCGGACCAAACATTTGCTGGACCCTTTGCACCTGCTCCACATTTTACAATTAAACCTTGACCATGAGATATTCGTTCAACACGTATTAACATAGATCAAAACTGCACCATAGAATTATTTGAACCTAATGGTCATGAGTTGTCATATGGTTGTGATCCACCATATTACATGGTTTTCAAACTAATTTGCTTTGCATTTTGGCCTTAAATATATAACATCATCTTGCGCCTTGTATTAATATATGCATGGTCTAGCACCTTGTATTAATATATATAATATCCCCTTGCACCTTGTATTTAATATATGCATGGTCTTGCGCCTTGTATTAATATGATCATTTACTTTTCCTTATAATTCGAAAGCTTCTCGTTTTGAAAGATCGAATGTCAAAATATACTTATCAAACCACATTGATAGCCCTTTTCACATTGGCCTTTTCTACTGGGCTACCACAGATGTACACATTTCAACATGACCCCTTTAGGTTCAAACTAACATTCTCCATCTCATATGGTCCCACATACACAAACTTTATGGATATGGAAGAGTAAAGGCGACTAGGGTTGTAAGGCCATTTTATTGCTCCACGTTGTACTCCTTGCAGCGTAATTAATTCCACACTATGCAGCTTAAGATCCATAAATGTTTCTTCCAAAGGGTGCGCTCACATGTTTGAAACCTTGTCGTCGGCTAGCCACAGGAACACGTATGCTTTTGCACTGCTGCCTGGCACGCGCACGCCTTGAATGAGATTGTCGTTCCGTAGGGAAATCTCCTAAGTCGGATATGCTCACCGGGTTATACTTCAGGCTAGATTCATAGAAGTGGCGAAACATGCTTCTTTGTGTGCGCCTACCGACATTGAGATGGTATGATGCAAGATCTGGACATTTCCAATAGAGAGCTTTAAAGCATCTGGTGCGCACTAGTGAAGAAATCTTTTGCATCAGTGACATAGAAGGTTCTCTCTGATCAACATGTATCACACTATCCCCCTTTTAATAGTACTGATCGCTTGCTCCTGCTCCTCCCCTACTTCACAGCTTTGACCTCGTCGTTGAGCCCAATTTTATTTCCCTTGATGTCGTGACATGACTGAGGATTTTTTCACCCGTGGGGTCAACCTGCGTGGGATATTACAACATCATAATTACTCTTCAATAATGATAACCATAGATAAACACACGAAAATAGCAAGCTTAAGAGAAGCATTCAAACAATATGCTTAATGACCCACAGCAGGAAGGATTTTACTTGTCAATACACACAAGGTTCTCGTTCAAACATATGCATGGCAATCTTATTACACATGGTGCGACTGCGACAAGAGTGTTCTGGCGTACGCTGGATGATCCTTCCTACATATGGCATGATTGCAGCGACAACATCAAGTCATGGTGATGAGACAACTCGTGAGGGGTTAGAGATAGGTCGACGGGATGTCGTTGACTGCAGGTCAAGTGAGAGACTTTAAGGCCTAGGCGAGCAGAGGGGGAACCCGAAATTTTAAATATACCCAAAATTTTGGGTGGTGTTGTAGCAGCTACAACAGTCCCATTATTTATTTTATCTTAGGGAAAGGGTTTCGAGGGTCACTTCCCACCTATTCATTGATAAAACCCTAAACAACCAAGGGTCAGGGGTCTTTTTATTATTTAAAATAATATAAAACCCTAAACAACCAAAACCTTATCCTGAGGAGATGTAACACCAAGATTTTATGGGCGTCGTTGGGGTTAGTTGGGCAGCCAACTTCCCGGGATCGTAACTTGGTCATATGATCTTCATTTGATGCACATGATACCTCGTTATAAATATCTCTCTGAGGAATACAACCATTAATATGATTGCTATGAAATTTCCAAACCTTTCATGCCCAAAAAACATCGTTTGGGGCCTCAAAACGACTTTGAAAGCTCAGGACCCGAAAACCTGACAAAAATAGTAAATTGTGCTATAATTAAGGAAACTCAAAGAGACAATGGATGGGGCCCAAGTGGAATAGGCGGGTGGCCACCAATATCCACCTCGATCACCTTAAATCAAATTCCTTGAGCTAACTCAATCATCATGACTTAGTTAATTGACACAAGTTGTTATGAGACGAAATTACAATTTATTGTCCAATTTATTTAAGGGAAAAATAAATTAGACACCTCACATTCCTTACTTCGGTACATCAAAATTCCTCACCAGTGTGGGTGCATTTTTTTTTGTCCTTTCTAGTCGCCAATTTCACTATTTCTTGTTGAAAATTTCAACACTCCCTCTCAACAAGAAAGGAATTCAATCTATCCCCATCCGGTACCTTTGGAATGTCCTACATGCTACACTTCTCTAGTGTTGTTTGCACCTACAAATCCTAAAATTGAATAGCCTCTGAACAACTGAATCAGTATAATGCATCTGCCATCAGAGTCTTCTGACTGCTGCTACCTACTGCACCTGTCTAGTACTGGATTCTCTGCACTGCTGCTGACATTTGCATCCGTGCCCTTTGAACTATTTCTAACTCGATTTGTGCTCCATTATTTGACATATGTCACTCTGATTTATGTCTTGCTAACATCTGACTACGTCAATCTAACTGATCCTTTCTACTACTACTGTACTGTGGGCTCCTCGTAGCCAAGTTCGATCCATGAGACATGGCATCTCAATGGACCTTGCCCAAATTTATTTTCTTAGGATTATGTCTACACATAACGCCACCTTACACCTCAAGGTATGGCTACTCCCTCTTCCCATCTAGCTCGAAATTTCCCCCTCATTGATGTCTTTGCTTGAGTGGATGCTTCCACTCGGTCTCCTCTTTGCTTCTCCAATTGTGGCAGCTACTCCACAACCTTCTAAGACTGCTTCTCATGAGGATTCATATTGAGAGGTAATTTATGCTCTCTCTAAACCACCAAGTCTCTAAATTCTTCCTTTCTCCTCAAAGCTTTGCATGCATCTGGTACCTCAAGTGCATATAGGTTCTTGACTCGCGCACAGTGTAATTGTCCCGAAGTTAAAAAAAAATTCTAAAAAAGAGTTGATTTTAAATCGATGATATCTCCATCATCCGAGCTCTGATTTGACCGATTTTTTTTTTCCATTTGGGTATATTTGCGCAAGGAATCCAAATATTCTATTTGTTTTCAAAAATTTGACACAAAAATCTTCAAATATTCTCTACAAGCTCGCCGCCCAAAAAATTCCTGCTCTGATGCCATGTAGAAAGCCTAACCAAGGAGATTCAATCTGATCTTGTAATCTACCACAACAAGATAGTGAATCCTTCCTAAAATTTACAGAAACAAAACATGATCGCACAATCATATATAAGTAAGAGAAATAAATTATCAATCGCACAACAACATGATGTATTTAGGGAAAGCAACTAATCAAAACTCCTCTATCTCTATTGTGTATTAAGTCAAGGAATCATGAAATAATACAATTCTTAATCTCTCATGAGATTCTCCAACACTCTGTCAATTGTCTCCCATTGATCTAGGAAAACTCAGTCTAGTACTTAGCCAATTCTCATCCTTACTTCAACTGACCTTGCTCATGCAATTCCTAGGGAATTAACTCTTTATTAATTAGGAAAATTAGTCTTCCTTGATTGCGCAATCCATCATGGCATCCCAATGACTTTATAATTGCACATGGGAAATTTTCTCTGAATAAAACTGATAGTTATGTTCCCTTTAACCTCTGTCTCAACTGGGTATTCCTCAAAACTGACATGCATGCAACTATTAATAGTGAATTATCAGTTATTTGATTGATCACTCATTGTGAATTAAATATAATTTATTTCAATGGACCTCTCACTAGCTCATCATTCAGTTAGAGCTAGTTAAGTTTATTTTCAATCATTTAATTGAGTTAATTACACTTGCACCCCACTAATGCATCAACTTCAACTGGACCCCAAAAATATTAGAATCCCTCTAGAGGCTTCATATTAGACCCTCAACTCGAATTTCTTGAGCTAACTCGGTCATCATGACTTAATTAACTGACAAAAGTTGTTATGAGATGAAATTACAATTTATTGTCCAATTTATTTAAGGGAAAAATAAATTAGACACCCCACATTCCTCACTCCTGGTGCATCAAAATTCCTCACCAGTGTGGGTGCATTTTTTTTTTGTCCTTACTGGTTTCCAATCTCACTATTTCTTGTTGCAAATTTCAACATTTCATAATTTGATGCAGCCTTCACACAGAGACACCATTGAAATCACATGCCCAAATTCTCATGAGAAACCTCTCTTAAGCTTGATCTGCCATAAGAGAACCAAAAATATGCCATCCTACTTCCTAGCGCAAACCGGACATTAAGGTATGAAAAATTCTTTTGAACCCTCACATGATGATATTTCTCTTGGAGGATGATCATGACCCCCCTTTAGGAACCCTTACTTGGCCCTCGTACTCGATCTAATTTATGACTACATCTCTCTTCACCCCCTTGATGTGCCAGATAGTGGGAATACATGTCAAAAATGCTAAGATGTGCCAAGTGATAAGGCATGCCAAGATGTGCAAGGTTGTGTCAATGCGTGTCAGGGACTGTTAAGACAACAAAAGGGAGAAAAAAGTTAAACTACAATGAAATGAACACATAAAAGGGTTAATAAGTCATCAATTTACCTTTTCATAGAGGGGCATGCTAGGCACACTAACACTAGATGGCAATAGGTGCCAAGTGCAAAGTCTTAGTGCATTCTAAGTGCCAAGTATTCCTTTGTTGCTTCTCATCTACTTTCCAACAATTGATCATCAAAACTAAATTTAATATTAAACCATGCTAGATCATACCAAGGCATTTCAATGTATTCCATACATGCTAAGACTTTCCAAGTGCCAAAACGTGCCAAGCGCCAATATGTGTCAGGGACTAGTGTTATGCATGTTATGAAGTGGAAGGGAATGTTGAAGAGTGCTAAGGTGTGCTAGAGAGTGATAATGCATGTTGATGAGTGTTAAGGAGTACTAGGAAAAAGCATTAAGGGAGCACTAGGTAAAAATTCAATGAATATGAGGAACGTGTACTGCCAGAGACTAGTGTTAATGGTCAGTGTTAGTTGTCATGCTAATAAGGGAGTGACAAGGTATGCTAAGCATTGGTAAGGCATGCTAGGGAATATCAAGGCATGTTAATAATTCCCAAAGTGTGCTTGGGAGTTCCAGGGTGTGCTAATTATATCATGTTCCAATTAATAGTGCCAAGATATGCCAATACATGCGAGGTGCTAAGGATGTGGTGTAGGGTGCCAGGTTATATCAATATGTGTCAAGGAAATAAAAGGAAGAACCAATAAGAGGGTTAATAAGTCAGGACTTTATATTTTTGAAAAGGGGCATGCTAGGCACACTAATAATAGGTCGCAATACATGCCAAGTGGCATTGTGTGCCAAGTGCTAATGTATGTCAATGCATTCAACGAAGGTGTTCCAAGGCATGCTAGGGACTATATGCAGCATGCCAACACATGATAGGAGAGTTCCATTTTGTGCTAGCACATGCGACCATGTGCTTGGGTGTCAGTGTCATCACAAGATGTTCTAGGTACAAAGATGTTCCAAGACATGTGGGGTGCTAAGAAATGTTAGTGTGTGCCAAAGAATTAATTTAAGGTGTGACAAGATTGTTGAGGATTATTAGGTCTTTCTCATTAATAGAATTGTCGGAGCTCGATTATGTATTAAATAATATATTTCCTACACACAATAGTGGAACTTTATCTAAATGGAATTTGGTAGATAATAAAAATAATAGATATGAATCATGTGTTGACTCATAGGAAATCTTTATTCAACTAGTCATTACTTGAGGGAAATGATACATGCTTATTACTTCTTAAAACATTGACTGACCCTAACCACTATGGCCTTAGACATATTATAGAAAATGCTCCACAATAATGGTATTAAATCGTTATCTTTTGACAAAAAATATATTAACAGGCACACAGCGTCATCAAAAACTCATTGAAATGATCAATGCTGACGAACATTTTTTGATCATCACCAAAAGTAACCAAAATAGCATTGGTGAGGGTCATTAAAAGTTCGTCACTAGAATTTTCACCAAAGAGAGAATTAGTGATGGGCCTTTAACGACCCTCACCAAAAGTGAAATGTCTTTGGCGACGAACCATAAAAGACCATCACTATATACACTTACAGTGACGGTTTTTAGTGATCAATGATGATGGAAATTTTTTGACCATCACCAAAAGTAACAAAAAGAGCATTGGTGAGTGTCATTAAAAGTTCGTCACTAGAAGTGTCACCAAAGAGAGAATTAGTGATAGGCCTTTAATGACCCTCACCAAAAGTGTCATTGAAAATTTCTTTGGCGATAGACCATAAAGGACCATCACTATATACACTTACAGTGACGGTTTTTAAATGACCGTCACCATATGTGACATTGGTGATGGACCTTAAAGGTCCGTCACAAGCATGACCCTCACCAATGTGCTTTTTTCTCGTAGTGTTAGTCCATTCTTATAGAAAAATCCCTTTTAATGAAGCAGATATATCCATAGTGATCCACTAATATTCATTCACCAACAACTATTCCATTTTGGACTTAAATATCTCAAAACTATGCTCATTGAATTTATGCATCTATATCTTTAAAATACTCAACTATTTTATTTCACCATAGGAATCAATTCGATATATCTCCCATTTTAATGGTTTCTATCACATTTCGAGAAAAACACATTAGCCATAAAATTTTCCAATTGAAACCAAAATTAAGTTGATACAAAACATAGGTTTTAGCCTTATATAGTTAATTGTTTCAAATAGATTCTTAATAAAATGAAAAACATTCAATGTAAAACACATGAATTAACATATAATTTACTCGAGAAACCCAAAACGAGAAGATCATGTTTCTTATCAGTATATTAATTTTTAGACCATCAGAAACACACACACACACACATATGTATGTATGTATATATGTATATATCCCACGACAATTATAATCTACCAATCCATTACCTTGGATTTGATAAAGCTGTAGTTCTTTAACTGAAACTGTAGAACCATGGGGTAAACTACCATGCACTAGAAAAATGCTAAAAGAAAAAACCATTTGATGAAAACCATCATAAAGGGAGAATTTTGTTTTCCCAAAAACATTTTTTTGGGGCACTACCCCTGAACACCTGTGTGGGGGATTTTTCGTCTCTATGAAACTATAAAATGGGGGTCCTTTCCTCCCATTTTATTCAAACCACTATGCTTAGAAAAATATATAGTGCATGGTGGTATTCACATAAAGAATATAACACATACCAAAAATCCAATAATTCTCCTTAATGTGACCATCAATGTTGTAATGGTTAGAGTTATTTATACTACCCTTGCATGGATGTGTAGTGGCTATTTTATTCTTATCCTTCCCCCATTTCCAGTTCTTATTCCCCTCCTTCAAAGCTTCTTGGTGCTATTGTTTCTTCAAACCACTTAAGTACCCTTTATTTTGGCCTATGGTTTCCAGATAATGTGCGTATACACATGGCTCATACATTATCCTTAGCTTGCAAAGAATCACTTGTTTTTGTAGATGGCTATATATACCCCACATATACTTAAGCAATGCATTTGGGCTCTTGGGAAAGATATCCAATAATATGACCATATTTTTTAACTTAGTTCACTCTTATACACCCTTATGTCTATGTAAAGAAGTGTGAGTGATTCCATGGGTCCTCTACACACTTCATAGGGTGTAATTGGGACAGTTTGTGTTAACTTCTACAAGTTCTATAGGCAAAGTCTGTAAAGGGCCAGGTAGCCTCTAGATCTCATCTTTTATGAAAGGTGACATATCCAGTAAATGCCCCTACAATTAATCTCTGGAATAGATCTAAATATAAGTTCTTCATTTTAATATCCATAAACCACAACCACTTTAAGGCAAATCATGTACATGTATAATTTCTCCCATACATGTGTCATTTATCCCATAAACTCTTAAGCCAAATTTTAATCATGTGTTATTGGATTTCTCCCATTAACCTTAAATCATGTGTCATTTCTCAAGGCTTTCTCCCATTAATTCAAGGCAAACTTTGAGGCCTAAAAAATGAAAGTAGATTAACTTCCATAGGATAGGATCCCCCAAACTCAAATGGATTAAAATGTAAAATGTTAAAAGTGGAGTGTTTTATGAAGTAATGGATCTTAATAATCTAGATTGACATGGCTGTATTGAACTTCCATAGGATAGTATCCCCCAAAATCAAGGTGAGTAAAATGTAAAATGTTAAAAGTGGAGCATTTTATGATGTAATGGATCTTAATAATATAGATTGACATGGTTGTATTTTATTAATGCACCTAAATTTACACCTTCCATGTTGCTTTATTCTTTTAAAATGTTAAAAGTGGAGTGTTTTAGGATGTAGTGGATAAAAATAGTCTAGATTGTGTTAAATATGATGTAATGGATATTAATAATCTAGATTGACATGGATGCATTTTATTAATGTACCTAAATTTACACCCTCTATGTTCCTTTATTCTTGTAAAATGTTAAAATTGGAGTGTATTAATGTACCTAAATTAACACGTTCCATGTTGCTTTATTATTTTAAAATGTTAAAAGTGGAGTGTTTTATGATGCAATGGATATAAATAATATAGATTGACATGGCTACAATGATATGATGATAGTGTAGGTTGATGTTGAAGTTGTAAAATTCTTGTACATATCAATCATTATAAATTATTAAACAATTTGATAAGTGCTAAATCATACTTCTTATTAAGGACATAACTAATTTTTGATGATAGTGTAGGTTGATGTTGAAGTTGTAAAATTCTTGTGCATATCAAGGATGAATGATAGTACAAGCCAAAAATGACATTATTATAAATTATTAAACAATATAATAAGTGCTAAATCATACTTGTTATTAAGGACATAACCAATTTTTCATAACATAACTTTGATATATAAGCACAGCCTTCAATTCCATTGTTTTGTAGGTAAAGTACTATCTTCACATTAAACCATTTTATAAGGTTACTCTAAAACTAAAGGCTTTCTCCCATTAATTAAAGGAAAACTTTAAAGCCTAAAAACTGAACCTAAAGTGGCTGAACTTCCATAGGCTTTTAGTCTGTGTGTTGAGTGTTAACTCTTACAATGTTTTATAGGGAGAGTCTATAAAGGGCCAGGTATTATTAATTTCCATAAGTTCTAAAGGAAGAGTTTGTAAAGGGCCCGGTAGCCTCTGGATCTCATCCTTTTCTGAAAGGTGACATATCCAGTAAATGCCCCTATAGTCAATCTTTGGAACAAATCTAAATAGAGTTTCTTCATTTTAATATCCATAAACCACAACCACTTTAAGGAAAACTGTGTACATGTGTCATTTCTCCCATAAATTCTTAGGAAATTTTTTTAAAGCATTTTTTAGGTTAAATTTCTCTCGTTAAATTTAAAGCATGTTTTTAGTAAGTGCATAAAATAATTTTGCAAACCATGTAAATTTCATTTATCCCACAAACTAAAGAATTGATCTCATTAATTCAAGGAAAACTTTAAGGCCTAAAAATTGAATCTAAAGTGGCTGAACTCTCATTGCATTTTGAACTTCCATAGGATTTTAGTTAGTCTATTGAGTGTTAACTTCTACAAGTTCTAAAGGCATATTATGTAAAGGGCCAGGTAGCCTCTAGATCTCATCTTTTCTCAAAGGTGACATATCCAGTAAATGCCCCTATAGTCAATATATGGAACAGAAATAGAAGTTCTTCATTTTAATATCCATAAATCACTACCACTCTAAGGCAAACCTTGTACATGTGTCATTTCTGCCTTCTCCCATAAACATTTAGGCAAGCTTTAAGGAATCTGTCATTTCTATTTCACTTCTCCCACAAACTCATAAAGGTGTGGCTTTTGACATAACTTCAACAACCACCACAACTAGTTGTTTTAGTAAGTGCATAAAATAATTTTCCAAACCATCTAAATTTCATTTCTCCCAGAAACTAAAGGCTTTCTCCCATTAATTAAAGGTAAAATTTAAGGTCTAAAAACTGAACCTAAAGTGGCTAAACACTCATAGGATAGTATCCCCCAAACTCAAGGCTTTCCCCCCATTAATTCAAGGAGAACTTTAAGGCCTAAAAACTTTACCTAATTTTGTCAAAATTCCATAGGATTTTAGTTTGTTGGTTGAGTCTTAGCTTCTAAAAGTTATAAAGTAGTCTGTAAAGGCTAGGTAGCCTCTGGACCTCATCCTTTCTTAAGTCATGTTATTTCTAGATGTGATTTCTGCCATAAATTTTAAGGCAAACTTTCATGCAAACCATGCATGAACCATGTATATGTATCATAAATCTCCCTTAAACTCTAGGAAATGCAATCTTTAACACATATCATTTCTAGATGTGAATTCTACCATAAAATTTAAGTGAAAATTTAAGATAAACCATGCACATGTCATTTATCTCATGCACATGTGTCATTTCTCCCATGAATTTGAAATAAATGTTAATTTAATATATTTTTATTGAATTTGTTTTTCTTTTTCAGGGATTAAAAACCCACTAAATATGGTTGAAAAATGGACATTATGTATAGATGTTTCTTTCTATCCCATTCCAGGGAAAGCAGTGATTACATATGTGCTTGATCCAAAACACGTACATACCTCTAAGAAAAATCACACCGCCTCTAAAATGTGAAGAAAAATTTTTGAACAAAGAAGCTCAAAAGATTTATTTCAACACAAAACACTTACATACCTCCAAGAAAAATCAAGTCACCTCCAAAAAAATGTCTTCCCAAAAAGTTCTTTAAACTCAAACTTTGAACCTCCAAGAAAAATCACGCCGCCTCCAAAAAATGTCTTCCAAAAAAAATTTTTAAACCCAAACTTTGAAGAAAATTTTTTGAATTCAAACCAAGTTGTAAAATGAAATGAAGTGCGAAATGTGCGAAAATTGTGAATCATTTCGCGGCAATTTATATTGACGCGAAATATGTGTTTTGTAGGGGGCTCCACAAAAATTTCCGGCCGACGGAGAATTGCACAATAGTTCGGCCGAACTTTTGATAAAAAGTTCGGTTGAACTATTAAGCCGTTAGTTTTAGTGGCCCGTAAGCGGAAAACATAGTTCGGCCGAACTGTCTCTAATAGTTCGGCAGAACTAACGCGTCACCGATTACGCAGAACCAAGCTCTGAAAACGGTTCTGCAACTTTGGACTGATTAAACTCCATGAAAACTTGTTAATTAACTGTCGGAACCAAGACAAGCATTTTCAGAATTGAATCTACTTTCAGGAAATATAAATTTTATGGAATTTCGTAAACGTTTATTAATTTTAATTATTTTTTTAATAAAATGAGTGCAAACAATTTTTGAGGGTCATCGTGATTCAGTGAAATCAAAATTTTGTATCTCCCAAAATACATTGTAAAAAAAATTGAAAAAATTATGGGGCATTACATTGGTCCGTTGACTCTAATGGGTAGCTTTTATATTTTTAGTTTATAACTTATATGTTAAGAAATTTGTTTCCACGGGAAACATATCAAAAATACGCAGTTTTTCGTATTGGACCAGTTCAAAAAATTCTAGTAATTATGATATGCATCCATTGGCTTTGTAAATATGACGAAACCAAAGTAGACTCTGTCTAGATTGTTGTAACACATTTTGTTTTTTCAAAAACACAAATTTTCAATGAATACAATGTTGCCACATAACATGACTTCTTATGAATTCTTTGATTGTTAAGAAACACACACTCAAAGAAACGCTAGGTTGACATATCAAATCTGCATAAAAAATTTTCAAAAAATAAGTAAGAGAAAGCTAACAAAATTTCTCACAACTTTTATTTTTACCACAAAATGAAATTCTACACAGAAAAATTGTTATAGTTTGCAGAAAGTTGAAGAACCGAAAAAAATGAAAATTTTTTCTCAAAAAAGGGCAAAAAGTGTAACCCAGCTTCACATTTTCACCCGCTTTCCAATATTGAAACTAGCAAGTTTGTCCAAAGGAAAATGAATAGAACAGAAAGAAAAACAAACAACGAGGCATATTATATTACATTGATAGAAGGCTTGCGAATAGATATGGAGTATGGATCAAACAGAATTGTATTTTTCACCAATTCTGAACTTGTGTGAAACCAGATGAATGGTGTGTTCCAAATTAAGAAGGAGAGGCTAAAAGAACTACATGGAATAGCAAACAATATTGGCAGCCAATTTCAATTTTTTAGTAAAAGACATTGTACAAATGTGAATAAGATGTTTGTTGATCTATTGCGTGGGGAAATGCCAATTCAGGATTCATCTATCAAGGATGAATTAATAGATGAATTAGAGTTATATGGGGCAATGCCAATGCAAGATTCATCTATCAAAGATGACTTAGTTTTGAGACGCTTTTCTTCAAAAATTCAAGATTCATCTCTCGAAGATGAATTAGAGTTGAGACGCTCTCTTTCAAAATTTCTTGATGGACATTGTAACATATCTTGGATATGTGTGTGTTTTGTACTTATAAATGCGTCGTTTTTAATGACCATGAATTTTTTTCAATTATATACCAAGCGTACTCCCACCACACCATATAAAGCACAATTTGGTGAACTTCACATTTGCAGCAAGTGGTGAACTTCACTTTTTTATAAAATTAAAATGTGAAGACTTCAACAAATTTTGGTTTAAATGCAGTTTCACGCTTCTTTTTTAATTACCATGTTTTTTTAAAATTTTATATCAAGTGTTCTACCACCATGTAAAGTGAAACTTGGTGAACTTAACATTTTTATAAATTTTAATGCTTAAATTCAATTTCACACATCAATTATTGCTTTGAAAGTTGTGTTTTACATAATTTGCGTACACTAAATTACATTAATTTTCTGAAACTTATTTTGAATTTATTTTAAATAGTAATTTAGAAAAATAATTGTAAATGCCCATTGTAGATATATATATCATGGAGGATGAAGAATGAAGATCAAAATAATCCCATATCTCTATGAGAGAGGTGGATCAGGGATCGAGGGATGTTCATGGTATTTAAATACCATCTTAAAACTCCATACATATACATATAAGTGTGTATATATGGAATTTATTTTTTTATCAATTTTGTGAGTGAAATTAGTTGTTGATAAGTTTCATTTTTTTTATTTTTTAGGAGCTAAGAGGAGAAGGGTGTCTACTCCATCAATGGAGCATGCCCATGTTTCACGCAATCGTGGTATGGTTCACACGTGTTAACCAATGAATATGTACATGTATTTATATGAATGAAAGTATTTTTGAATTGATTATAAATTGATATTTGCTTATGTTCAATGTCTCTCTCATCTCGTGAGGTTGGTGGTGGTTCATATTCCCTTAGAGGGCCATCAATAAGTGCTGGTTGATTGCATGAAGGTGGTGATATGTATTCCCCTAGAGGCCAATCAATAGATGTTCGTGTTGGTTCTCCACCATTCGGTGGTCATGTTGGTTCTTAGCAGGGTCATTTTGGTTCTCAACAGTCTCAGGGTGGAAACGATGCTAGCCAACCTCAGGGTTCTCAACAGTATCAAGGTGGGTAAGATGCTACCCAACCACATCGCGGTGGCCATCAATTTGAATATTTTTTTCATTCAATTTGTACAAATTTTTTTACATGTTTTTTTTAATATAAATGTTTTTATATTTTGATGTAGAGGCTGAAAATGCTACTCCAAATTTTGATCAAAAAATATGTAGGGAAGAATATGTCGTTCAATAAGGAGGTTTTCCACCAACCGTGACTTATGCGGCCAACATTTCTAATAGAATTTGGGAAACAAACATGCAACAATGCACCTTATAAAGGTGTCAGGATCTTCATGCAAAATTGAAAAAAAATGTCGTGGCTTTGACACTACCTGTTGAGAGTCGACAATGCTTGGAAATAGTTACATACTTTTAAGGCAAACTGGTAGATGTGTACGAAAAGCTTGGACCAACCACTGATACTTTTGTAAAATTCATGAGAAAAAGAAAAGAAACAGTGATGAGTCCCGATAAATGGGAGGTTGTTAAACAAAGAGTTACAATAGAAATGACCAAGTCTATGTTTAATTTCAAAGAAGGGCCGAAAAGAAAGATGTTGAAGGTGCAATATTTCCATCACCCTCATATAGCTCACTATTTGTATGATAGATACCTTACAGCCTATGGAAGACTCCCATGGAACGATGAGGTTCCGCTTTATTTTGCAAAATTATTTTATGCATAATTCTTTTTGCAAATGAAACCCAATTACAATGACCTTGCCTCTGAATTTTTTGGTCCTGGGAAAGGTCAATTGTGTGACCATAGGGGCCCTAGGCATGATTTTCAGTTGGCTCACCCTGAGCCACCATTGGTTAGTTGACCTTTTCGTGTCGAAATTTTGTGGTCAGAGATGGAAGCCACTTCTCAAATTAGTTGAGAAGCAAGGGATGCCATTATTGACAATGTTCAAAGTGGATTGGGTGGAGTCGATGTTTGTTTGAATCGACAAAGAGCACGTGAGAATGAACGTGCTAATTTTGTGTATTATACAGATGAAGAGATTGAGAACATGAGTCTTGAAGATCTCAAAACATATGCAAAGAATTGTTGCAATGGCTGGCAGGACCTAATTGCTCATGAGGAAGAGGGCATGGGAACAGTATGTGTTAATGGTTAGGGTTCAATTTTTAACACATGTACAATTTGTAATAAATACATAAATACATACATTTATTTTTATACATTAATCTAACAAAAATGTATCATTATATGTTAACACCATTTACATTTTTCACGCTTGATGAATGCAGAAAATGTTAATATCACTGTCGGAGTCTCCAGTTCAAACAATCAATATGGATATCACCATCAATCATACAATCAATATGGTTCTCACAATCAAGATATGTTGGCAAATGTTAGTGTTTTTTAAGTGAACATGATGATGAAAAATTACTTTTTTATATATATATTGAAACATGATGAGATATTTTTAAAATAAATAATTGTGCACACATGTACATGTACACATATATATAATAAAATGTTTTAACAGATTCAGATTTTGTCTAATGCTTTTGGGATGTCGGTACCTTCTTCTTCCTTGTGAGATGTACCTTCTTCTTCCTTAGGAGATGTGCCAAATCCACAATAACAAGTATGGACAATTTTTCACTTATATAAATTTTTTTAAGTTATAAGTTATTAATTGAAGTTTAAGAGTTTTATTATAAATTGAGATCTACAAATTTTGAGTTATTTTAAATTTTTTGAATCTTAAATTTTTGGAGATTTTCTTTTGAAGCCTCTCTTAGGAGATGTGCCAAATCCACCTGCAGAAGTATTCAATTTTTCACTTAAATATATGTTTTTAAGTTATAATTTATAAATTTAAGTTTAAAAGCTTTATTATAAATTGAGTTATTTTATACTTTTAAATTTTTTGAATTTTAGGTTCCTATAGAGGATTTATTTTCTCCATGGACTCTAGCAATGGAGATACGAACATACACACCTTTTCAACCATTTTAGCAAGTTATCTAACTTTTTTTTAATATTATTGAAAATAACTTTATATATGGATTTTTATTTGAAATTTTTTAATATATATATATATATTGTACATTTTACTATTAAAGATGTTCCTATGGGGGAATTTTTAGTGGACGAGAAACAAATGGAGAGGGAACCTCATGAGGTATTGCATGATTTTTTTTACATTTTTATTTTTACATGAAGTTCTATATATTGTCACTCAATTTTAAAACATTAAATTTTAATGTTTTTACACATTGTGTACAAGTTCCCCATGCTTCGCAGGATAGCTCGAGGATTGTGACTTTGCTGGAAGAGACACTACATCCATCTATATTTGATGGATGATGCACATGCACTATTTGATGAATGATACACATGCACATGTGCAACATTATATTTTCAATAGATTTAGTCTTAAATTTACTTTTTTCTATATATAGTATTATCTAGATGTAGTCATATATAACTTGATACTTGATACTTGATACTTGTGAGATCTACAAATTTTGGACATATTTTATGTGAAATAAATTTGGTACATGTGAATGTGATATATAATGTTTTTAAAACTTAAGTTTTGGATGGTTGAACTACATTTTGCATGTGAAGTAATGTTATAATGTTATATAATTTGTTTTGTTTTTAAAACTCAAGTTTTGGATGGTTGAACTACATTTGGCATGTGATTTGAAGTAATGTCAAGTGTTATAATTTGTTTTGTTTTTAAAACCTAAGTTTTGAATGGTTGAACTACATTCATGTGAAGTTGTGTTATAATTTGTTTTTTTTTAAAGTGTTATGGTTGAACTATTTTGCATGTGAAGTAATGTTACTTGATACTTGATACTTGTGATCTATAATGTTTTGTTTTTAAACCTCAAGTTTTGGATGGCGGAAATACATTTGGCATGTGATTATAATATAATGTTTTTTTTTTTAAATTCAAGTTGTCGTTTTCCAAACAAAAAAAATGCACATGAATATGTGTACATGTAGAAATGATTTAAGTACACATGTTTGAATATATATGTTAAATAAATTGATGTACAATATATATATATATATATATATATATATATATATATATATATAAAAGAAATCATAAGATTCTAGGTCTTGTTAGATGTGTCAAATAATCATAAAAATTAAAAAAATGCATACTATAATGTATATATATATATATATATATATATATATATATATATATATATATATATATATATATATATATATATATATATATATATCTAGTGCGTGCAACGTTTTTCATCAATGCATGTATAGAAAAGATACTTTCGGTTAATTGCATTCTAGAACATATATATCTTGTACGTGCAACATTTTTCATCAATTCACATATAAAAACTACTTTCAGTTAATTACATTCTAGAACATATATATCCAGTACTTCAACATTTTTCATCAATGCAAATAGAATTTAGCTACTTTTAGTTAATTGCATTCTAGAACATATATATCCAGTACTTGCAACTTTTTTCATTAATGCATGTATAGATAAGCTACTTTTAGTTTTAATTGCATTCTAGAACACACACACACACACATATATATATCCAATACTTCTATAACATATATATCCAGTACTTGCAACATTTTTCATCAATGCACATAGAAAAGCTACTTTCAATAAATTGCATTATAGAACATATATATACCCAATAAATGCAACATTTTTCATAAATGCATGTACATGAAAGCTACTTTAAGTTGATACTGGTGTGCATGTACCAAAACAATGTACATGTGCAAACACTTGCATAAATATCATAACAAGGCAACTCATATTTTAGTTGAGTTCTGGAAGTTCTAAAACATGAATCCAAAGAGAAGAAATTGTCGGGCAGTTCAATCAAAAAAATTCCAATGGAATGCCATATTCAATGATCTGTTCATGATTGGATTTTGACATTTTCAATATCTTAATTTTTGTTTTTTTCTTTGATTGAACCTCTATCAACTTTATGCGTGTCGCACACACCAAGTGACTATATTGACAACTTATGACATCAGGTTCATAGTATTCAAAGTAAACAAAATCCATAATTTGATTAGTTTTTCTGAAAAAATAACCTTTCAGTATAATAGATCCTCTATAATATGGAAACCTGTGATCATTATAGTTTTCTAATAATTTCATCTTTCGTTCAGTGCAACACATCAAATAATACTTCACATTTTCATCGTTTTCAGTAGGTGCAATTACAACAAAAACATCTCTTGTACAATAAAACACACTTAACAAACTTATGTATTTAAATTTAGATCGTATTTAACATGAAAAATGATCTTTAAAATATTTTAGTATCTATTTCTAGATCTCTATCATTTGAAATCAATTCAAATGTTACCTTCTCTAACAAGATCAGAAACTTGATCACCATCAAATAATATTGTAGTCTCCTCTGATTTCATTTCTTCAAACATTGCGACGAACATTTTCCCCTTTGTTTTTAGCTTTGTATGTTTCCAATATTTTACATACATTTTTTTTTCACAAATGTCATTCGATTTTGTGTTGTCTATGCAAACATGACAAAAAAAAAAAATTTCTTTTATCCAATGTAAACACATTTGTGGACATCTTTGTTTTAATTGAATGCAATTTTCGAGTCCCTTTTATTGTTTCAACGTCATTTCGAATTGATCTATCTACATCTTTGATCCCAATATGCCAAAAAAAACTATATATGGAAAATTGAAATAATAATGTAAATATGATATCAAAATACCATCAAAGATAATCATTGTGATAAACGTACATTGTTTAAAATTGGATATCCAATAAAAATTAAATTGAATGTACCTTCGCACTTCCCTTGATCAGTTAGTCTCATGGCTTAGAGTGAGGATGCACCATTTAACAACTTCTTTAGCATCCAGAAGTCAATTATCATAGGGGTTCATTTGATATCTTTGAAGTGCTTGTTTTTATGCATGCCCCTGCCCCGTCATGTTCTCCTTTTCCATAGTCAGTCTCAAAGAAATTCCAACAATGTTTAATGAAGGTTTTCTTATGAAGACAAAACAACCAAAAGAATGATCGTGGCGATTTGATTTGACCTGCTCATCCATCTGACCATATCCAATGTTCATTGAATTTTATTCCACAAATTTTCAAGGAGTCATAAATCTTTCCAAAATAGTGTTGTACAAAATATTTATCATGTGTATGATCGTCACTGATATAAAAGTGATGTTCTTTAATAACATGTGGATTTTCACTGGTTCATTTTGTTTGATCGAAATTTTGTTCAGCATGTCTATATAGAATATGGACGAGCATGTAGACTTGGTCACAATGATAATATTCACTCTGAATTTATTTTTGTGGAACAAATGTGTAGTTTTCTTCAAAATTAATTACTAACAAAATGGTCCCTGGTGGAAAAAGTTCATGGGATTTTTTGAATTACACGTCTTGCCATCGAGCTCTATGGGAATTCTTGGTGTGTTTATAAATTTCTACCTCAAAATTTCTCAAAAAATCTATCACTAAAATTTCTTCTTGTAATTAAATTCTTTTAGCACTATTTTTAACCTTGAATTGATGTATGGATATATTTGTATCACTTCCATTTCAAATTCATGTTGGAAAATGATTGATCATTTATATCAATACGATATTTATTTTGAAATTTAGTAAAATTTCCATAATCATCGCATTTTTTACCACCAACACAATTCTTTTCATAAAATAATTCATCGCTTTCTCTTTCACATAGAATTTGAGATATGAAATCACGGATAGTGGAAGGAGGAGGTGATTATTTCCAAAATTTTGTATCAAAATTAAGTAATATGTCATAATATAACTGAAATTCCACACGATAACGAAAATAGCAAGTGTCACGTACAATGATAGGCTTTACATACCATGGTTTTTGTTGAAAAAAAGCAATGATTGAGACATGAATTTCACGATTCTCTTCTTTGAACTTGTTGAACAACTCTATCTGAGTGGTTTCCAAGAATTTTTTTCATGTTCTTTGTACTGATTTCGTGCTATTATTCTTCGCATCACATCCTTTGCATTTGGCGAAACACATGAATTTTTCTTCCAATGTTAAGATATTTTTTTTCTAACATTTTATCCAAGTCTATATTTGTATGGTTTCCTACAAATAACTCTCTAACAAGTGAGTTCATCATTTACATCTATTTGCAACTGGAATTTTCAATGTTTGTGCCAAGTTTTTCATGACGTTCCTAATGCTCATGCCATAGATTTTACCAAGCCATTCTCTTCAGTACTTCATGAAACCACTGCCATATGTATTTCTCTACGTATAACTGAAATTTGTTTCTATCTAGATCTTCTAATTTAATTTATAGTACTATTTGTATTTTGTATCACATTTTCCTTCATTTTTTTATCTTTTTATTTTTAATTTTCGAATACCCAATAGAGTTGTAGCTTCTTTTAATTTACTTAATGGTAGGAGACCTTTCAACATTTGGGCTTGAACTGTCACATTTTCCTTTATGAAGTACGTACCAAAAATGCATTTAACATGATATCGTATAACATGGTCATCTCTTTTATCTCCATATGTGTGAGTTTCAACATTTTCTAACATCTCATCATTGACATTGATTTCATCTGTACATAGTCGAATGAATAGTACATAACAATTTTACATATACTCAATAAATAACTAAATTAATATATATATCTATAATTTCAATAATACGTGCATGTGTTCAACACACACACACACATATATACATACCTTGTGATTCAATTTCTTCACTTGAATTTCTTTCAACATTTTTACCATCTTTAATCATTGGTTCAATATCTCTTTCACTTTCTCTTTCAAAATATTGTATCTCATCATCAATGTTTTGAGAAATATCTCTCTATGTTTACATTGAAAAATATTTTTCAAATTAGTTGTTCAAATAAAAATTAAGCTTGAACACATTTACACTACGAAAATTTTAAATATCAAATTCATAATATTTCCATTTACATACTTGCTTCAAATTCTAGTTGAGGTTGATTTTCCCTTTCAATATTTGAGAGTGCTTCTCTCTTTCTTTTGTGAAATTCTCTCTATTGTTCTCTATGTTCCTCAAGGTCTCTTGTTCGATCATATTTTCTCGCGCAATTCCTTCGATTTCCCATGATAATAGAGTATGAAGTTCAAAAAAAATCCTTCAAAAATTTAGACAAAAACTAAATTAAAAAAAAAACATCACAAAAGATTTAATCTAAAAAAAAAATACTCATTTTAAAAAATTTGCAAAAAATACATACTTCAATCCAAAAAACTTACTTTAAAAAATCCGAGTAAAAAATGACTTAAATGAAATGAAGCTCAAAATATTTCCTTCCAAGTCCTTAAAAAAAAAATTCATTTAAAAAGTTAGACAATAACTCATTTTAAAAAATCATTATAAAAGATTTACTTCAACCAAAAACACGTACTTGAAAAAAATGTCAGTTCAAAAAATACCTCCAAAAAATGTCCATTGAAAATTAATTCCAACTTCTTAAAAAATGCCACTTCAAAAAATACTTCAGAAAAGCCTCTAAAAAAATATCACTTTAAAAAATACCTCTAAAAAATGTCCTTTGAATATTAAGCCTAAAAAGAGTCCTCTCGAAATTAAGTCAAAAAAATGTCTTTTGGAAATTAACCCCGAAAACCTCTCAAAACAAAATACATCCAAAAAAATGTATTTTGAAAATTAAGCCGAAAACCTCTAAAAACAATGAAATTAATCCCAAAACATCTAAAAAAAGAATACCTTAAAAAAAAAATATGTCTTTTGGAAATTAAGCCCAAAATCCTCTGAAAATGAAATACATCCAAGAAAAATGTCCTTTGAAAATTAAGCCCAAAAATTCTAAAAACAGAATACCTTAAAACAAAAATGAAAATTAAGCCCAAAACCTCTAAAAACAAAATACCTTAAAAAAAAATGCAGCCCACAAAACATCCAAAAAATGTATCACATACCTCCAAGAAATGTCCTTTGGATGTACCTCCAAGAAAATTCCTTAAACCCAAAACAATCCTTTGCAAAAATTTCATTTGAATGTACCTCCAAGAAAATTCCTTAAACCCAAAACAATCCTTTGCAAAAATGTCCTTTGAATGTACCTCCAAGAAAATTCCTTAAACCAAGAATAATCCATGTAAAAATTAAACCTTTGGAAAATCAAACCAAATGAAGAAATGCAGGAAATTATGCGAAAATAATGCATGATTTTACGTCAATTTATATTGTTGCGAAATGATTTTTTTGGAGACGCTTCGTTGTATTTTCCGGCCGACAGAAATTCAAGTAAATATTCGGTCGAACTTTTATAAGAAATTCGGCTGAACTTTTGTGTTGTTTCACATGACGGGCTGTCGGCGAAAAAAATAATTCGGCCAAAATTTTTTACAAGTGCGGTCGAACTAACATGTCTACAATTACGCAAAAACAACCTCTAAATACATATCTTCAAATTTGGCCTAATTAAACCCCATGAAAAATTCTAAATTAACTGTCGGAACCACGACAAGTATTTTCAGAATTCAATCTACTTTTAGAAATTACAACTTTTATGGAATTTCATAAATATTTACTAATTTTAATTAATTTTGTAATAAAATGGGTGCAAACAATTTTTGAAGGTCATTATGATTTAGTGAAATCAATATTTTGTACCTTCCAAAATACAGTGTAAAAAAAATTGAAAGAATTATGGTGCAGTACATTGGTCTGTCCTCTGTAATGGGTAGTTTTTAGATTTTTAGTTTATAACTTATATGTTGAGAAATTTTGTGTGTTGTGAAAAATATTCAAAATATGCAATTTTTTCATATTGGATCAGTTAAAAAATTTCCAGCATTTATGATATGCATCAGTTGTTTTTGTAAATATAATGAAACTGAGGTAGACTCTGTCTAGATTTTTGTAACACATTTTTTTTTTCTCAAAAACACAAAGTTTAAAAGAATATACCAATGCATATTAACATGACTTCTTATGAATCCTTTGATTATTAAAAAACACACACTCAAAGAAATGCGAAGTTGACATATTAAATGTATATAAAAAAAATCCAAAAAATAAGCAATAGAAAGCTAATAAAATTTCTCACAAGTTTTATTTTTATCATAAAATGAAATTATAAACAAAATGATTTTTTTGGCTTGCAGAAATTTGAAGAACAGAAAAAATGATTTTTTTTTTCTTAAAAATGGGAAAAAAGTGTAACCCATCTTCACATTTTTACCTAATAACCAACAATAAATTTCTCCATTTTCCTTTCAATTTTGTAACTAGATTCCTTTTTTTAAGATAGATATTCACATAGCTAATTCTTTGAGGAAGTTTACCCAGTTATTGTCCTTGATTTCTCTGTTCTTAAACCAAATTTCTTCATTTTTGGGAATTTTCGTAACTTTTTCCATGATGGACTCTATCAAGATAAGATTAATGTCACCAATTTCTACCTCGACCCCATCAAAATTTGGAGAAAAAGATTTTGTGACATTTATCTCATGCCCATCTAATTTTTCAAAGAAACTAGGCCACCCTACTTATTTCAACTATTCTTTGACTATCAGGTATGCTGGAAGGAATGTAACTCTGTTTGGTTATGTTCCAATGATGATACCCATGGTGGAGAGAACTCTAGGTCCTAAATTGTTTCCTTTTGAAAAAGGTGATGGAGTGTTGAAACGAAGGGGGTGAGAAAAGTTGAATGATGAGGGTTACAAAATGGAGTGAAATCGAAGGCGATGGAGTAGACTGATAATGGAGTAATGCTAGGTCCCTATAATACTTGTGTATCCCCTTATACTTATTGTTACTATAGCCCCCTTATTGTTATTTTTTTCCCATGTAGTCCCCATATTGGTATTATTGTGCCCCATAGAAGCATACTATTGTTATTGTTATGCCCTTACATTGTTATTGTTATGTCAGCTAGAATTATATTGTGACCCCTTGGACCCCTATATATAGAAAGGAGGTTTTTTTCATTTGTATCATCAAAGAATTATTGATTTATGGAATTTAAAGGAGGTTTCCCCCTTCAAGATGCTTATTTCTATGTTATTTATCTATCTTTCTTCTATTTTGTGAGCTGGTTCATAACATTTTGTATCATAGCTTTGGATTCTACAGTTTCGTTTCTTCAAACAGATCATCTTGGAATTTTTTCTATAATTTTTTTTTACGAGGATTTATAAGCTGGAATTTTTACTCCTTGGAGCCTAAATCTTGATGAAACTCGTGTAAAAATTTCAGATATTGGTTTGATATATTTTCGTAGATATGATCTAAGGAAGTTAGGGTTTGTGCAGGTTCTAGAATTTCATCTCAAACAGGTGACCAAAAGAAAATCGTCATAACTTTGGTTTCAGGCATCGGATTAGAATTATATAAAGATTTCCAAAATCACATAGAATTTAGTTTCTTTCCTATCTATTTTAGAGCCAAATTTCGAAACAAGGACACGTGGCACATCACAAAAATCTGCTCTAGTAAACTAGTCCATAACTAGGTCATTGTGGGAGATCGGGCATAAATTTATCTTGAATAATCCTAATTCAGTCAAACATGTGGCATTGGAAATAAGACTTATAGGGATAACACAAGACAGGAGGTAAAATATTTTGGATCGAAAATCATAGAGATACATTAGTTTCAATATCAAGCTCCTCAAAAGAAAGAAAAAGGTGTGTAAAGTTTTTAAAATTGCATAACTTTTGTTTGAAAATTTAGTTGGAAGTGATTCCAATGGAAAATTGAAGAATTGATATCAATATTGGGTTCTAAAATGCCTCACAAAAGGAATTCTACACCCATTAAGCCCTCATAAAAATTTTCTATGACACATGAAGAGGAAGAAGTGCAACATGATATATCAAAATTACAGGACCAAGTGCAGCAACTTTTTCTCCCATAAAGAGAAACCAAAGAAGAACTAAAAGGTGACATGGGTGGTTTAAAATTAGAAATGAATGGTTTAAAATCAAACATGGATGGGTTGAAGAATGTAATCGAAGGTATAGAAGAAAAACTGAAAAGAAACATCGAATATTCAAAGGAAAGCATGGAAGGTTTGAAGAAAGTTTCGACAAAGTTGCTACAGGAAAATATTCCTAATGAAGAAAAGGTAGTAGAGGAAACTCATGATTAGAAAAAAATAAATGTTAATCATGATCTCATAGACTCTAACGTTGTATTGAAAACCCACCATATTCCAAATATCAATATGAGGAAGTTTGATGGCAAGGATCCTGTAACGTGGATACTACAGATAGGGCATTATTTTGATCTCCATAAAGTGAAAAACACACAAAATATATGCATTGAAACTTTATATTTACAACCCAATACATTTGTATGGTATCGATGGATTTTCTCGTAAATAAAATTTCACTAGGTAAATTTTTATAGAATAAATGATAGCACATTAAGAGGATACAAAGAGAAACACCTTCTTTAGCCAATTGATAAATCTCAAACAAAAGGGTTCAATGGTGGAGCACATTGATGACTTTCAAAAATTGAATATAAGGGTAAATGATATTCCAGAGGAACACATGATTATTGTCTTCATAGGGAATTTAAAGGATAACATCCAACATGAGGTTTTCCTTTGGGAGCCTGATTCATTGGAGAAGGTATTCAAATTGGAAAGAAAAATTATGTCGACAAGGAATCCTACCACTCACAACTATAAACATGGAAATGTTTATACTCCTAGACTTCCAAAACCTACAAGGTTAAGACCACAAAAAATTGAAGAAAAAAGAGCAAAATGGATTTGCTACAGTTGTGATGAGAAATACACTAAAGGTCGTATGTCTGTTGAGAAGAAATTTTTTTACATAGATTGTGAAAAGGAGGAAGAAAATGAACAAGAAACTTCAAAAGAAGAGGATATACACTAGGAACCAAAGCTACAAGAAGAAGAAATGAATCCGACCATATCTCGTAATGCATTGGCAGGAATTACCAGTCCTTAAACCCTCAAGATAGAAGGGTATATGACGAAGAAAAATGTAATAGTGTTGATTGATTTAGGTAGTATCCATAATTTTATTAATTGTAAGGTAGCCAACGAATTGAATTGCTTCCTATATCGAGCATTAGAGTGTCAAATGATGGTTGCAAATGGAGGAACTATAAATTTCTCTAGAATGTGCCATAATACCAGGCCAGCCATGAGAGAATATGTATTGAATAGTCCAATTCTCTCCATTCCAATGGGTGGTGCTGATGTTGTACTAGGACTCGAATGGTTGCAATATTTGGGGACAATAGCTTTTAATTTTCAAGAAATTTACTTGAGTTTTTATGGAAGGAATGGAAGTTGAATTATGGGGTATAATATAATCAGCTCTAATTTCATGACAAATATTCTTAAGAAAGAAAAACGAGGCGTAATTTCACAATTATGATCACTATATGTTCAAACATCAAAATCATCTATTTCTCTAGATCTCCAAAAAATTGTAGACAATCATTATAAGATATTTGAGACTCCCAAAGGACTCCCACCTATTCGTGATCATGATCATGCTATTCATTTGATTGCAGCAAGTGTTCCTCCAAACATCAGGCCTTACAAATATCCTGGTGCCCAAAAGAGTGAGATTAAACGTATGGTTGCAGAAATTCTAGAGGTTGGTATAATTCAACCTACTCAAAGTTCTTTCTCTAGTCCGATAGTATTGGTGCATAAAAGGATGGATTATGGAGTATGTTTCCAGATTATTAGGAGCTCAACAAGCTCGCTATTAAATAGAAATTTTCCATCATCGTCATTGATTAATTATTGGATGAATTACATGGAGCAGTTTACCTCACCAAGTCGGATCTTCATTCTGGATATCATCAAATTAGAATGAAGACTAGATATTCTAAAAACAACATTTAGAACTCATCAGGGCTATTATGAATTTTTGGTCATTCCCTTTGGCCTTACTAATGCACCTTCCACATTTCAAGTTTTGATGAATCACATTTTCAAACCCTTCCTTAGAAAATTTGTGTTATCATCTTTTGAATATATAGTAATCTACAACAAGTCTTGGAAGTATTATGTTCAACATGTTGACATGGTGCTCAAACTATTGGAGGAGAAAAAATTATATGAAAAAACTTCCAAATGTTTCTTGGAGTAAAGAGGTGGAATATTTGGGTCATATTGTATCTCATGAGGAATAGATTTGTCGCTTAACCGAGAACTATTACCTTAAAATGAGAATTCTAACAAAAAAAACATCAAAAAACCATGAAAAAAAAACTCGAAAATGAAAAGTTGTATTGTGGAATAACCTTTTTTCGTGGGGTAAATGTTCAACATTCTTTTAAAATGGAAGTAAAAGCCATTTTTTTTGGTGCAAAAAATAACTTGAAAAAGAAAAGTGTTCATGCTGGAATAACACCACCAATTTTGTGTGTGGAAAAAATAGCCTCAAAACGAAAAGTGTTGATTGTGGAATAACATCCCCAATCTTTTGTGTGCAAAAAAAAAAACTGAAAACAAAAAGTGTTGATGCTAGAATAATGTCGTCAATTTTTTGTGTGCCAAACACATTAAAAATGAAAAGTGTTGATGGTTGAACAACATATTTTTCTTTTCGGGGTAAATTGTCAACAATTTTTAATGATGGCATTAAAGATAAAATATCATGACTCTAAAAAACATTAAAATTTCAACGATAAACATGAAATTAAAGATAAAATATCAAGATCCTTCAAATTCCAACGATTTGTAGGCATCGTATTAAGGATAAAATATCATGTCTCTGATTAGCTTTAAAAAAACCAAGGATGACATTAATGATAAAATATTAACTTTATGAAAATAAAATTCCAATGATTTTTAGGCATCATATTAAAGATAAAATATCAGTTATAAAAAATAAATAAAAAATTGAAAATAAATAAATAAATAATAAAAGAAGAAAAAATCCAAAAAAACACACAATCTAAAGAAAAAAATAAAATTAAACCAAAACCCAAAAAAACAATCAATTTGATTTTTTTAAGTTATAAAAAATATTTAAAAATAAAAAAATTTGCATAATTAAAAACTCAATAAAATAAAATAATTAAAATTGCTAAAATTTATAAATTAAAATTAAAAAAAAAATAGAAAAGAAAAAAGGAAAAAAAAATGTAAAATAATAAAAATTTAAATTAAAAAAAAAGAATTAAATTAAAGAAAATGGTATATAAATATATAAAATTCACATTTTGAAAAAAAAAATCATTTTTTTTCTTTAAATTAAAAAAAGAATAAAAAAATCAAAAAATAATTAAAAACAAATAAGAAAAATATAAGTAAATTATATATTTGGGTCGCTCTATGGCAGCAGGGTGAGTTGGCGAGCGGTGAGAGAGCTGGCAGCTCTCCGCCAACCCATCAGCTCAGCTGCGCATCCCCTAGGGCGGCGGTGCTTGGCTGACAGGCGGAAGGAGAGTTGGAATCTCCCCTGCCGACCACGAGTCGAGTTCCGCGGTCCGAGGGCGACCAAATTATTTAATTAAATTATTTTTTTTTATTATTTTCCGTTTTTAATTTTTTTTTTATTATATTTTTCTAATTTATTTGTTTTTAAAATTTTAATTAATTAATTTATATATTTATTTCTTTTTTTAATTTAATATTTTTTGTTAGATTTTAATTTTTTTTAAGTAATTTTTTTTTTAAATTTAAAAAAAAATGAATTATATATATATATATATATATATATATATATATATATATATATATATATATATATATATATATATATATATATATAGAGAGAGAGAGAGAGAGAGAGAGAGAGTTTTGTTTTTCATTTAAAAATTTTCATTTTAAATTTAAATAATTTTTTTGAAAATTTAAATTTCTATTATTTTTATTTTTTTAATGTTCTTTAAATTATGTGTTTTTTTGTACTTTTTCCTTTCATTTTTTTTGAATTTTTTTACAACTTATTTTTTTTTTCTTTTTCACTTATATATATATATATATATATATATATATATATATATATATATATATATATATATATATATATATTTGTGTGTGTGTGTGTGTGTCGTGTCTTTTTTTTTTTTTGATGTTTTATTACCAAGATGAAAATCATCACTTTTAAAAATTAGCATGAAAATCGGTAAAGTTTTAAAACAAATGCTCATACTTAATAAATAAAACTTCACCACTTTTAAAAATCAACATGCAAATCATGACATTTAAAAGAAAAATCAAAGAAAATTTAAAGTTCCAAAAATATGCTAAAAAAAAAAATGTAATTTTACATCACCATTTTTCAAAATTGACATAAAAATAGTGACATTTAAAAAACAAAAACAAAAAATCCATAGGAATATTGAAAGTCCCAAAACTATGCTAAAAAAAGTAAAGGGTGATTTTGCATCATCACTTTTCAAAATCGAGTGCTTTTTTTGCTACCTCGGAAAAAAGGGTACCAGGTAATTTTATCATTTCAGCGTTAACTATGTTGAGGCTATTAAGGTAGACTGTAACAAAATTAAATCCATTATGGAATGGAAAATCCCAACAACCATACAACATCTTCGAGGATTTATGGGGTTAACAGGGTATTATCGCAAGTTTGTTAAAAATTATGGGAGAATATCAATACCTCTAACATTATTACTCAAGAAAGATGCATTTTCTTGGAATCTAGAAGAAACTAAGTCCTTTGAAAAAATTAAAGAGGCAATGTTCCAAGCACCGGTGTTAGCTATGCCATACTTCACAAAAACCTTTCTTCTGGAATGTGATGCCTCAGGAAATAGAATTGGTGTGGTTTTAATGAAAGAAGGAAGGCCCATTGCTTTTGAAAGTTGTCCAATAAAACTAAAGTATTTACTAAAAGATATTTATGAGAAGGAAATGTTGGAAATACTACATGCACCAAAGAAATGACGACCTTACCGAATGGGAAGACACTTCAAGGTAGAAATAGATCATGAATCATGATAGTCTTAAATAATTTTTGGAGAGAAGATTACCTTGAGAAGAGAAAAAAAATTGGGTCACAAAGATATTGGGTTATGGATTTGCAATCATATACAAAAAGGGAAGAAAAATGTTGTTGTAGATGCACTCTCAAGAAAGGATGAGGATGTGGAAGCATTGCTTTGTGCCATTTCGATTATCCAACCTGAGTGGATAAATGAAGTAAGGGATGAATGGAAGAATGATGAAGATGTGTGGACACTCATTCAGAAGTTGCAACAAGATCCCAGTACATCTGAAACATTTCGTTGGAAAAATGATTCATTATGGTACAAACATTTCTTATATCTTTGCAAGAATTCTCAACTCAAAAAAAAAATTATTTTGGAGTTGTCCACCTCTCCCTTAGGACGACACTCAGGATTTTTAAAAACTTATGACACAGTTAAGAATGATTTTTTTGGATGTCCTTAAATTTGATATTTAAAAGTTTGTGGCAGAATGTTTGGTTTTCCAACAGAAAAGAGGTGTAGACAATTAATACCCCAAGTCTATTACAACCTTTATCCACTCCAAGTCAACATTGGGAGGAGGCTTCAATGGATTTTATCACAGATTTATCCAAGTCTAAAGCAAATACTTTCATCATGGTCGCAGTTGATAGAGTTACCAAGTATGCATATTTTTGTGCATTATCTCATCCATTTAAATCTAGTACAGTTGCTACTACATTTATGGAAACACTTCAAAAGGTACATGGAAACCCAAAAATTATTGTAAGTGACATAGATTGCATTTTTACAGGAAATTTTTGGACGTAATTTTTTCCTGTTTGGGTACTAAATTAGATCATCCTATCATCCTCAATATGATGGGAAAACTGAGAGAGTGAACAAATTTTTGGAAGGATATATTTGTTTCTTTATATCTGATAAACAAACACAATGGGTCAAGTGGTTACCTCTAGTTGAATGATGGTATAACACTTCCTTCCATACTGCAGAAAAAATTACCCCATCTATGGAAATATACGGATATCATCATCCCTGCATCATGTCATATTTAAGAGAAAATTATAAGGTTCAAGCAGTGCAAAATCACATCCAACTTAAATAACAAGTTCTCTAGCTCTTAAATGATAACCTCATTTTGGCACAGAATCACATGAAACAACATGCATATCAACATCATAGCGAAAGAAGTTGTGATGTAGGCGAGTGGGTATTTTACGGCTACAACCATACAAACAAATGTCCCTCAAGAAAGCTAAGAAATATAAAATTTTATCACCAAAGTATTATGGTACTTATAGGATGTTTCAAAAGATAGGTACTATGGCATACAAATTTGAGCTTCCTGCATATTCCTAAGCGCACCCTATTTTCCATGTTTCATGCTTCAATACGGTTATAGGTGACAAGCTCCTAGTTGAAATAATATTTCCATAACTTGAAGAGGAAGGAAAAATCATATTAGAACCTAAAGAAATCATAGAAGAAAGAACTTGATAGCTACAAAATCGACTAATTTCATAGTATCTCATAAAGTGGAAGAACTTACCCACTGAAGATTCGACATGGGAGGATGATAATTTCGTACAGAAGCATCTAGAACTACTCAAACATTGAGGACAACACTTTTTTGAAGGAGAGGGGCGTGTTAGGTCCCTATAATACTAGTTTACCCCCTTGTTGTTATTTTTAGTGTAGCTCCCCCCCCTCCCCTATTTTTATTTATGTGCCCATGTACTCCCCATATTATTATTATTGCGCCCCATAGAAGCCCACTATTGTTATTTTCAGCCACTACATTTTTATTTTTATGTCTGCTAGGACTATATTGTGACCCCTTGGAACCCTATATATAGAAAAAAGGTTTTGTCATTTGTATCATCCAAGAATTGTTCATTTATGTAATGTAAAGGAGGTTTCCACCTTGAAAAGGTTGATTTTTAAGTCGTTGATATATATTTCTTCTATTTTGTAAGTTTGTTTGATAACATGTAAGGTGATCGCGCGATGTTTTATTTGTGATAGGAATGAACCTTTTCATATAATCAATGATGATTTTTAGATTTGATTCACAGGATCGATGAGAGGCATAATATTTTGAATCAATTTGATGTGACCAATTTAGTAATGATGATGGAATGGGGTGTAACGGTTATGATAATGGAGCACAATGTTTTAGGAGTTTATAAATTCATTTAATAAATATGTCATTTTTAATAAATTCATCGAATGCATTAAAACCTAATGTTATTATATAAAAATATTTCAACATCCTACATACCTTTGTTTTGGATACCTTTGATTTTATTTTTGTTGTATATTCTCTGAATTTTGATGTTGATGTTATTATAACTATATAAATTAGAATCAGCTACAGAATGACACTAATTTTGTTGTTTCTTATTTTTTTGGATCGGAGGAATATTCCTTATTATTGTTGTTTCTTTGATTATCAGTGGAGATAGGTGGGCTTAAAAAATGTTTCTTGTCACTTGAAAATTTATTTGGAAAAGAGGGGTAAAAATAAATAGGGAAACTACAAGGGAATTATGAAAATCAAAACTACCAAGAATCCTTGGTTCTCAGTTAAGATTTTTTGTATAAGCATCCCAACATTGTTGGTTTTCATGCTTATAATCGTTGTTATTATTATTATTATTATTATTATTATTATTATTATATGATAGAATGAATTACAATTGCGTTTGAGGATGAGGAGAATGATATCCTTTCTTAACCAACCTAAATTCGTAATTTTATTGCAAATATTTGACAAATTCTTTGTTTGTTAGTGTTTTATGATAAAATATTATTCTATGACCATTAAAAAGAAAGATAACTTGTTTATCATTAATATTTTTTATCTAGACTGCTCCATTTTCATAATCAATATCTATCTCATAAGGACCAAGCCAATGAGTTTGAAAATTTCCTTGAAAATATTTGAATTTGGAATAAAAATGAAGAGCCTAGTCACCTTGCTTGAACTTTTTCATTTTGATAAATGTTTCATGCCATCTTGTTCTTTGATACTGAACTATGCTGGTTCTTTGGATAACATCTTCTTGGATCTCATCTAGCTCAGTCAATTGTGTTGGTCTCTGATTTTGAGCTTCTAATAAAACAAGGCCCAATTTAGTAGTTGTTCTAAAGGTATCCACTTGGAATTCAATTGGAAGAAAAACTTGCTTCCCATAGACAATTTCATAAGGAGTTTGTCTAGTTGTATTTCTCCATGTGCTTAGATATGCCCATAGTGCTTCTGGAAGTTTTTTTGCCCAATACTTTCTATGCAAATGCGCAATATTGGTTAGAATTGCTTCAAGTACCTTGTTGGTCGATTCCACTTGTCCATTGTCTTGTGGTTGGTATGGAGTAGACTTATGATGATTTATTTTATATTGATCCGTGATATTTTGTACCAACATGGATGTGAATTGAGTACCTTGATCTGTTACAATTTCCCTTGCAACACCAAAACAAGTAAATATATCCTAGAAAGGAAATGTAAAAGCAACATTTTCAAGTGCAAATAAAACAGGTTTAGCTTCCACCAATTTTGTAACATAATGTGTAAAAAAAAGTATGCACCTTTCCTATTTAGATGGAGGATTTATTGGTCGAACAAAATATACATCCCATTTTTTAAAAGGCTCTACAAGTACATGTGATTGTAGAGGAATTTAATCTTATGGAATAGGCTTCCCCATTCTTTGAAAAATATCACATCTTTTGACATATTCTTTAGTATCCTTAAAAATATATGACAAATAATATCTGAAAAATAAGGATCTTCTAAGAATTCATTTTTTCATCAAAATTTCCACCACATGGCACATCATGATAGGCTTTCAGAATTTATGGTGGCAGTTGATTATTGAACATAAAGCATACAGAAGCGACCAGATGCGTATTGAATATCGATAGATTTAGACAATAGATTGAACAATAATGGAACTGGGTACTGTGTATTGAACTAAAAATGGACAAAATGCAGATTGGCCTGAATGCGTGGATGCAGGGGGGATGCAGGGCGTGTTATATAAAGTAGTTTTCAATACAACCTACGAGATACTGTCGAACTCCTCTTTCCAATAAAAGTATAATGACAAGAGGTGTAGGTTGCTGGTTGGTTAAGCCACTCTAAGGTCAGGCTCCGAGATATGACTTGTGAACTTGATCAGATTCCTCTTTTCCCTAAAATAAAAATCTCGAATATAGTAACTTATTAGAAAATTACGTGGAAAATATGTAATTTTATATGGAGAGAGAAAATGGGTAGCTATAGTTGTCCTACCCCATAGCTATGTACATAGTTGTCTTTCCCATTCTTGAACACACCTTCAAATAATCGAATTAGGTCTAGTTGTGTACAATTTGCCATCTATCCAAGAATATGGTGAATTGGTTTTGATAAATTTCTATTTTTCTCTCGCTGATAGTTGTGGAGGTAATTTTCTTGTAGCTAAATAATTGGAAATATATACAAACCAAGGTGTTTTAGCAGATACTTCCAAAATATACTCATAAGGAAAATTTTCTTTTACAAGAACATCATCATTATTATTTAGCATTCTAGAAAGAAAATCCGCAACTATATTTTCTTTTTTCTGGTCTATGAGAATAGTAGTGTTGATTTTTTGCAATAATAATGGCCCTATTGTAATTCTACCATTAGTAAAAAAAAAATTATTAGATATATAATAGCATAATTGTATGTGTGAATGAAAGTTTCGTAACTAGTGATGTAGTGGTGAAACTTATTAATGGAATCCACAACAGCTAAAAACTCCTTTTCTGTTATAGTATAATTTAACTATGATGGAGTCAATTTTTTTCTTGTGTAATAAATAGCATAAGGAGTTAAACCTTTTTTTCCCAAAACAACTCCTAGAGTTGTATATGAAGCATTAATATAAATGTGTAAAGGGAGAGGCCAATTTGGCCCTCTTAAAATTGGTGTCTTAGTATTTTGTTGTTTGAATGTTTCAAATGCTTCTTGACAGTCAAAATAAAAAAAAAACACACAATAATCTGTAAGAATTTTGAAAAGTGGAGAGGTTATTTTTGAGATATTTATATGAATCTTATATAATATCCAGTCAATCCAATAAAAATTCTAATATCTCTTTCACAAACAAGAATTAAAATTTTATAAATTAATTATACTCTATATGTATCCGCTTCAATTCCATCACCTGAAATATGGTGGCCTAGGACAATCCCTTCATTGAACATCATAAAATTATTATCATGGCTTAATGGATAGTTTTTTTCTTTACATATAATAACAAATTTTACAAATTTTTAATAGCTCCCTCAAAATCATCTCTATATACATTAAAGTCATCCATGTAAAATTCCATACAGTCATGAATTAAATAAGAAAAGATACCTAAAACTGCTCTCTGAAATGTGGTAGGTGCATTACATAATCCAAAGGGAAATTCCCTATAGGCATATATTCCCCATGGACATGTAAAATTATTTTTATATTGATCTTCTTTTGCTATTTGGATTTGGTTACATCCACTAAAACCATCTAGAAATGAAAAATATTTCTTCCCTTCCAAGGTATCTAATACTTGATCTATAAAAGGTATCAAAGTAGCTTTATTTAATTCCCTGTATTCAATATGCACTTTCCATTTCCCATTTTTCTTTGGAACAATCACTAAAGGTGACACACGTTGATTATTAGATATTAGATAGATGAAATTCACACTAAGAAATTTTTTTAATTCCTCCTTAACAATTTCTCTAAGGTTACGTTTCATCCTTCTATGAGCTTGTCTAACTAGTTTGTCATTTTCCTAGATATAAATATGATGCATACAAGTTTTAGGATCAATCCCTTTCATATCAGTATATTCCCATGCATAAGCATAGGAATTCTTTTTCATCATATTTATCAATTTCTTCTTTTGAAATTATTCAAGTTGTAATTAATATTCAATGTTTTTCCTCAAAAAATTTATAATTGATAATTGACAAAATTTTCCATAGAATGTCAAGCCATTTGGTGAGATAATATATATTCAATATTGCATTTTTCTTGAATTTTTTTTTTTCTCATAGTATGAAGAATAATCATTATTATTCATTAATGTCATGAATTGATATTCCTCATATAATTGTGAAAGATTAAATATTGATTGCATATCATCAAAGTCTTCGTTGTCATCTATCCAAATTTCCCTTTGCACTTCAATTATTGTTTTTACAGGTGGATACAATGTGAATGTGTTAGTGGAATTTCCATTAGAAAGATACATATCAGCATATATACAACTTATGAATCAATCAAATGTAGTTAGCCAAGGTCTACCAAGGATTAATGGATGACCTCCTAAATTATTATTGGGAGTTAGAATCATGAAATCTACAAGATATTCCCAAGAGTCCAGAGAAAGCGACACATCTTCTAATACTCCATCTGGTTTGATAACAAATATATATGCTAATAGTAATAATGTTGGAGTATATTTAATATTAGGAAGCTTTAATTACTCCATTTCATGTTTACTCATAAATTTAATGGCTTATCCTGTACGAGTAAAAGTTTTCAGAATCTCAATCCCATTGATATGAATTTTTATAATAGGGATACCTGGGTCTAGATATTTTGAACAATTGGTTTCGCCATCATAATATCAAGATTTTTCCATACCAATTGGATCTTTTTAACAAGTTTTTTTCTTCTTGGTTTTTTAATGGATAAATCCTTAATAGTTTTTTCAAATATTGGTATTCCATTTATATCTTGAAGTAAGGGAATTTTAATGTAACTATTCTTATCTTCAACTAGCATATTGTAATATGGTAAAATGATTTTCATCTCTATTCCTTTTTCATTTGCAGCCTTTCAAGAAAAGGTGGATCCTCCAAGGAAATATAAGGTTTTTATACTAGAGGAACTATAGGATCTTGTTTTATTTTCTTATCCTTTGATTGTAAAGTAACATACTCCTTTAGAGGATTATTGTATTTATCATTATTTACATCTTTTTCATGAGCTTCATCCTTTTTATATTTTTGGATCGGAATTGTTGGTAAAATCATACCAAATCTAATTTTAGCAACATTTATACCTAATGGGTTTATCATAAAAGCTTAAAATTTGTGTCCTTCAACATTATAAAAAACTTTTTTATTCTTATTATTTGGATTCAGGAGTGGTTGAGCTAGTAGTTGATTGGATTTTTGAGGAAATGGTAATGAAAGTTGTTAATTTGGATTTTTAAATTGAGGAGGTTGTTCTGATTGAGGGGGATAATATTGTGATGGAAAATAAGGATAAGGTTTTTGAAATTGAGGATATTGAGAATATTTTCCATAAGGATTTTTCCAACCTTGTGCACAAGATGGATTTTGAGGTTGTGGGGGCCAAGGTTGCCAAGGCATAGGTATAGTCTAGTTTTTCTATGGTTGTGCATTTGAGTGAGTATTGAAACTTGAATCATATTTGGTTGTTTATTTTTCCATGGTATTTTAGCGATAAAATAGATTGATTCATCTTGGCTCGTTCCAACCTCATCTCGAAAAACAACTTTAAGACCAGTTATCGAGGGGAATTCCTTTGTATTATGATTTTCAACACATACGAAAAAAAATTATATACTCTCAAGGGGACATTATATCAAGGCATGTTTTTTCCTACATCTCGGATGTAAAATAGATAATGAAGAATTCTCAACTTTCTACCTGTTTTCTATCTTAAGAGTATCTAGTTTCTCACTAAGACTCCCAAGGATATATGTTTTGAAATCATCAGGAAAATTTCTTATTTCAAATCTACTTATTCTTCTAGTTGTAGATTTATTAATTCTTGACATGACATGGTCTCTTGAATTTTTCCTAGTTATAGCCTTTCCCCTTGAAATATGTTTGCATAAACCACATATTTCTCCAAATGAAAGTTTTGAAACATCTCCATTTCCCATTAAATTAAGAAGGTCAATCCATTCATCTCTGATGGATTTCAATAAAATATATTTTAATGTTTCTTCACCTAATTCATGCATCTTAATGCTTTTAACATTGTAACAAAATATTGCGACTAGGCCTTCAAGGATATCATCCTCTTTTTGCATCATCTTAAAGACTTCATCCTAAAGGTTATGTGGCATGAAATAATCCATATATTGTTTTAGAAACACATTTTTCATTTCTTCCCATGTTCTAATAGTATGTGTTACTAATCCCATGAACGATTTAAGTGCTCCATCCTTATGATTAGTTGGAAATAATTTCAATTTATTAGAATCAAGTAAGTTGTTATAATATTTAAATAAAACATCAAACCCAAAAAGAAATAATTTAGGGTCCTCATTTGTTGAACCATGGAAATTAGGGAGGATGTAGGGTGAGATGTTTTACATTGTGGTTGTGATGTATTAATCAAATATTCGAAATCCATAAGGATATGGTTCTCCTCTACCACCTCTACCACCCCATCCTCCACTGGATCCTCTATTTCCTCCTCTGCCTCTTCCACCTCCAATCCTAAGTTCATCATTTACATTGTGTGATTCTCCTTCTGCTTCTCCCACCATTGTATATTATTATTCAAATCTAATAGAAGGTTCTATAATAATATTATATAGCTCATGTTATGGCTCATATACTAATGGTATATTAAAATATTTTTCTTATTATTATTCTTCTCTAGGGAATTCTATTTCTTGTCTTAGAAGTTGTTCTCCTGTTGAAGAGAGAAATATTACTCCTTTTGCTAGGGATGTTGGTTCTTCAAATAAAAATTCTGTTGAAGAAGTTGGTTAATATGTTGGCTACATTTCATACCTATGCACGTCAGGGAGTCTATGTCTACATTGAAATGATGGGATGTGATTATAATGGGATGGTGTGGCACTACGAGGTCTAGAGGGAGTGAGTGGTGATGTTGGAATTGAAATTTCACTTCTAAAGATAAATATACCCCCAAAATCCATTTATCTATGCATAAATGATTTTTCTCATGCTTTAATTATGCATCTACAAAATCTTTAGAAATATCTCTCATTTCTCTAATACCACGTAGAAAATCAATACCAATGGATTCAATATAATCTTGTGATGTACTAAAACAAGATACTAAATCGTTCTACAATATTTGTGGAATATAAAACACGGTTGCTCAATCACATGCAAGTAAGAGAAATAAGTAAATAAATCGCTCAACACAAGATTTATCTTGGGGAAAGAAATTGCTCAAAACCCCTTTATATATATTATGTATTAATTCAGGGAATCATGAAATAATACAATGATTAATATCTCATGAGATTCTCCAACATTCTACGAATTGTCTCCCACTGATCTAGGAAAATTGAACAAATACATAACCAATTCTCAGCCTTCCTTCAACATGCCTTTCTCATGCAATTCCTAGTGAATTAGGGCAGTATTAAATAAGAATAATTCCATTCCTTGATTTCACAATCAATCAGATCTATCCTAATGACCTCATGCACTATTTGTACAAATTTATAATTATAAAACTAATATTTCTCTTTCCTTTAACTCCAATGTCAATTGTGCCTTACTTAGAAGTAACATGCAACAACTATTTATAGAAAATTATCAGTTAACTGATTTACCACTACTTGTGAATTAAATCATATTTGATTTTCTGGGCCTATCGCTAGCTCATCTCTTGGTTAGAAATAGTTAAACTGATTTTAACTGAAATAATTGAGTTAACTAATTACAACTCAAAAATAACTCAACTAGGGCTCCTAAGAAGTAGAAGACACCCTAGATGCCTCTATTTTGACCTTCAACTCAAATTTCTTGAGCTAACTCAGTAATCATGACTTAGTTAACTGCTACAAGTTGTTATGAGATGAAATTCCAATTTATTGTCCAATTTATTTACGGGATAAATACATTAGACGCCCAAAATTTCTCTCTAATTAGCATCATAATTTCCTCACCAATTTTCATTATAAATTGCTCACCACTGTGCATCCTAAATTCCTCACCAAAGTGCATCTAAATTTCCTCACTAATGTGGGTGCATTTTGTTTTCCTTTGTGGTTGCCAATTTCACTATTTCTTGTTGGAAATTTCAACAATCCCTCTCAAGAAGAAAGGAATTCAATCAATATTGATCTCGTACCTCTGGAATGTTTTGCATGCAACAATTCTCTAGTGTTGTTTTCACCTACAACTATTGAAAGTGAATAGCCTTCAAACAACTAAATCATTATAATTCATCTATTAACAGAGACTTCTGAATGCTGCTAGCTATTGCACCTATCTACTGGACTCTCTACATTGTTATTGACATCTGCATTTTTGCCCTCTGCATTGCTGCCAACTATGATCTGCGCTCCGGTATCTAAAATTTTTAACTTTGATTTTTGTATTCATGACATCTGACTTCATCAATGAAACTGATCCTTCTTTCTACTATTGTACTGTGGACTCCTTGTAACTAGGTTCGATCCATGAGACACACCATCTCAATGGACCTTGCCAAAATTTCTTCTGGGGATTACATCTACACATTGCCCCATCTCTCACCTAGAGGTATAGCTATATGTGCTCCCTCTGCCCATTCAGCTAGAAATTACCCCCTCATAGAGGTCTCTTCTTGAGAGGATACCTCCACTCGGTCTCCTCTATGCTTCTCCAATTGCGGTTTCTTCACAACCTTCTGAGACTGCTTCTGAGGTTACATGTTGAGAGATAATTGCTCCCTCTCAACCACCAAGTCACTAACCACTGATTTTCTCCTCAAATATTTGCATGCATCGTCAACATCAAGAACATACAGGTTCTTGACTCTTACACCGATTTGTTTCACCCGTCCCGTGTCAATGTGTCTAAGGAACACCTTTCCTTTTATAAATATGAAATCATAACCACAGTCTTACAATACTGTTACAGAGATAATATTATTCCTTAGCCCTGGAACATATAAAATATCTGCCAGTCTCATAGGGGAGCCAAACTCCCTCTGAAAGGTAACTTTGCCTATGCTCATCGCGGTATACCTCCCGTAATCTCCAAACTCTATGTTGTGCTAGAGATCCTTCTCCTCTAATTCACTGAAGAGATGTCTATTCCCTGTCATATGGAATGAGGCACCACTGTCTAGATACCACATGCATCCAATTATAATGTTGGCCATGCATGAAATGATAGAAAATTCAAGCTCTAACTATGAAGCCAACACTTCACCCGCTGCAAACACAAGCTCTTTCCTTCTTACCTTTTTCTGTGGGAAATTCAGGACATAATGCATGTGCTTGTGACAGTGAAAACATGTGATCTTGGACAAGTCTAACTTTGCCTCTCTGCCTTGGGACTTCTTTCCCTTGGCTTTCTTTCCTTTTATGACTAATGCACAATATTATTCTTTGTCTTTGCCAGAGGTCCCATCTATGGTGCTCTGACTTATTTCTTCTACTACCAAGTCGGACCACAAACGCTCCCAGCATGGTAAATTCTCACTCCCATTCAAAACATCTTGGTAACTATGATAGCTCTTGGGAAGGCCTAGAAGTTATAGGCTCGCAAAATCATCCTAAGATATAGTCACACCAGCACGTCCAAGCTCATATCTACATTTAGTGAACTTCGAGAAGTATGTTGGTATTGTCTCACGCTCCTCCAACTTTACCTTTCTGAGTTTTTCCTTTAGCACCAACTTCTTTTGGTCACTGTTATTTTGAAACAAATATATCAAGGCCTTCCACGTAGCATATGTATTCGCCTTCCAATGGAGACTCGATGCAATATGATCTTGAACTCCCTCTAATGACATCCTTCTCGCCTTTGCTACCTTCTTCTGCCATGCATCCAAAAGTTGGCCATCTACTGCTCTGGGTTTGTGAATATCAGTATCTATGAATTCCTTCAACCCGCTATCATCCAACACTACCTTCATCTTGACATCCAGGATCTGTAATTATAATTTCCCTCAAGATCATATTCGAGTCTTAAGCCATTGAAGTACATCTTCATCTAATGCTGGATCCTGAAGAATACATCTACAAATTTGAACCTGCTCAAGACAAAATCAATTTCTTCTCTTCTATTGTGAATCCTTGTGCTCCGATACCATGTATAAATATTGATGAATTATATAATACCATGTAGAAAATAAATAAAAATGGATTCAATCTGATCTTGTGATGTACTAAAACAGGATACTAAATCCTTCTACAATATTTTTGGAATACAAAACACAATTCCTCAATCACATGCAAGTAAGAGAAAGAAGTAAATCAATCGTACAACACAAGATGTATCTTGGGGAAAGAAACTACTAAAAAATCCTCTATCTATATTATGTATTAATTCAAGGAATCATGAAACAATACAATGCTTAATCTCTCATGAGATTATACAACATTCTGCTAATTCTCTTCGTCTGATTTAGGAAAAATTGGAGAAACACATAGATAATTCTCAACCTTTCTTCAATATTAATTTCTCCTGCAATTCGTAGTGAATTAGGACCCTATTAAATAGTAATAATTCCCTTCCATGATTGTGAAATCTGGCACAACCTTCCTGATGACCACATTCACTATCTGTACAAATTTATAATTATAAAACTAATAGTTCTCTTCCATTTAACTCCAATATAAACTGGGCCTTCCTTAGAACTGAAATACAACAACTATTTATAGAAAATTATAAGTTAATTTATTGACCACTACTTGTGAATTAAATCATATTTTATTCGCTGAGCCTATCACTAGCTCATCTCTCAGTTAGAACTAGTTAAACTGATTTTAACTCAAATAACTAAGTTAACTAATTAAACTTACAAATAACTCAACCAAGGCTCCCAAAAATTAAAATACACCCTAAATTCCTTTATTTTGACTCTCAAATCTAATTTATTGAGCTAAATCAGTCATCATGACTTAGTTAACTGCTACAATTTGTTACGAGATGAAATTACAATTTATTCTCCAATTTATTTAAGGGAAAATTAAATTAGACACCCAAAATTCCTCACCATTGTGCATCAGAATTTCCTCACCGATGTGCATAAGGAATTACTCACCAGTGTGCATCACAAATTCCTCACCAATGTGCATCTGAATTTCCTTACCAATGTGGGTGCATTTTATTTTCCTTTCTGGTTGCCAATTTCACTGTTTCTTCTTGCAAATTTCACCATAGTGAAAAATAAATACACTTAAAATGATATGCAAAGAAAGAATGGAATCTTATATAAACTTGCTTGAAAATGGCACCAAAATGTTGGGTAGTTTAATTGAACTTAAATTACTTCATTAATTGTCAACCAAGGTTCGTGTACTAATGAAGTGTATGCGCACCATAAATTCTAGGAATTCTATCTTTGGATGCAATTTTCCTAAGTATGGATAATTTTTAAATGATATTAAAGAGTTTTCGCACACATGTTATTTCTATTACAATTACATAAAAATCAAATTCCAAAATGAATTGACTTCTATTGCTTAAAATCTTAACTTATTCTAATTACATAATATGAAATCTAGTTTTAATTGCAGAATTTAAAGTCTATCTCTAATTGCATAACGAAAGTACTAATTCTAGATTATAAAATATATTTTAATACTAGTTACATAGTCAGAGATTTAACACTACTTTGAAAAAATAAATCTTAACACTAATTGCATAAAATGAAACTTGACTTCTATTTTCAAAAAAGGAACTTTAACTATAGTTGCAGAAAGAAATTCCAATGCTAACTACTTGCATAAGGAAAATAAATTGAACAAGAGCTTGTAACTTCAATTGATTACTGATGTGTGAAAATAACTCTAAAAGGACATTCTTCATCATCCACAAAGTTAACCGAGTAATAAAACTAAATTGCTAGAAGGAAATGCATATGAGAAACAAATATTTTTTGTATTTTATTTTATGAATTCTTTGGAATCAAAACAATAGATGATTAAAACATAATTGTAATGTAACTATTCGAAGAGAAAAATTCATGGAATTTCTATGCTATGAGAAAATTGAAATGAAAACAAAACTAACTATCCTTACTACTCTCCAGGTGGGCCTCCCATGAGTGTAAGTTTATCACTGTTCAAACTATAGCTCAACAACGCATTTGAAAGGGAAGAAATAGTATATTAATTCAAAATAGGGTTTCAAAGTACTGGAAATGAACCACAACTTACTTAGCTTAATTGAAATATCTTTTTCATTTCTTCTTATGGACTTTATACAATTATTCATCAAACTAAATTAAGATTCTTGTGGTAAGAGGAAATTAATTTTTTTTTCCACCTAAGAAGTAAACTTAAATTGAAAATTTACCTCCTCATTATTTTATACTAAGAGAGAATATCATGATGGATTCTTCGCGAATCATATCTCCAAGATCGAAAAAGTATTTTGCAAGGATCTTGCTATGCTTTTCTACCAAACTTCGCTTCACTGCGATACTGTCATAACGAGAGTTTGAATTTGGGTTCGACACTTAGATATTTGATCTCTGTAAGTAGCCATATCATTTCAATAGGTGGAAATGCATGCAGATAACATATCTCGTCTATGGGTGACTTTAATTCCTTCGACATTAGTGCATTGAAACCTATATAATTGTGGATATGGCTGTAAAATTCAATATTAGTTGTCGAATTATCAAGATTTTGTACTTGTAGAGATGTTTTGACTATAATTCAAAAAGAAGCACTAGATTCTGAAACATGGATGGTTAATATTTTTTATAAGCTAGATTATGTTTGAGATGAACTTGATTAGGCTAAACCTATTACAAAATCGTCACAAAAAAGATGAAGGAGAGGGAAAAGGTCATAAAAAAGGAAAAAATCTCACTCTTCAACATTATCTGAAGGGATGAAATAGAGGATGCACAAGTCTATAGGAGATAATACAAATACTAAATTCAATTCCACAAGAGATAGGCAGGAGTTGTAGGAAGAGCACCTAGCAAAAATGATGGCTAAATCAAAGTTAATAAAATGAACATACATATAAATGAGAACCAAGGCATAGAAGGAATGAAAAGTAGAGACAACAAAGATGCCCAATGGAGAATTCAAATGCCCAAAAAAATTAACCACAACCTTGCATTGAAACCAACTTTAGAAATCATTGTATGCTCTAATATTTGACTTTAAGAAGGAAACAACAGTTTCAGGTCAATATTTCAGGAAGGAAAACGCAAGGTTCCCTGAGTCCCTTGATGGGGTAGTGGGCCTGCCAATTATGACACTACCACTAATATTCGAGAGTAAGTGAAATAGGCCTAGCCAAGGTTCACAGAAGTGGGTTGACCTGTGCCTACGAAAAGGATTGGTAAAGTGTTTGGATGAGGTTCTAGACAAAGAGAGCCAAAAGCTAAGAAACTCCAATGGGTGTAATAATGTTGGGAGGAGACAAGTGAATGACACGAGGAAGAAATTTGATGTTGCATGAGTCAAGCCTTGCCTGACCTAGTTGGGCGATTATAATTCAATGTGAGTTGTGTAATCCATAATGGGTTTAGGTGGTGAGTGATTAAATCACATGAGGTAGCCTCACGTGAGGTGTTAATAAAATTTAGTTATGAGCGTGTGAATCCATGTACCCCAACCACTTGGATTGGTGGGGCAGTGGCATCTTGAAAACCCTCCTTCCCTGGTTTTGAAATGTAGTTATCCCATCTGGCAAGTTAATTTAATTTAATTACAATTATTATATATATATATATATATATATATATATATATATATATATATATATATATATTGGAAATAATTATGTATAAATATATTATTTAATGTTTTTTTATTTGTTTTTAATGGGTATTTATTATAAATTGAATTGTAATAATATTATTGAAAAATGAAAAAATAAATATAGAGGAAAAATAGCTTCTCCTATGATATTTTTTCATAATTCTTCGTAAAGTATAAATAAATTATTTAATATTATTTATATTTTTTTTGTTAGTAAGAAAATAATTCTTATATTATCTAAAGAGAGATGATTACATTTTCGTGGCCTTCTATTCTTCTCACTTCACTCTGATTGGATTTATTCGCAAGAAGAATCAAACATATACATAAAAGGTAAATTTAGTCATTACATGTGTCCCATCGAAAAAATGGCCATATATACCAGGAAAGAAAAACAAAACTAGAACAGGACCTAAAAATTTCATGTTAAGGATGGGGGGTTCCAAGCTTGATTCCTATATTAGCTAGGTACCCACAATATTCATGTATATGATAGTCAATATAGGCCAAAGATGCTTCAATTTCATCCAATATTATCTCTTTAACATTGATTGTGTCTAATAGAAACAAATTGTTCTAGGATCTCATTATGACAGAATTGCACATCATTGATGTATGCCACAATATTATTCAGATCCTCATATGTATGCTCCCACGGAATGTCTAGGCTCGCCTAGATATCTCAAAGTTGTTATGTAATTATGTCAAAAGAAGGTGGTTGTTCCACATGACCCGATGAAGGAGATGGGGCATGGGAAACCTCTCCTTCCCTCGCAACACCTTCATCCTCATCCTCAATGATGTCCATCCCCCTTTCGTCCCATGCACCCAGTTGCACATGACGTCTGCCTCCATAGTGAGGATACCATTTTTGATGAATCATTGCGAATATGAAAACATGATGTTCTCCTTGCCTAACACCTTGATATATGGACCCTATATGCAGACCAACTTAAATTTTGGCAACTGAGACCACACTCACATTAGACTCAAAACCAAATATTCCATCTTTGGCTAGGATAGACCATAGAATATGACTGTAGCCACTTTCCAACCTAAAAAGCAGCTAAATAATATGTAAAGGTAAAAAAAACATAAGCCTAGAAACCTATGCCTCTCAGGGTCTTCAACGACCACACTGAAAGCCGACACTACACATAAGGATTCCCAAGAGGAGATGGAGTGCCACCAGGAGAGATAATAACTTTGGTCCTCATAAACCTCAACCACCCAACTAATCACCCTTATGAATATAGTAAAAGACAAAACACTTTCCCCAAAGCCTTACCGAAGCAAAGGCCACATTATAATATAAATAATACCACTTGAAAAATAAAATATATTCGAAATAAACCGAATAAAGAACCAAATTGAGACATATGACCATCCACCACCTAGGATAAAGTGAAAGAACCACAGGAAAATCCACTCAACCACAAACTCGACATCCAAAAAATGAGGGTCCCAATTAACACTTACAAGTTGGCGAAGGAAAGTAAGGACCACTATAAAATCCACTCCCCCATTAAGGTTCTTTCAAACTGAATGCCTTTCAAAATAAATAATCAAATGAAAAAATTACACCTGTCAATATACAGTGTTGTAAAAGATTAAATTAAGAGAACAAGTTCTCACATGCTAGGTGACGGGTTTTCTTACAAAATAAAGCCATCCATCCGCAGAACCCTCTCCCAATCCTATGTAATTAATTTGACAAACAATCAAAGATCTGCAGGGCACCCTGATGTAACACCCTACAACATTCTCATTGACAAAACCTCCACCAAACCTTTGTTGCATTTCCCAAATGAAAATAATGCCCATCATTATTTAAGCCTAGAGCCAAATACACCATGCTACCTCATGAATGATCAAGAAATGGTCGCAAATAATAATAAAACTACCATGTCGCATCCAACTACCGCTACGCGGGGTGATCCTTAACTCTCACTGAATGCATACTTTCATCATTTGTCAACCCCATCAGGGGAGGAATATCCTTTTCTGGAATATTAAGGATTTATTTTTTGTCTTTTTCATCAATATCTAGTGGAAAACTGAAAGCAAAGTCTTTATGGTATTTTATAGATCTCTAATTTTCTAACCAATCAGCCACTTTGCTACCCAAGCAATGGAGATGAGAAGTAATTACATAGGGAAAGGTCCTCGGAGTGGTAGAGATCTGAGAGGCATACGTTGCTAACTTCCAATTACTGATAACTTTATCTGGAGGCAACCCCTGGAGAATTTTTTGAGTGACTGAGATGTCTAAATTTGAGTCCCCTGTAATTTGAATCTTTGGGATCTGAATTTGGCTCACCAACAAGAGCCATTTTTCTAGTGCATTGAATTATATTGCATTTTTAGATAAGGTACCATAGTATCCCACACAACATAAAACTAGGTCATCATTCAAATCTCCAAGAATGCCTCCAAACCCTACTTGACCTAGGTTTTCTTTCAAAGAACCATAAAAATTACTCTTCAAAAGGAATTTAGAGGGAGGGGTAAAGGTGGTTAGGGTATTGTTTGGGCTAGTTGCCGATGATTTATGGAAAGGGTTGGTCATACCTTGAAAAAGTCCCATGTTTTCAAGTATATGAGATTCCTCTCCCTTTGCCTTCCACTAATTGTCTCTCTATATTTCTTCCAATAAGGCTTCATTCATATTACTTTTTTTAATTTTCCATATCTCTTCGGTAGAGGCAGATTGATTTTTAAAAATTATACTATTTCTACTCTTCCATATGTTCCATAATACGAGACCTCACACCAATACACAAGCTCTGTTAACAATTAGGTTTTTGAGAAGCGATATATGCCATTAATCTATAGTTTAAGTGAGGTTGTTTGGAGATCTATATAGGTGTATAAATATTATCCTTCCATCTTCCCACAAGACCTCCACTCCTGACCAAAAATTAAGAACATGTTCCAAATTTATTTCCAGGGTCCTACAAACTATGCACTTGGAATGATCACTATATCCTTTCTTGATAATGTGGTCAAAGGTTAGAATTTTTTTCCTTGGTACCGAAAAAAAAAATGTGTGACCTTCATCCATAATATTTGGAAACAAATTTTCCTCCAGTTGGGATCCTCCGAGCAACTATGATGACTGGTTTTTAATGCATAACCTTCCCAAATGGTGAATGTACCTTAAAATCAATATACCCACATTAAAATATCAGCTCCACATAACATATGGAGACGATGGTTATGGATAATTTTCTTGTATACGTGCTAGTTATGCATAGGTTACATCCCTTCCATTCTTCCTATGCTTTCCATTCATCCCATTCATTTTTAGGTTTGGGCTCCTTCCAATAATCTATAAACCTCTTTGCATTCTATTGAATCCAGAGCTATGAGTCCCTCTATTTTAGGAATTATTTTCCATGGTTATTCTGATAACTAGGTTCTCTCACCCCCATGGATCTCCCAAAAGAAATGTTCTTTAATAAGGTGGTTGTTTTATTATACTCTGTTCCAGATGCTGGAGCCGGAAAAAATCTCATTGGATATGATTCTTTCCTTCATTTTTCTACTACCACTATATTCTCTTTCACATATATTTTTCCATAAGTTTGAATCTCCTAGTATCCATATCTACCAAATATTTTCCCTTGTCACGTTATTGAGCATGTTGAGTTGCAGAGCCCCAATCCACTACGATTTTTTGGGATTAAATTTTTTTCCAATGATACCTGTAGTTTTTAACCCTGTACATAAATTATCTGCAAACGAATCTTAAAAATAGAAAATAAACAATAGATAGAGCATAAAACATAAAACATGTATACATAGAGACTTTCTCATGAATCCCAAATCAGGACGACCAACTTGATTTTTCATTATATTCCTTTTAGTCTTACAACACATATATATAGATGCCGAAGAAACAGTAACAAGGGTTCAGGCTAAAAGGGTGTTGCTGGTAAAGGTGGACACTTTGAAGAATGTTGTAGATCCATTGAAAAAGTCTATATTAACCCTGGATTAGAACATAACCGTAGTTCCCTTGACCAAATCTACAAAATATTAGAGGCCGAGAACCATCATGCCCCAAAACCATGTGCAAACCAATGCACAAAACCATGGGCGGGTTTGCCCACCAAAAAATAAGGTCCAATTTATTTTTTTCCCGAGTTGTTGCCACCCCCCCTCTGACCCCCCTGTTGTGCCTGATGCAACGTACAAGGGCAACTTTCACCCCCCCGCATGTGACTAGTTGTGGAAAGAATATAACACATACCCAACATTCTCCCACTTGTTTTTTTTTTTTCCGCAAGGGGCAGAGGAGATCTTAGTCATTATCCTAGCTCTGCAAGACCCATTGTTTCTATACACCAAGAGAAATTTTGAGTGCTCACAGAATTTTTCAATGGATCTGCAACATTCTTCAAAGTGTCCACCTTTATCAGCAACACCCTTTTAGCCTCAACCATATCTCTAAAAAAGTGATATTGAACATCAATGTGCTTTGTCTTTGAATGATAAGCAGGGTTCTTAGCCATGAAAATTTCACTTTGGCTATCACAGTCTATCCTTATAACATGCTGCACTAACCCCATACTTGAACACAATATTTGCAACCAAACTACTTCCATTCTTACATGAGTGGCTCCCATGTATTCTGCCTCTGTAGTTGAAAGAGCCACCACAGACTTTATTTTACTCATCCAACTAACTGCACCTAAAAATAGGATAAACACATACCCACTTCTAGATCTCCTTTGGTCCAGATCTCTCACCCAGTTTGCATCAACAAAACCACAAATGTCCAAAACTCTACCCAATCCTGGTCTTCCTTGGTAGCACAAGCCATAATCACTAGTGCCACACAAATATCTGAAAACCCGCTTCACTGCTGTCCAATGCTCCTTCCCTGGGTTTGAAATAAACCTACTCAATACTCCCACTTCATGTGCAATGTTCGATCTAGTACAAACCATTTCATACATCAGGCTACCCACTGCACTTGCATATGGAACATGAGACATATCCTCCTCTTCTTCTTGTGTCTTGGGACACTGTTTAGCAGACAGCTTTAGACCTACAGGAATCGAAACATTCACCGGTTTACTATCCTGTATATTGAACCTCTGCAATATAGTCTCGACATAATTCCTCTGGTTTAACCAAAGCTTCCTCTTTGCCTGATCTCCTTTAATTTCCATGCCCAAAATATAGTTTCCAGCACCAATATCCTTCATGTCAAATTTGGAGAATATTTGGGTCTTCAACTCTTGGATAATTTCTTTGTCATTTCCAATCAACAACATATCATCCACTTACAAGACCAAATAAAAAATAGGGTCATGAATTAATTTAAAATAAACACAGTGATCCTCCTTGGTTCTAGTGAAGCCAAGTCCTTGTATATAGGTATCAAATTTCTCATACCACATCCTTGGTGACTGTTTTAACCCATAGAGAGACTTCTTTAATCTGCATACCAGTTGTTTCTTTCCCTTCACCATAAAGCCTTCAGGTTGTTTCATGTAGATCTCCTCTTCCAGATCCCCATGAAGAAATTTTGTCTTCACATCCAATTATTCTACCTCAACATCAAATGCAGCAACAACAAATAAAAGTAATCTAATAGAAGTAACTTTGGCAACAGGAGAAAAAATATCACCAAAATCAATTCCAACCACCTGGGAATAACCTTTTTCTACCAACTGAGCTTTGTATTTCTCCACCTTGACTTCTACATTCATCTTCTTCTTAAACACCCATTTTCTCCCAATGGGCTTCCTTCTAGCCGACAACTCCACTAGATCCTAGGTTTCATTTTTATGCAAGGACGCCATTTCATCAACCATGGCCACCTTCTAGAGTTTTCCATCCTCTAGATATACTACCTCCCTGATGGTTCTGGGATCATCATCAGTTATAGTTAAAGAAAAATTTGAATAGAAAGCAGATGGACTATACATTTCTAGTTGTCTTCTTTCATGAACTAATCTTCTCACTGCTGGAGTTTGTGGCTCTTCCTCTTCTCAGTCTTCTTATGTTGTACAGTCTAATTCATCCTTATTTAGCTCAAACTCTATCTTCTTGGGTTCCTTTGGTAGGAATTCATGTTTAACAACATCTTTCACCTCTCTAAACACCACATCTCGATTGTACACAACCTTCCTTGTTTACAGGTTCCAAAGCTTGTAACCCTTTAAACCATCCTTATACCCAATAAAAATGCACCTTTCAGATTTATTATCCAACTTGGTCCTTTTCTCCTTTGGAACATGTACATCTGCATCACATCCAAATACCCTCAGATGTGAAAGAGACGGTTTCTTACGAGTCCATACCTCATGTGGAGTCTTATCCTCCAACATTGATGAAGGTGATCTGTTCACCAAGTAACATGAAATCTCCACTACCTCTGCCCAGAACTATTATCCTAATCTGATACCACTGAGCATGCTTCTTGCCTTTTCCATCAAGGTTGTGTTCATTCTTTCTGCAACTCTGTTTTGCTGAGGTGTGTATGGAGTACTATTCTACTGTGCTATACCACAATTCTTACAGAACTCTTCAAATTCCTAACCCTGAGTTAGGAGATCTAACCCTGAGTTAGAACATAAGTTAGAACATAATCGTAGTTATTTTGACCGGATCTACAAAATACCAGGGGATGAAAACCATCATGCCCCAAAACCATGTGCAAACCCATGCACAAAACCATGGGTGGGTATGCCCACCAAAAAATAGGGTCAAATTTTTTTTTCCCAGGTGTTTCCTTGGACCCCGAACAAGGGGGCTTCCACCCCCCCATGACAACCCTACTATGCCTAGCGCAACTTACATGAGGGTCTTTCACCACCCCTATGACCACCCCCCCACCCCCCCCCTTGCGCATGACTAGTTGTGGAAAGAATATAATGCATACGCAACAATTCCATAGCCCATTTCCCTTCTTGATGTGTTCCTTTCCAAATAATTATTCATAATATCACCATGATTTCATTGTGTATGTTTTTGGGAGATGGAATTATAAATAATTTATAGATGGGAATTACTTGAAGGACTATTTTATAAAACATTGTGCATCCACAAAGATTTAATGCACTAAATGTATAATTATACAATAATTTAGGGAGCTTACTAGAAATATTTTTCCACACCAATATCCATAATGGATTAGTGACTAGGGGGGTACCCAGGTATCTAGTGAGAAAGGATACAATAGAAAACCCCAACGTATGTGCCAAGAACCTCTAAATTGATTTCGACGTATTAAAAATGAAAATATTAGATTTAGCCTTTTTTATCAACATAATTGAGGCATCTTGAAAGTATTCCAATATTGAAAACAAAGTCTGAGTATCATGTAATGAAGGTTCCCCAAAGAGTATGTTGTCATCCACAAATTGTTGATATTTCATCGATGCATCAAAAGAGTGAATTTTGATACCTTTTAATATTCCTTGATGAATCATTGATTGGAACACTCTCCATAACCACTTTTTCCACTAAGATGAATAAAAAAGGAGACAATGGGTCTCCCTAGAGAAAACCCCTAGATGATCGAAAGGCTATCAAGGGGTATCCATTGATAAGAATGGACAAAAATGGAGTTGATATCGATGACTGGATCTAATGAATCCACATATCTAAGAATCTAAAGGCTTGTAAAGTGCAAATGAAAATGTCTTAGTTTAACCTATAAATATTTTTTGAGAGATCAAGCTTAATGAACATACCTACTTTCTTATTTGACTTAAGGGTGTGAATTATTTCATGGGTAGTCACGATCGCTTGCAAAATTTGTCGTCCTTCCATGAAGCCGATTTTTTCTAGTATAATGATATGTTGGAGCAGGTATTTTATTCTTCTCACTATTACTGGTGATAAAACACTATAAACCACATTGAAAAAAAAATAAGCTAAAATTTACCAAGGTCACTTTCCTTGCTTGATTTAGGGATCAACATTTTGAAACACCACCACTAACCAGATATGTTGTGTTCTACAAGATTCCTCCAACGTGACAAGTAAATCATGTTAAATAAAATTCCAGAAGGCCTTGAAAATTAAGAGGTAAACCCATCTAGGCTTTGGGATTTATTACTTGAGATTTATCAGATGATGGCTTTTATCTCCTCTATTGTGAATTCCTGCATTAGGGATTCATTCTACTCTATAGTGAGTAATTGTGGAATATTTCCAACAATCTGATCAATAACTTCATAGTTGTCTTATTCTCCCTCTGATATATGTCAGAGAAATGACTGTTAAGTTCTTGCTCTATATCCTGGTGGGTCACCATGCATTCTACTGACTTGAATGTCAAATAGGAAATGTGATTCTCCTACCTAAGATTGACTATCGATATATGGAAGAATTTTGAGTTACAGTCTCCCTCATTTAGCCATTGAATGCGAGTTTTTTGATGCATAGAATCTCCTCCAGTTTGTGTTTTTATTCCAACTCGAGTAGTGTTTGGCATTCTTATTTTACTAATACCTCTCATCAGCCTTCCATGATTATTTTTCCCTGTGTTCCTTCCATTTTCTCTTCCAATTTCTTCTTTTCTTGTAATATATTCCCAGCTTCACATTTGTTCCATAGTTTGATTTTTGATTTCAGTTCTTTCAACTTCTTTTGGAACTTTTTCATTAATATTCCACCTTGGACATAGATCTCATACCACTATTTTTCCATACATCCTACCAAGGATGGGCCCTAGAGCCAAAAAAAATCAAATATGAATGGGAAATTTCCAGAGCCTTCCTTCAAATCTAGCTCTATTTGGATTGGATAATGATCTCATCGTAAACTGGGGAGGATAATTTTTTTAGAAAATGTGTCTCTAATGAAAAATTCTACTGGAACCATGAATATGTCTAATCAACTAGTGATCTGATGACTCCCTCCTTCATGGTTATTCCATGTGTGTATGTTATTTTTGGTTTGTATGTTGGAAAAATGTAGGTCTTGAATAATGTCAATAAATTGTTATGAAATTGGATCATGTCTTTGGAAACCTCATGTTTCTCCTCTAGACTTCAGATTATGTTGAATTCACCACCTACAACCCAACATGGGTCCTAAACTATCTCTTTGATCTTACACATCTAGTTTAGAAAGTGATATTTCTATTTTGGGGTCTGAGGGTCATATACTACTAACAAAATAGTCCATTCCTTTGATCCAATGCCCATAAATATCCTAGTCAAAGAATAAGCTTGATGTTGTCTAGTACTAGAAAAACACCAAGGATGGATTCCATAAAATTGCAAGGTCACCTGGAGTGCCTTGGGAATTAATATCTATTACTTCAGAACTGTGTTGGAACAGGGTCCCTAGCTACGTTTTGATATGTTCCAACGTTACATTTTTGATATATTTTTGTAGTAATTGGTCTTGCGCAGGGGCTTTGGGGTGTGTCAAAGCCCCCAATGTATTGTAATGGGTCAAAGGGTAGGGCTAGAATCCGCAAACCATGGTTTGCGGACCATAGGATAGTGCAGACTATGATGATATAAATAGATGGATAGTTCGATTCTAAGGGTAAGTAAGTAAGTAAAATTTATGGTATGTACGAACTTTTGAGATCTGTTTTGGGTATTTTTGGGTAAGGAATCCAACTTGTTGTGTGCATGGAGATCCTCTATCATCCTGTGTGCAGACCCCACTGGCTATGTGTGCGGGTTGTGACTTGGGTTTGTAACTTGGTTTTGGATGCTAATGAACACAAAATCTATTGTGCTATATTAACTGGTTGTATTCACTACTGAAGTACCTATGTGTTATCTGACTTCATTGCAATTGTCTCTATGATATATGAATTAGTTGTGATTGTGTCTATGATATATGAATTATTTTCGATTGTGTTATTTTGTGATCATAATTGTTGATACGCATGTGGATGTGAAGGTGTTGATAAGATCTGCTTAATAAATAGTAGCTTTTTTTATGTTTACATACTAGTTATATTATTAAGGGTTCGATAATAGGATTTTTTCTGTGTGAACCTGATAGAACAGAACAAGATTTGCCTTAATTACCTACTCTCTCCCAGGGTGTGGAAGCCTTGTTCCAGCACCCACCCATACTACCTTGGGTGAGACTTTGGTCTGCAAAAGTAGGTCATTGCCGAAAGGGCTAGTAGTATAGGGGTTTGTTGGAAAACCTTAACTTCGAACCTAGGTCAGAACCCCTCAAGCCAACAAATGGTTCCATTGCCACGATCGGGAGCATTTTGAGAGAGAGATAATGCAATGCCACGAGGCCGTTGGAGACCAGAGAAATTGGAGCTCGAAGACTGGTTCGAAAAACAAGTTCAGGAATTTTCTATAAAAGAGAATCGTAGCACAAAGCTAACAACTGAGAAGTGGAAGAAAAAATATATTTTCACAGAAGTATATGAAATTTTCTTTGTGTCGTTTGTGCACGATCTCCAAGAGTGGCTAGCAAGGCTAGTATAATTCTAGACGTGTTCGAAATATGACCAGTTTGTGCAGTGGAATCCAGAATTGATTCAACAGTTGGATAAGGCTGACAACAAAATCACCTGAACTATAGATCATTGGGTGGATAGTGTGCTAGGAGGATTTGTAACAGAATTCACAGTTGATCAGTTTGTATCCTACTCTAAGGCAGAGTGAAGGTTCTTCAAAATATTCTGAGGTAAGTTCTTGCGAACATTTCCGCTACCAATTAAAATATTATTGTGCGAAAAGGGAATTTTGTGCAGCCACACCAAATGAATGACCTCTGATCATAGTGAAAGTACAACACAAAGCGATAAGTACTACCAAGGCAACCGAGAAGGGGATAGATCCATCTACAACCCAGTAAGAGAGTTGAATGGGCACGCAGGAGCTAGTCCTCTAGCTACACCATCGTGAAATCAACATAAAGGAAAGAAATCCCCTACACCTCTGCCACTATCGGAAGAATATATGGCCACACATGAATTTTCCCACCTTCAAGGGTGTAGGAGACGAAGACATGGACCAATTTTGGTTCGTAGAGGAATCAGTATGGACTATGTAGAATGTTGGTAGTGGTGTTGTAAAAAGGGCACTGCTATCCCTCGCCTTTGAAGGAAGGGCCCTGGTTTGGTTCATGGGGTACGTAACCTAAAATGCAGATACATCAATACAAGAGAATAAGAATGCTTTAAAACAACAGTTTCAGAAGCGTAAGTCCTATGCTCAACTAGTGGTTGACTTGAAAAAATTTAGACAAGCACCCACTAAGTCGGTATGGGAGGCTGATCAGTGGCTAAGTAAGGTTATCAGAGATGGGTAATTTAAGTAAGAGGATAGACAGCGCAAGGAATGGTTCATCACCATGTTATTACCTCACCTACATAGACCTATGGGTCAGCAAGTGATTGAGACGCAAGAGAAAGCCTTGGAGAGTGCTATGTAGCTAGAAGCTGCGCTGAGAGACGATGCCCAGTTTTGGGTATAGCAGATCCAGGGACAGCTAGAGGCAATGCACCTCGAATCCTAAATTTGTGGAAAGAGCAAGGAAAAGAAGCTAGTCCAAACATATGGTGCCTAAGATGCAGGGTGTTAGGCCACACCAAAGATCAGTGCCCTCTACTGGTGGACTACATGCAGGCTGGGAGGCCCAACACACTGTGCCCTAAAGAGGCTGCGGGACCAAGTAGTCCCACATGATGGTGCATTTATTATCATGTAGTTGGACTACATTATACCAACCGCTACCCCCGTCTTGGTGCCTATGTTCCAGAATTGAAGCAACAATGGTTCTGATTCTGCTCATCTATAGAAGATGATGAAAAAAATGCCAGAAATATGACTTAATGATCGACCAAGGAAACCTGTACAGGGTACAGGTGTTTCGGGGAAAATCACCCTAGAGTTTTGTTAGGTCTAAACCTCCACAGAGCAGGGCATGCTATTCAGAAGGACTCACACACAACCATACTTGAATGCAAAAGACTAGTTAACAATGATAACAGAACTCACCCGAAGTCCTACGTTCGATGTAGATCCCGCGGGGTCCAAACCCCCAGCAACTCTCCTTCGCCTTCAACCTAGAAAACAAGAAAGAACATGCACGGAAACCTAGTTTTACAACATATACTTCTCCTAAACGTTAGTGAAATTCATGTGAAACATTATATAAACCATAATAAATGCTTAAATGATAATCTTTTCACACATATAAATAAACATTAACACGTAGGTTCAGGAACAAGATGGTTCTTCATTATCACGAACATATGTACAGTAGTAAAAGTGGAGAGATCACCGGAATCCTTCCACGATCTTCGAGTAGACCGTCGTCCGGATTCGTCCCGCCCTTGCCTCGCTAAGATTCTTCCAAGACTTGTGCACTCGAGATGGCATATAAGTGGATGAACATCTCTAGGAAACAAGGGTTTCCTGATATAAATTTGGGAAAGTGCAGGAGGCACGGGGAATCAGACTTGAACTGGTATTCCAACAGAGTATAATGTCTATAAAATTTCTCTCTCCCTTAGGCCATGCACATGAGGGGATTTTATACTTCCTCAAAGTAGTTTCAGTCAGTTGGAAATAGTTGGCCACGTGCTGGGGTGGTTGAACTACCAGAGTAACCATCAACCCAACCCGAAAATAGGGATTTTTTATATATTTTTTAATGATTTTGATGGCATACGTGGAAAAGTACATATGGACTCGCGTATACACGCGGAAAAGTCTGGGCATATCCGCGTATGGGGATTTTAACATTGTTTTTTAGTGAATTTTGTTCAAGTCTGTAGGAATGGGTGCCCAAAGCCATAAAAGAAATCCTGAATCATATGAAGGTGAAAAATGATGCTATAATAGATGCCCCCTAATATATGAGGTCAGAAGGGGTACATGATGGCCGAAATGTATTATGCACATAGAAAGAGCTTCGCAAGGACGAGAGAGGACTTCACCAGATTTCAGCCTGCCAAAAACCAATGGAAGAAAACATAGAGTCAACTCATGCTGAGGCGGGCATACCCATGCTCAGTTAACAATACATCATATGGAAAGTACTGAATAGATCCAATATGTATACAAGTATAGCTGAACTAAAAGTACATAATGAATCATCTGAGCATGGCCTGGAAGTATAAGTTTGAATCAATGTCCAAGTATCACATATAGAAAGCTGATCAATGATGCTGTAACTGGATGTCTGATCATAGAAGTAACTGAATCTCCAAGTACCAAATCATAAAAGGTAGAATAAATGGTACAATCACGCAACTCGGGAGCCAACATATAGGATGTTGTTGTACTGACACTGCAACATATAAGGGTGAACGACATCACTGGCAGAAACTGAATGGACTGTCAAAAGTGAACCGAGAAATGTTGATGCAACCCGAGGTCTTCACCGATCAATATGGCACAATTCTACACCATGGGTATAAATGAACTGAAGTCGACCATGTGAGAAATCGTTGGATTACCGGTCAATGATGTATACCGTTAACCAACGCGTGACAACCCACCAATAATGAAAATGAGTGTCAAGGTTCCCTAGTACAATCTAACAAGTGCGAATGAATGAGTTGAAGTTGAACACTTGAAAGAATCTACCAATCAGGAGGCAATGATGAATCCCCACTGTCGATAGAGAAGAGTCTGCCACTGATGACTGCAAACCCTAAGGTACTGACAAAAAGACTCTAGACGTTATTCCCAGAGCAATGAGTCGGAGTCGATGGGAAAAGATCTGTTGGAAGGAAGGCATTAAGGCATCCCACATCATTCCAGCGCGAGTGTAACCCGCAGGCCAAGATTTGGAAGGAATCAGATGAAGTAGAGTGACGGAACCAAACCGAAGTACGTTTCCGACATGCACAAGATGAAGCTAGCGCATGGAAGAAACCCTCTGAACCAACCAATAATGAAAGCTGACACAGAGGCGAGAAATCCACCGATAGGTTCAAATGGAAATCAAGGTACTGCACGAATCCCAAGTGTGATAATGTATGCTGACGTTGAACAGGGGAAACCACTCAGTCAAAGACCCATAATGATGATCAAATGCTGAGCACAAGGTCACCTATCAATGATGGAAATAGGGCCAGGGTGCAGCTCTAGGTTTGCTCTCAGAGCAATGTGTCGTAGTCGATAAGAGAGAAACCCGCCAGCAAGAAGTCAATGGGGACCTTCTCAAACTAGCACGAGGAGAAGACCAAAACATCGGATGTGATAGAAAAAGATACAGACAAGACCAAGAAGGCCAATTGAATAATGAGTCAAGAGACACCGCAAAATGGCCGACTCTGGTTAGACTTCCCTTGAAGAAAAGCATGACTCGTGATGACCATGGCAATAAAAAGTGACACTGTATAAGTCTGTTATGCAGGAGGAAGAACAAACTCTCCATATGATTGGAAGAGATAACCAATTGGGGGAGAACTGACAAGTGAAACAAGGTAAAGGTTGAACCTAGGTCAAAACTAAAACCATCCCAAATGGAGGAAAGATATATAAGTATATGTGCTTTGTTCAAGGGTGACAAACTGACACTGTACTGCCATCAAATAACGAAGTTACATCCCCTTCCCACTCTTTTTTTTATATTTGATTTTTTTGTCTTTTTCATATAATAAGCCTGAAAAGGAATAAAAGAATGCTATGGTACAATGGATAGAACGAGTATCGAAAATCAGATGTGCTAGTTCCTGGGATTGGAACGATCCTATGCTCAATGCAAGGTGGCGAAAACTGGTAAGCGATACTCAGAGGAATGTTCCATCCATGGGTAAAAGGGTGTCAAGTCGCGATAGCTAAGTGCATGCAATGGTTTAACTTGTACAGATAGACAAGGTCAAAATTTGGCTTAAACATTGAGTCCAAATGAAGCCGGCTAAAGGCCAGGATAAACAAGTAGCCAATATGCAATGCAATAATACAACTCAACAACACCAGGGAGCCTCTAGGGTAATAGCCAGAAAAATGATAGTGAGGAAGAACAAGAATGAAGCTTCAACACATAAGTCATGGCAGGACTAAAGAGGACTCCCGAGCCTACATAAAATTCAGCATGGGCAACAAGTGATAGAAAGGAACTAACTAGGAAGCCCATGTAAAGGACGGTTCTACCACCAAGTCATGATTAAATAATCGGCAAGTGAAATGGGTGCAATACTCATGACTTGATGGGATCGACCCTATGGCAAGTGATCAGAATGGAGGCTAGTATGCAAAATGCAACGGAAAGTGGATTCCCTAACCTATATGCCAATGAAGATCATATACCTGCCATAACGGGTCAACAGTCATGGATCAAAACCCGGAAAAATGTCAAAAATCATCAAAATGTACCTGAAAACATACCAATCTGGGCACTTCCAAGCATCCGAGTTATGCAGCTTAAGATAGATTGAAAAAATAAGCATAACAATTTTTTGCGAAAATTTTCAACTTTTTGGGCATAAATAGACAAATTACCTCATATTTGGTTCATTATTACATTGCTGATTTGGAAAAAAGTGTTCTGGAGAAAAAAACTTCTTTCGTCAAAACAGGAGCAACTGACTGTCGAATTCCATCGAATTTCTCAGGTTAGCTCTTAATTCATCCTGCTATTCATTTTTTCCGTTCATAAATTAAAATTTATGAATTTTTCACCATAGAATCTCTTGTTAAAAATCATGGGTTTGCGCATACGCGGGTTAGTAAAGTGTAGCTAATGAAAAAAGTGTAGCTAATGTAGGAATTATTGAAATTTTGCAGGATGACCATATCATGGAGAGAGCATGAACAAAGTGCAATTGACCAAGAAGTCATGCAGGACCAAGCATCACTAAATATTCTTCTGAATTGTGTCTTGCTCAAGTTTTTTAAAATTCCAAATATGAAGATCAATGTCTGGTTGCTCGAAATGCTTTTAAACTATTGGGAACCGGAAGAGGACTGCTTTATGATAGATCAGATGCCTGTACGCATTGAAATAGAAGACATATATTTTATCACTGGACTCTCTCGGAGAGGGGAGCCAGTATACTTGCATGGTAAGCCTTTGGGAGGGCTCACCGTGGAAGATTACGTCCACGTGTACTGCGTAGAGGGTTCCAAGAAAGTTGGAACTCAAATTGCAATCAAAGATTTAAGTGATTTGCACATGAAAATCCTCCTTTTCACCATTGGCAGAGTGGCAGGATCTGCCTCCTTACACTAGGCGTCCAGGACGCAAATGAGTATAACAGTTGAATGCTTAACTCATGTATATGATTGGTGCACAGCCCTACTGATGAACATGAAGCAACAATTGACCTCTATCCGCCAAAAAACAAATTTTTTTGGATATGGTACAATTTTGATGACATTCTTCTTTGAGAAGATTCCAACACTAAGACCCAGAGTGATCTCTACCATCAGTAGCCCAAGAGACCCAAGAATTGCCCATTGGGCAGACATGATGAAGAGATTGGGGGGAAGTGAAGTTCCCCGGACCACTTGGGATGATGAGTTCTTCCTATGGTGGAGAGAACAAATCATCATTGTGGATGAATATCCTTATGCTGGGATGGAATTTCATGGCGATCCAGATCTTGTCCTTCCACCAGGCACATCATGGGGTACAGTCGGTAAGTTTACAATTTTTGAATTATATAATTTTTTTGGATTTTTTCAATATGTATGAAAACATGTGAAAAAAAAACATGTTTCTGATTGGATTCATAATGACTTACAATATAAAAATGATCATGAAACAGATATTGGACCAGTGCGACTTGAGGGTTACCCAAGACATAAGCATCGCAGGGGTGAAGCGGATACAGTAGATTCAGATAGAACCCTCTAGGCTGTAGAGAGGAACTTGGAAGGGTTGACCCACCAAGTACCTATGGCTACAGAAGCCATCCAGAGACAAGTGGTAGGAGTACCTCGTGACTGGGTACGATTATTCCGCCGAGTTGCCACCGTGATTGTGTTCTATAGGAACACAACTTCTGGGCAGGGACCTCAGTAGTAGATAGATATGATGTATCAGATGACTGTATATTTTTTGAGACTGAACATGATCGGGCATAAGCCCAAGTTTTTGTATGACCTATGGATCCAAATTTTTGTATAGTTTTGAACACTCTGATGATATATTTACAGCGATGTTTGATGTGATGTAACAAATGTATGATATTTTTGATTAATTTTTATTGTATGGAATGATTAATGTGCCAATCAATTTCTTGATTGGCTAATGAGTCTGCCAACCAATTGTCAGCTCGAGGAATATGAATGAAAGTTAAAAATTGAAATGACCTTTGTAACAAGCGTACTCTCAAGAACAATCGTAGTAAAAATGGATCTCGAACCCGATAAGTATTGTTCAACTGCGACACCACCAGCTGAGAGTCCAAGAAAACTACCAACGAATCAACACCCAAAGATATTGTCTCTGAGAGTAGATAAACAACTGCAATGTATTCTACTATATTATTGGAAGAAGGACCAATGCAGACCCCTCTTGATACTAACAGCTGACCGGATGGATAATGAAGCACCCAAGCCGCGGAAGCTAAGTTCTGGGTGTGTCTACTAGCACCATCGGCGAAACCAAAATGACTCATGACATCCGACACAACCTACCAAAGCAGATCAAAAACATCACCATCGCATCAAAGATCGAAAATCAACCAGATATGTACAAAGAAAAAACTACTATATACAAAAGCAACATGTCGGGCCGAAGCCTAGGCATAATAATTCTTCAAATAGAGCCCATTTCTGGGCTCCGGAAACTCGTTCCCTTCAAAGTCAACCAAGGTATATGCTCCTTTTTTAAGGAATTTTTTAACGATAAAGGGGCCATACCACATAGATTTAAATTTTCCTGCCCCCGGGGCATCTTTTTCTTGGGCATAGACCAAAACAAGGTCACCTTCCGAAAAAACCCTAGGCTTGACCGCCTTATCGTACTGAACTTTAACTTGGTTTTTATGCGCTTCATTCATCGTGGCGGCATCCCGATGCTGCTCATCAAGATGTTCCAGATGAAGGAGCCGTTCTTCAAGACTAGAAGTGTTAGGAAGAAGTTCAACAGCTAATTTAAGAGAAGGAATCTCGCATTCAATGGGAAATACAGATTCCAACCCATGCACTAGCTGAAACAGAGTAAAGCCAGTTGCAGTTTTCACTGACGTCCTGTATGCCGAAAGTGCATGATATAGCATAATATGCCAGTTGGATCGAGCTTTATCAATTGTCCTTTGAAGAATTGTCTTCAAGGACTTATTCACGGCTTCCACTTGCCCATTGGCTTGAGGATAATATGGAGATGAATGCTCCTCCCAGAAACCCAATTTTAGAGCCAACTTAGCCATCATGCTATTTTGAAAATGACTTCCATGATCAGTGAAAATCTCTCTAGGAATACCAAAACGTGCAATAACCTGGTTGAAAAGAAAAAGAGTTGCAGTCTCACCATCATTCCCAAAAGTAGGCATAGCCTCGACCCACTTCGTAAAGTAGTCTACTGCAACAATAATGTACTTGTGACCTTTAGCCGAAGGAAGGTTACAAGTAGTATAATCAATATCCCACTTTGTAAAGGGACCAACAGTAATGACTGGAAAAAGCGGAGCTGGATGAGCGCGCATTTTTCGAGTATAAACTTAACACGGATGACACTTTTTGACCGACTCCATACAATCTTTGAAAATCGAAGGCCAAAAGTACCCAACACACAAAATCTTTTGGGCTGTTGCAAGCCCAGATAAATGACCACCACAAGCTCCAATGTGGCAATCATTCAGCTTAGCCTCAGCTTCTTTGAGAGTTAAACAATGTCTCAGGATTGAATCAACCCCTCGATGGTATAAAGCATCACCAATAATCAAGTAATTCTTAGCCAAGTGACGCAACTTACGACGCTCATCTTTCGAAAAAGTAGAGGGAAACTTCGCAGTCTGGAGATACACCATGATATCTCCATACCAAGGATCCTGTGGAGAGATAAGAAAAAAATGTTCATCCGAGAAGGATTCATCATAGACAATCTCATCCCCATAGGGCAAATCGGAGATCAATTCCGCAAAAACCAATGATTTCTTGGACTTGGCAGACATAAAATCAAGATCAAATTCCTGCAAAATCACAATCCATCTATTGTATTTGCCCCCAATCACTCACCTACTGAGGACAAACTGAAATGGATTGGCTGTTGCCAAAACATAAGTTTTACGTAGAATAATGTAATGCCAGAGTCGCTGCACAGCCTAAACTGTTGCTAAAGCTAATTTTTCTATCGGAGTGTACCGAAGTTAAGGTCCTACCAATCCTCGACTAAGATAGTAAATAACATGCTCTGCAAGAGCATCATCCTCCTGAACCAGAACCATACCAATAGTAGATTCTGCTGCTGCCAGATACAAAAGGAAATCCCTGCTATAATCAGGTGGACTCAATAAAGGAGCAGAATTCAATGCTTTTTTCAAAGCATCGAATGAGCGTTGAGCGAAGTCATCCCAAAGAAAAGGAACTCCCTTCTTCAACAATCTCATAAATCCCTTGGTAACTTCAGCATAATTTACGATAAACCTCCGAAGAAAATTAGACTTTCCTTGTAGACTTTGAAGTTGACGAACAGAGGACGGGGGAGGCAACCAAAGTATTGCCTCAACCTTGAAGGGATCTATCCTAATCCCTTCTCTAGACACAATGAATCCCAATAACCGACCGGATGTAACCATGAAAATGCACTTTTTAGGATTCAACCTAATCTTATATAAACGACACCATTCAAATATTTGACGGAGGTGAGCAGGATGATCCATCCTCTTTCGAGAATGAGTAGCTAAATCATCCAAATACGCCTCGATAATATTTTTGATGTCGTGAAAGGCATATGACATGGCCCACTAAAAGGTAGCCCCAGCATTTTTAAGACCAAAAGGAATCTTCTTGTATGCAAAAGTACCCCAGGGACAAATAAAGGCAGTCTTATGCTGATCTTGAGGACGGATAGTAATCTGATTATAACCAGAGAAACTGTCCATGAAGGAGAAGATCTCATTACCGGCACACTCATCAATGATCTGATCGATAAATGGTGTGGGGTAATTATCTTTAGAACATGCTTTATTTAGGTCTCTGAAATCGATGCAAAATCGAATTGTTCCTTGCTTTTTATCTACCGGAACAGGGATTGAAACCCATTCAGTCAAAGGAACAGGGAAAATGAATCCCGCCTTAAGCAGCTTCTCAACCTCAGCTTTGATAGCTGCTGCCTTCCTAGGATTGACCAGACGAAGTTTTTGCCTCACAGGCTTAGTGTTTTTGTAATTCTTGATCTCATGCTGGACAATAGATGGATCTATACCAGGCATTTCCTCATAAGACCAAGCGAATACATCCCTATATTCTTTAAAGAGCTCGGTGTAAACCTAAATCTCTTCATGAGAACATTCATCTCCGATGAATACATTCTCAATGATATTGGGAACCCTGGAAATGTTCACCGGGATAGTAGGAGAAATCACATCCATGTTCCCTTCAGCATAAACCTGTGTTGGTGCTAAAGGGTTCAAGACTAGGCGAACAGGACCAGGGGACGGAGGACTTGGAAAACTCGTTTCAACTTCACTCAAATCAGGTAAAAAGTAAGACCGATGATGCAAGTCATCCCATGGTCTATCTATACCAGTCATAGCTTCCAAGATGGCCTCTTCAGATGGAAGAGTGGTATCAAGGCAATCCTGGGTAGAAGAAGAACTAAGTGTCCAAGTCAGAGCCACATCTCCATCCAACTCTTCTGGTGAGAGAGGAGCTGGGATGGATTCTACAGAGTCAACAATAGACTGATAAGAAATCTATGCTGCAGACATTGGAAATGCCATTCCACCCACTTGACCTTCTGCTAATGTGGCAGTAGGGGAAGGTAAGGTCCAGGGGTCCGAAAAATAATGAGTTCTGAAGAACTCTCTTCGAAGAGGAGCCTTGGAGGATGAAATTTCATTAATATGAACCGTATGAGGAGGAATATCAAAATTACCCATCAAGTAAGAATACATTCCAACTCCTAAATTCTCAACAGGCACCTTAGTATTATCCAACTTGGGAACAGATGAGTCAGTGGACGCATTCGGGTCTACAGGAGGACAGTCCAGTTGGTCCATTGTAACAATCCTCCCTTCGTGAGGGAAACAAATAATCCGAAATAATGAAGATGCAATGACATCCATCTCATAAATCCAGTTTCTCCCCAACAGAAGGTTGTAGTCCAAGCTTGCATCTACTACCTCAACCTCTATATTCACAGTTTTGCCCCCAACACAGATGGGAAAATCTGGGACAATACCATGTGGTCTGTGAGAATGACCATCAAACGCAGTCAGAAGAGTGGTAGATGGAACATATTTAGGAGATCCAATCGTCTTCCAACATGTGAGAGACATCACACATGTGGAAGCACCCTCATCAACAACCGTCCGAAAGATATTGCACTTCTGGTACGATGATTTAATATGAAAAGCCATATTATGGGGTAGTCTCTTCTTAAAATTAGTCATATCAAATGTCATCAGAAGAGAATTTTTCGGATCAATAGCCCCAATGGCAGTGAGCAAAGCACTGCGCTGAGCTGGACAATACTGGAGCACCTCTAAATCCGACATGGCACAAGGACTCTCCTCTAGATCTTCCACAATAGACTAGTTCTGGGCAACCTTAGCGTTTGGATTAATCGTCGACTGCTTGGTAGATGCTTTGGGAATCCGAGATATAGGCTCAATAGTAGGCCTTGTAATGTGAAGCGGCTCAGTAGCATCAGGAGCATCCTTAGCTTTCGAAGACTCTTCTCCGCCATAATCACGGGATCTCGTAGCGACATCCATGTGAGCACTCATCATGAATATGTTTGATGGAATTTCCCCTTCCTGGGTGCCCCCAGAGGAAGCCCTAGGATTTTGATTCGCGCCAAAAACTAGTTGTTGCCATTGGCATAGCCTGGGAACTAGAAGAACCCTGCTGAGCTAACAAGCGCTGCACATCCTGAATTTTAGGGCAAAGGTGTGTAAGATGGTCTCCAGCATACAGCTTGCATGGAAACTTCACTTTCTTTTTCTCCTTTGGACCCTCACCAACATGCTCATTGGTTTTATTCACATTACCCTTCCCATTCTTGCCTTTTTTCTTATTATTTCGTCCCTTCTTCTTCCCTTCGGATTGTTGATTTCCTTTGGGATTAGAAGCTTGGACAACATTTATGGACAAAGATTGGGAAGGTGATGACTCAGCAGGCACAACCTGACTAGAAGGAGCAGATTGCAAAGACAACTGCTGCAATTGAGTAAGCAGGCTGGCTGCACCACTATTGATTGATCCAATCAGTCCGTCACCATGAGGACCAGGCTTAGTTTTGGATAAATCTAATTTGGAGCGAGGAGCATTGGGCAAATACTTATGGAGGACCCTAGACTGGGAATATATCAGTTCCAACTGCTGGGCCCTAAAAATGGCCTGCTCCTTGGAAAATACCCCTGAGAGGGATACGTCCTTTGAAATATCTGACTGTAGAGATTTCAGAAACCATTCCAAAAGGAATTCACCCAGAATATGAGCTTTAATAAGCCTCTTCCTTCTCCGTCATTCCTGAATATGGTCAGAAATGTGGGTTGCGTCATCCTATTTAAAATTAGCTAGGAGTTCAGTCTCAGCATCATATCGGACAGGCAACCGGAAATGGTTTAGAAATGTAACAGCCAGTTCTCCAAATGTAGCAAAACTACCCCCAGTTAGCTCAATATACCATTTGGCAGCGTTTCCAGTTAGGTTGCGTTGAAACAATCTCAACCTAATCAAATCATCGATCAGGGAGTTCGAAGAACACCATAAATGGAAGGTAGTGATGTGTTCAGCCAGATCTTCTCCATTCTTGCCTTCAAACTTTGGAATTTTTGAAGGAATCTTGGTGGGAACCGGAGGCCGCCCCAGACTATAACGGATCAGATCATTAGTCAATTTCGATACAGAAATGGTAAATGAGGCAGAGCCTAAGGATTCCATCCTTGATAGGATGAATCCCCAACATTCTGAAAAGAATGCCCTAGATTTGATGAGGCAACAGGTTGCCATAAAGAACTCATAGAAAAAGGAGAAGAACCTCCTCCCAACGCAGAGTTACCAAAGCCCAGACCAGTTGCCCCCCCTAAAGTATGAAATGAAGAGGAAAGCCCCTGATAGGGGTTCCAGGCATTAGACAGAGGGGAAAAAGTCTGATAAGCACTCGATGAAGGGAAAGAAGCATTCCCTTGGTGACCAGTGTAAAACTGATTCCTTGCCCCCGCTGTAGTGAATACAGGGTTCCAACCTGTAAAAGTGGTCGAATTCTGACCTCCAAACCAGGGGTTGAAACTATGAGTCTGAGAAGTAAATGGAAAGGACCCTAAGGAAGTATTTGAACTAGGAATATGTCTAGTTCCGAAGGGGAGCCCTTGAAAAGAAGCTGATCCACTAGCCATGGAAGACATGGGTGTAGATCCAGCTGTAGCACCGGAAAAGGAAAAACAAGGAATCCCACTAGTGGGCATTCCAAAACTGAAGGGACCAGATTGAGAAGCATTAGCTTGGGTGAAACCAAAGCCAAACACAGCAGCACTAGAAGTAATTGAAGATATAGCAATAGTGCTCCCTCCTTCAACAGAAGCAGGAGTTTTAATGCCTGCAGCACTCACAACAGAAGCCACGTTCCCAGTCATGGCCATCAAAAGGTATGTATAATACGGAGGATCTTCCGGTCTCTTTGACTTAGGTCCGATGTATTCAACAACGAACGGATAATCAGGAGGAAGAGGAGATGGAAGTGACACTGATGGTTCAGGTACTTCCTCTATTTGAACTTCTTCTTCCTACAGAAATAAAACTCGCGAGGTGAGAGGAACGCTCCTCTCGGAACCAACACCAGAATCAGCTACGAAACCTTCAGACCCTTGTGGAAGATCTCTCTCCACTGCGTCATATGTCACAGGGTGGTACCCACCTACTAAATCACTCCTACGCCTTCTTGAAGAAGGCTCTGAACTCTAGGGAGATAACCCCCGGATTCTCCTCGATCGACGAGGCGCTTGATCAGCCACTTTAACAAATTTTAATTAGACTCAAAAAATATAAAGCTAGGCAAGCTAGGAGCAAAGAGCACTCACTATAAAAATAAATCCCTGAGATACAAGCAAGCAAATAGCCTTCAGGTATTTCCGCTCCGAGTGATTACGACCGGACACCAAAATACAAGAAAGTGAAATATAGGACCTCCCGAAAGTAGTCTGGGATAATTACGGCCCAGGCCTACTAGCGAAGGTAATAGAAACAGTTGCGCCGACCTCCTAATGACAGCCTTTGCCGGCACAAGTACCCAAGCTTCGGAAGGGCACCCCCCAGAAGTACTGCTGAAAGTGATACGACGTCTGCCTCAGGTACCACTGGTATTCCCCCCCGTAGTCACCTATGTGGAACCTAGGAGTGGCAACTATGGGCACCAATCTGTGTCAGAAGCCGGGCGGAACGGTCTTGAGGTCAGATTCAACAAATCAGAGAGGGGGTATCTCTCTTCTCAGCCTTCACTTCCCCTCGCGCTTGAATCTCTGGAGGAGAGCTTTCCCGATCCACCTAACGGAGTTGGATTTCGCTCAATTAATCAACTTCTATGTTTTGTTTGAGCAGCCTTGGAGAGTTAACTCTCCACTCACCTAATCCAAGGCCCTACAACCTATCTAGTTGGTGTATGTCACTTAAAAAACTTTCTAGTTGCTTTTAAATTATATCTCTTATTTTAATTAGCCGTTATGTTAAGTCAAAGGGATATGGAAATGAAACTTCTAGTGTTCTGATGCAGAAAAAGAAATTAATAAAAACCAAACTACATGCAAATGTAGTTATTGTCTTTCAATGAAAAGCAACTTCTATACGAGTTCTACGAGATTAAAATTTTTTATTTTTCTTTTCAAATAACAAACTCCACACTCACAAAAACTATGAAAATGAATAAATGCTTAAGTGCACCTGATGCAAATCACTAAGAGCATGCAAATTCTAAGATGCAAAATCTACTAAAGTAGAGTGAAATTTCCCAAATATCCTTCAATTTTATCTCTTTTTGGTTGTCCATAAAGCTAGTTCCCTAAATTAGAAACTCTTAATATAAAGACACCAAAAAACGCTTGAAACAAGAGGAGGAAACCAATGAAAATTCCTTTCCAAAACCAAGTTGAAAACCAAAAGCAAGAAAACTCCACAAAGCTTCAACAAATATAACAAAACGAAAACAAAAATGCGAAATAAAAGCAAAGGACAAAAAAAAATGTTTTTGAGCTTTTGAGTTTTATAAAAAGGAAGAGCTCGACAAGACCAAGAAGACTACCAAATCCCAAGCCAAACAACTCTGAATTTCAAGCAAAAACTTCAAAAATGCTCCAAACCTTATAGGGCTAGCTGGTAGCAAGATCTATATGAGCAAAAGAAGACAAGAAACTCAAACACTCAGCCTAGAATAATAGTACCACCTTGTAGCAAACAAAAACTTCAAAGAACCTAGAAAGACTCTTCAAAAATTGCAACAAGAACTAGTCAACTGAACTCAAGAAAACCAACCAAGAAATGGGCAAAAATTGAAATGCAAAAGCAATACACAAAGGTAGGAAAGAGTAAATGAGAAAAAGCTCTCTGTTCTGATGAAGCAGAACAACCAAGAATCCCCAGAAAGAGATCTTGGTACTCGAACCAGAAATGCCAGCACAAGAAACAAGATTTGCCAAAAAAGCTAGTTTTCAACCAAACCAGAGAGAGAGAAGACCAAAGACCACTTTCTACACAATCCAGAGGATACAAAGACACTGTAGAAATAGGTCTCCACAGGCAGACAGGGCTAGAAAGCCTAAAAATCTAAAATTTCAAAATTGTCCTAGGTATACGCGACTTGACATTTTAGTAACAAGCGTGCATACGTGACTGTGCTAAAGGAAACCCGCGTATACGCGACTCCCTTTAACAAAAATTGCGTGTATATGCATCTGTGTGTAGACTAACCCGTGTATTCAAAGGTAAATAATGAAAATTAAAAAAGATCAAGCCTGGATAAGAAACCAGGACTTCAGTCTGACTGAGGAAGAGTAAAATGGAGTAGAAAGAAAAGCTAAAACTGTTGGAAACCTATCAATCAGCTGAAACCACCCAACAGGGGAATCACAAGAATGTGGTCCCCAGCGGAGTCGCCAGTTCTATTTCGGGGAAAATCACCCTAGAGGTTTGTTGGGTCTAAACCTCCAGAGAGCAGGGCATGCTATTCAGAAGGACTCACACACAACCATACTTGAATGCAAAAGACTAGTTAACAATGATAGCAGAACTCACCCGAAGTCCTACGTTCGATGTAGATCCCGCGGGGTCCAAACCCCCATCAACTCTCCTTCCGCCTTCAACTTGGAAAACAAGAAAGAATGTGCACGGAAACCTAGTTGTACAACATATACTTCTTCTAAACGTTAGTGCAATTCATGTTAAACATTATATAAACCATAATAAATGCTTAAATGATAATCTTTTCACACATATAAATAAACATTAACACGTAGGTTTAGGAACAAGATGGTTCTTGATTATCACGAACATCATGTATAGTAGTAAAAGTGGAGAGATCACCTGAATCCTTCCATGATCTTCGAGCAGATCGTCGTCTGAATTCGTCCCACCCTTGCCTCGCTAAGATTCTTCCAAGACTTGTGCACTCGAGATCGCATATAAGTGGATGAACATCTCCAGGAAAAAATGGTTTCTTGATATAAATCTAGCAAAGTGCAGGAGGCACGGGGAATCAGACTTGAACTGGGATTCCAACAGAGTATAATGTTTATAAAATTTCTCTCTCCCTTAGGCCATGCACAAGAGGGGCTTTTATACTTCCTCAAAGTAGTTTCAGTTAGTTGGAAACAGTTGGCCACGTGATGGGGTGGTTGAGCTACCCGAGTAACCATCAACCCAGCCTGAAAATAGGGATTTTTTATATATTTTTTAATGATTTTTATGGCATAGGCGGAAAATTACATATGGACTTGCGTATGCACTCGGAAAATTCTGGGCATATCTGCGTATGGGGATTTTAACACTGTTTTTTAGTGAATTTTGTTCAAGTTTGTAGGAATGGGTGTCCAAAGCCATAAAAGTAATCATGAATCATATGAAGGTGAAAAATGATGCTATAACAACAGGCTGACCCTTCTTCACCACTATCTCCCTCGGGACGAGGAGGCTCCCCCACCAGAGAAGAGGTGGAAGTAGAGGTTAGGGAAGAGGACAATTGATATGTTATAATTATGGAGAAGTAGGGTACTTTGCAAGGGACTTTCCAAACCTTGCATGACAATCTTGTAGATATTGTAGAAAATTGTATCATGTGATCAAATATTGTCCACTACTGATAGCAAAAATGCAGGAAAAACAGTATATGCCAACGCAAAATGTGCAAAGGGTTAAGGAAGAACTACGTGATGAGGGACCTAGTATTAATATCATAATGTGGAGGAGCTGAGGAAAAAGCTACGGCTGAATCTCTTATCCAAAAGGCTGATATCAAAAAGTAAATCTTGGACCTATAGAAGGAGAAAGAAGCCTTCGTATAAGCTCACAAAGACTTTACCAAGGATGAGGCATCTACTTCCAAGTCTCCAGCAAACCTAAAACCAGATGATGAAGTTAAACCATTCCTACAAGCATGTATGAAGTTGCTACGCAACCAGAGGGAAGTGGAAAATATTCAGGCACTGATAGACAACTGCACATAAAAAACTGACCCTCCAACAAAAGTTAAAGATGTTCACAAACTTTACAAGCACAATAAATGCACTGGTCGAGAAATGCAACTAACTTCGCAGATTGGCGATTATGAAATAGATCAGGTCATCCTAGATCTGGGATCCAGTGCCAATGTCCTGCCCAAATAGATGTGTCAGAGGATGGGAAAACCTAAGCTGGAATGGTCTACTATACAGCTACGCATGGCTAACCAACAGAAGATCATACTGTTGGGGAGACTATCAGATATTATCATAGATATCACAGGGGTTAAGGTATACAAAGATTTTGAGGTAATTAAAATTGTGGGGGATGTGGACCCTTATCCTGCACTCCTAGGACTGGATTGGACCAAAGACATGGGAGGCATTATCAAATTGAAGAAAAGGAGCATGGTTTTTGAGAATGAGGGTACGAGAGTAATAGTCCCTCTAGACCCAGTGGAAGGAGAACGTTATACATAACCCATGTATGGAGAAGATGACGTGTATCATATATATAAACTAACCACACTAGACGACTATTGGATTAATCCTATGGCTGATGGCGTGATTTATTGGAAAAAAGACAATGAATGCCTTTCTAAATCTGATAGGGAGATCGAAGATTGGCAGAATCAGTTGCATGACGTATCTGCGCTACGGTGTCTTACAATCACAAAGATCTTCTGGTGTATCTCCTTAGAGGTAAGAGAGTTGCCTTACTTTGATGGTTCTGGTAGTACTAGGGATTTCCTTAGAGCATTTAAAGTAGAAGTCCCAAGGGAGTGAATAATGTGGTCACTTAACCTAGCCATGCGTGTGACCCCTGCGTGATGGTGGGAAACTCATAAGGGGACGTTACAGGATTGGGAGGAATGTCACAACATTATGATCCTACGGTTTTAACCTCTGGTTCATCTACACGTGGAGACTTTACTTGGCTAAGGGGACCCACACAAGTGCTTGGCTGCATGGATGGAGGTGTGGTGCGAAAGGACTGGGGACGAATGAGTCCACTTGTTTAGTCATGCCTTAGGGCCAATCCCCATTGCATGGTATTTGGATGCAGAGCTACATGAGTGTACTTGCCATTGGGAGACACTAAGGGATGATTTTTTGGAGACATTCGGATTTATAGGCGGAACTGAGGAATTAGATGAAGCTCTGCAAGACATAAATGCCCTAGTATTTTATGAGTCATGCTCTCGTGTGGAGTATGGGGAACCATCTCGGGATACGCAGATGTAGGATATTGCTAACTATCACAATCTATCACTGGAGGGTTGTGACAAAGACCCACGAAATATCACTATCCTAGAATCAGAGGCTGAACGTGCACTTTTTCGACCCCCACTTCATATTGTTGATGTGACCAAACCTCTTAAGCTCAGGGAAGTCAACATTGGAACAAAAAAAAAACCTAATCTAGCTAGAATTTGGGACTACTGGGCTGACGGTACCATTGAGAAAGTCGTGGAACTTCTCACAGAGTACCAGGATCTATTTCCTATGAGATTCCTAGAACTCAAGGGTATTACAGGGGATCTAGGGGTCATGCGAATCACTTTAAAACCAGATGCATGCCCTGTAAAGTAGTGGCCTTACCGATTGAATCCCAAGTATAAGAGAAAGGTCAAGGAAGAAATTGGAAAAATAATAGTCGCAGGTATCATCGAACAAGTAGAAAAGTCAGATTGGGTAAGCCCTATGGTGGTCCAAGAGACGAACACTAAAGGGGAAATAAGAATTTGCGTCGACCTGCATAAGCTGAATGATGCCTGCATACATGATCCCTTCCCTATGCCATTTTTTGATGAAATCCTTGATAATGTGGGAAGGAAGGAAGCATATTCATTCACTGACGGGTTTTTGGGCTACCATCAGATCAGGATCTCACTTGAAGATCAAAACAAAACTACATTCACCACTGAATGGGGATCCTTCCAGTACACCGTCATGCCGTTTGGGCTCAAGAATGCCCATGCCATGTTTTCATGGGTAGTGGTCGTAATATTCAAGGAGTTCACTCACAAGTTCTTGGAGGTAAAATTTGACAATTGGACAGTATTTGGGTTCATAAAGAAGCATGTCCTAAACCTGCAAATGATGTTGGACACCTCTAGAAAGCACCAAATTTCCCTAAATATTAAGAAGTGCATATTCTGTGTACCTTTCAGGATCTTGTAGGGCCACATACTCTATTGGCAAGGACTGATGGTTGACCCTGCCAAGGTGGCCATTATCATCATCTTAGTAGTCCCTACAAATGAGAAATAGCTATGCTCCATCCTTGAGCACATAGGTTACTATAGAAAGTATTCAAGGTTATGCGCTGATCATGGCACCCATGGAAAAGTTGCTAAAGAAGAACGTTTAATTTTTTTGGGATGCAAAATGTCAGAAGAGCTTTGGGTTACTCAAGGAAAATACGGTCTCTGCCCCTATCCTCATATTTTTTGTTTGGGATAAGGTTTTCCATGTCCATATAGATGCTTCAGGGATCGCCATGGGAGCTGTCCTTACGCATCCTCGGGAGGGGGGAATTTACCACCCAGTTGTGTTTCCTAATACAAAACTCTATAGCGCAAAGCATAACTACTCTACTACTGAACGCAAGGGGTTGGCAATGGTGTATGCCTTGCAGAAATATCGGCATTATCTACTGGGAGGGCACTCCAAGATGTTCACGGACCACTCATATTTGAAGTACCTAGCTAATAAGCCTGCGTTGGGGGGGATATTTGCTGATGGTTACTTATCTTTCAAGAATATGACTTTGGGATAATTGTGAAGGCGAGGAAACTAAATTCTAGACCAGACCACTTGTCTCGAATCAAGAATGGTGAAGAGCCAACCAACCTAGAGGAAGGGTTTCCCGATGCAAAAATATTTTCTATTAAGGTGGTGGATGCACACTTTGTCGATATTATTCAATTCTTAACTACGGGGATGACACCTTCAAAATATTCATTATGACCAAAAAAATAGTTGGTAACCCGCGCGACAGAATTTACCATAATCGTGGGCTACTTTTCTAACCTCGTAGCTAATGAGGCACTACGAAGATACATTTTGGAGCATCAAAGATATTCCATTTGAGCAGAAGCCCACAACGGCGTAGGAGGAGGTCACTACGCAGTGAAAGTGATGATGCAGAAGATCTTAAAAGCATGTCTGTGTTGGCCCACACTGCATAGTGACTCTTACGGCTATTGAAAATCCTGTGACACATGCCAAAGGATAGGAAGACTATCGCGCAGGGATGAGATTCCCTTACAACCGCAGATGGCCCTTCAGGCATTCAATAAATGGGAAATAGACTTTGTTGGGCCCATCAACCCAATAGAGAAGAAGACTTGTGCCTGCTACATCATCACGACGACTGATTATGTAACCCGATGGGCAGAAGTGCATGATGTGAAGGATTGTACTGTAGATATTTCCGCACACTTAATTTTTGAGAATATTCTATCCAGGTTTGGTTGTAAAAAGATCTTGATGAGTGATAGAGGTATGTATTTCATTAATGATATGAAAACTTTAACTGAGGAGTTTTGAATCCACTATGAAAAAAGTTTCCCATATCTCCCATAGGCAAATGGAATGGTAGAAGCTTTTAATAAAATTCTGGAACAGGCGCTTACCAAGGTCTGTAATGTTGATCGTAGCGATTGGGATGTGCGCATCCCATTGGCCCTTTGGGCCTATCGGACCACGTGCAAGAAATTGACTAAGAAAACACCGTTTTGGATGGTTTATCGAAAGGAGGCTATTATTCCCATGCAGTATATCGTTCCTAGCTTATGCATTGCAGCCTTTACAAACATGGTGGAGCCCGATATCATGGAGTAATGCTTAGCGCATCTACTCACCTTGGAAGAGGATCGATTTGTTGTTATCTTTCATCAACAAGATCAAAAGGCCCAAGAAAAAGCCTGGCATGATAGGCATATCTGGTAGAATTTTTTTAAAGAAGCTGAGCCAGTATTATTATATGATAGGAACTTTGCGTGCCACCCTGGGAGATTCCACAAACATTGGTTGGGACCCTATATCGTAACATAAATTACGAATGGTGGTGCATTGAGATTGTCTATGTTGTGTGGGGATCTCCTGCTTGGATATGTTAATGGCAGTTGTTGCAAACCATACCAGATCAAATGACTATATGGCCGGAGTATCTATCTAAGGAGGGATACGTGTAGGCAAGAGGAGAAACGTAGGGAGGCTCGCTATACATGCAGGGGTCGACCGCAGGTCAGGAAGCCCAGGGAGGTGCACTAGGAGCATAGGGGTAATACACAACTATGAAAACTAGACATTGGAACAATACCCCTGGGTAAGTACAACTTTACCATTGGAAGGAGTGGGCAGTAGGAAATTAATGCAGAAATTTCTAAATATTTTTTACTGTTTCCTTGATTGTAAGTTTCAGCTAAGTCTCATCTGACTATTGCTCACTACTCAAAGCTATAAATGGATGAGGGCAACTCAGAATTGCGTTCCGCATGTCCTGCAAATTTTGTTCTTTGCAAAATCCTGTAACTATTGTGCTCTGCTCATGTCTGGGCATGGTACCCCCTCTCATATTAACAACCCTGAGTTTTTATTTCGAGCAAGAATGACTACGAACAATCTCGTTGAATCAACGCAGACCGTGGCCTCTACTAAGAAAGCATCTGATGAAGTATTGGAGGTCACCCTCGAAGTCGAAGAAGTCGTGTTGACACCAACCAAGGGGAAGAAGGTGGAGAAAAAGAAGAGTAAGGGGAAATTCCAGGAGCAAGGGCAGGGTAAGGCTACGAAATGGGCTGGGGGGAAGCCGCGCACCTCCCCTCGGAATGTTAAATCTCCCCAAGCGGTGCCTAAGGCACACTTGCCTAACCCAGCGAAACGAACTCTGTCTGCTCAGGACAAAGCTCGGCTTGTTGCTCCAATCACTTAGCTATTGCCCCATGTTCGGTCCCGAAGGCCCTCGATGTGCACGCCTAAGAATATCAAGGGTCTATGCTCCTATATTAAAATGCCACTAATTTTGGGTGAAGTTCCCATAATTGGAGAAGCATACGACAAGCTCTCCTTAATTAATTTCAACAATCATGACCTTGCCAACCTGGAGGCCTTACTAGAACTGGCACCTAAGTTGTACCTTGAAAGAGTACCGGAGGATGGCATGCTAAGTGTCATACCAATGTCATAGGTGTGCAGGTTAGAAGTATCTATATTACAAACTTGCTACAAATACCCCACTTTAGCTGCTACTATGTCAACATTCAAGTTGTGCGACAGCTGCTAGCCTTGATCCATGACGGTAGCTTCTAGATCTAGGACCACATTCCCATAGATGCCGCCCTAAGTCACCACATTACCGATGTCCCCATTGAGTGGCCGAATCCCATGGAGTGCGTTAGCAAGAAGTACAAGTAACAAATTGTTGACAAGGTACGGGAAGACTACCATGTCGAGTGAAACACTAGAGGGTTCATAATCAACACCATTAATGACCCTCGGGTGCACATGGTTACCTTGCTACTGGCTTGTAAAATTATGTGCAAGTTCCATGCCATGACTATCCCCACCTATGTGATTTAGATTGTTGGCCACTGCGAAAAGGGGGTCTTCTTTAACTGGTCGTAGTTCCTTTGCAACGAGTTTTTGGAAAACGTGCGTGAGGCCCAAGATCACTGGAGAGAATTATGTTACTCTTAGCTGCTACTTCTCATTGCATTGGTTGCATGGGAAGCCATCGAAGGATCAATGCTCCCTGAGCTTGAACTAGATATGTGTGAAGGGGCGTGATACACAAACTTATGGGACTTAAAAGATGAGCAGCGTATTAAGGAAAACAAAGTATTTTGGGTACTATTTCAAAGCACGTTCATAGCAGAAATTCACTCCCTGCCACACTTGTCGCCAACAGTCTACGAAAAATATAAGAGCATCAAAGAATTCCAAGTGAAGACGCATAATGTGTAGATTTGAGGTCGTAACGATCCAGCTTAGATGTCACTACCTTACATGGTTGCTAATGAGGAAATCGACCAGTTCATTGCCACTTGGACACCACACTGGAAATTGGGATTAAAATCAGCTGCGGCTGATATTGGTGGTACAAGCACAGTCCCTAAGACCCCCAAACCACCTAATACTACCAAAAATTCAGAAGGTCATGGCTGGGAAGGTTCTAGTAGACAAAAGGTTCCTCCAAACGTAGCACAGGGTGGGGAGTAGGAATTGCAGCAAGACATGGAAACCGAGGCTTTGGCTATGTAGGGTATTGGTTCCCCATGTGGCATGAAATGAATGATTGAACCTTTCAAGGGCTATCAAATGAAACAACGGGCTATGAGGCCCCGTAGGGAGACTGCAGTTACCTTAACTGCAGAATATTTGGAGAAAATCGTAGATGCGGTCACCCTCATTTCAGAAGACAGATTGCTTGCCTTGGAGGAGCAGTAGAAGGCCACAATCACTTCATTACAGTATAAGCTCCGAGTTCTTCATCTCAAGGTCGATACCCTATAGACTATCATGGTTTAGGCAAGGCTGCCCCCAGCAACCAACACTGAGTTTATTGCCACCACTGAGAGCCATCTCTGCCCCTTTCCAGTCGCAGCAATCACTCTGGGTCCACCTGCCTTATGTGCACAAGTATAGGTTTGCGCAAAAGTACATATGGACTTGGCCTTACTTCTGCATGAGCCACTCCAGGTTCTCCACACATCCCTCTTTGAGGAAATCTAGCACAGAGACCGTCGGGTGCAGCAGCAGCTAAGTAAAACTGAGCAGACAATTGTAGAAAAGACTACCAAGGCATCCCAGGCACGTTTCGTGTGCATCCTTGCTATCACGCAGTAGACCGAGTTGGAGTGTTTGATCAGTAGATTATGTGCAGATGTGACTGGAGACATTCCAGCATCTCCTACCTCCCAGGCTAAGATTGAGGGACTCGTCATAGCCCTAAAGGCTTCTCGGACAAAGATCCAGAATTTCAAGACTGAGATGGAGCAAAATATTGTTGCATTGCAGGCTAAGTTGCAACTACAAACTCCTCCTGAGGTACATGCTAAGAGGGTTGCACTGGTCACAGAAGCCATGAACACCATTATAGCTTAGATTTCTCAGGGCGTCGAATTTCTTGAGACAAATATTTAGTTGTGGTCTAAGGTGTAGCACAACCCTCTCCAGTGAAAATTTACCAAAGAAGTACGCAAGAAGGAAGAAGAATTCAAGTAACTGGAGGCTACAATGGCCACTCTGATCCCCGCTCAGCGACTGGCATGTGTGCGAGCGAACCATGTTCTCAGAGATGACCTAGAAGAGATTCACCATAAGAAGAAGGTTCTTAGTGACCACCTCAATCCATGGGCCAGTGAAGTGCTCTAGATATCTCAGGACTTGGATGTTGTAGTCAAATAGCTGAATCGGACTCTGGAAAGTGTCATCGCTACCAATAAAGGCCCAACTTTGGAGAAGTTGGTTGGACATTTCATATAACACTTCCATGTAGAGCGAGGGAGTGTTTCGCCCTCTGGTCGATTCGATTAAGCAGCTCCAGGAAACGATGCAAACCCCATGGCTACTGTGACTCTAGACGAGTCACAAGATTATGTTGGGGGCTTCTTGGAACACGGTCCCCTAGTTGTGTTTTGATATGTTCCAACACTACGCTTTTTTTGTATTTTTGTAGTAATTGGTCTTGTGCAAGGGATTTCGGGTGGATCAAAGTGCCCAATGTATTGTAATGGGTCAAAGGGTAGACCTAGAGTTCGCAAACCATGGTTTGCAAACCACAGGATAGCGCAAGCTATGATGATATAAATAGATGGATAGTTTGAGTGTAAGGGTAAGTAAGTAAGTAATATTGATGCTACATGCGAACTATTGAGATATGTTTTGGGTAGTTTTGGGTAAGGAATCCTGCTGCCTATGTGTGCGGAGATTATTTTTCCTATTGTCTGTGGACTGTGCAGGCTGTGTGTGCGGGTTGTGACTGGGTTTGTAACTTGGCTTTGGATGCTAATGAATAAAAAATGTTTTATGTTATCTGAACTGCTTGTATTCACTATTGAAGTACCTTTGTGTTATTTGAATTAGCTGTGATTGTTTCTATGATATATGAATTAGTTGCGATTGTGTTATTTTGTGATGATAATTGGTGATACACATGTGGATGCGAAGGCATTGATAAGATCTTATTAATAAATATTAGTTTTGTTTATGTTTACATAATGGTTATATTGTTAAGGGTTCAATAATAGGCTTGTTTCTGTGCAAAACTGATAGAACTCAATAAGATCTGCCTTAATTACCTACTCTCTCCCAAGGTGCGGAAGCCTAGTTCCAGCACCCACCCATACTACTTCGAGTGAGACTTTGGCCTGTGAAAGTAGGTCATTGCCGAAAGGGCCAAAAGTATAGGGTTTTTTTGGAAAACCTTAACTCCGAACCTAGGCCAGGACCCCTCAAGCCAACAAAATGGTCCAACACTTACAAGTTATTTCTCTTATACATTCTCCTAACACCTTTATTTGTTTTAGAATGACTACTTCTGTTTTTTCCTTATTGATTTTTTTTTTAAGTAGTAGAATTTTTCCTGACTATCCAAGCCCCTAATATTCCATGATATTATCTTCATTGGGTAAGTTGAGGAGCTATAGGGAAATAATCCATTAGCTAACTCATTTGACCCGATCTCAACATGAACTCCCATGCTCCCCTTAATGCTTATTTGGACTATTTGCTTCCTTTCTTTCCTTTCTCCATGATTTACAACTCTTTTGATGAGGAACTCTGAGGCTCTACCTATTTTTAGACTAAATCTACCTTCAAACCATTTTCAATCTATGAGTTTCGCGTGCACCATTTCCCAAATAGGATGCAGACGTGCACTATCTAGTTTGAGGGGATATCTTTAACATACACTTCAAACCATACCCAGAAGAATTCCAACATCATATTTTAGTCTGCATTTAGTCTATTATGTTTCTCCTTGATCTATAGGAATTTTCTTGTTTCAATAAGGACCTCCTTTAATATTCTATATTCCTCTAGATATTTAGGTGATTTTCGCTTAGGGTTCCCCTTTTATTTCGCTCATATTTTATCCTTGTCCATGTTCGTGAATTGCAATTCCATCTTATCCGAGTTAACTTTTTTTTCACCTACTACTCCAAGTGTTCTAGGACTAATAATTGGTTGCTTTCCTGGGATTTTTGGCTCTGAGAAGACATTGATTTTTTCATTGAGGTTGTTGATGGGGTCGACGCTTTATGGGCTCCATATTGGCCTTGTTTATTTTGAGTTACTTCCCCCTTCCTTGATGCAATTGTTTTGAAGTTGTCTTCTTCTTGTCCTTGGAATTTTGTTCCTTCGCCATCGTAAGGTGGAAATCCTTGAATAGATGATCATATTCATGGCATATTTTCATTTGAAAGGCACATGCTCCTAATCCAAGGGTTGGGTGTACACTGATTCATGGCACTACAAATCAATGGATTCTGTTAGTGGTTGTGAGATATTCATTTGAACACAATTCCTGGCATAGGCTACATGTCTTCGACATTTTTTTATTTATGAGATTTTCAAAAATTCTTCGATAGAATTTTCATTTCCTTATAAAACATCTGGCTCGTAGAAATCCTATAGCAAGGAGAATATGTGAATACAAACCAATTCTACCATAAAATGATCCTTTTCTCACTTGTAAAAATCTTCCCAAAAGTGCATGAATAACCACACATTATTACTAAAATGTGACTCATTCTTGAATACCCATTTTCTAGCTATCATATCTACAAATATGACTGTGAAAATGTTAGATCCCTATCATAATAGTGTAAACCACTTATTTTAATTTTTAGTGTAGCCCCATTATTATTATTATTGTTCCCATGTAGCCCTCATAATATTATTTTTGTATTATTGTTATGTAGGCTCTGATTATATTGTGACCCGTTAAACTCCTATATATATGAAGGAGGTATTTTCATTTGTGTAATCCAAGAATTGTTCATTTATTTTATGCAAAGGAGGATTCCCACTCGAAGAGGCTAATTTTCAAGTTGTTGATGTATTTTTTCTTCTGTTTGTGATCTGGTTTTATAACATTTGGTATCAAAGCTTGGGATTCTAGGATTTCGTTCCTTCAAACAAGTCATCTTGGAATTTTTGTTGTAACTTTTTTTACGAGGCCTCAGGTATTGACATCTCCACCACATGCAAAAAAAATGTGTTGAACTTTGTGTAAAAATTTCAGAACTTGGTTCACTATATTTTTTGAGATATGGTCTAAATAAATTAGGGTTTTTGCATGCTCCACAATGCATTCTCAAACAAGTGGCCTAGGGAAAATCATAATAACTTTCTTTTTGAGCTTCAGGTTTTAATTTTGTTATAAGTCACTAAAATTGCACAAAATTTAGTTTCTGTTTTATCAATTTTAGGGTTGAAGGTTGAAAAAGTGACACGTGGCATCTCATACAAGTTCACTTTACTAAACTACTCCATAACTAGGTCATCATTGGAGATATGGATTAACATTAGCTTGAAGATTCTAATATTGGTTTGAGTTTTGGAATTAGAGAAAAAACTCAAATTTATACCATAGGATGATATTTAAAATTTTTGGATGCCAAAATTATAGAGATAGAATGGTTTCCAAATCGAGCTCCAAAAATAAAGAAAAAGGTGTGTATTTTTTTTAATTTTGCATACATTTTGTTTGAAAAATCAGTTTGATGTGATTCAAAGGGAATAATGAAGCATAGATATCGTTTTTTTATTCCAAATTTCCTGAAAACAAAAAAATACACCTAGTAAGGAACCCGAATCTCTATTATGTGGCATGAAGAAGAGGAAGAAATGCAACATAACTTATCAAAATACGTGATCAAATGCAACAAACTTCACTCTCATAAAGGGTAACCAAAAATTAACTTGAAGCTAATATGGATGGTTTAGAAGCAAAAATAAAAGGAAACATCTATGGTTTGAAGGATGGTTTAAAAACAAACATGGAGTCTAGGATGGATGGTTTGAAGAATGCTTTAAAAGAAAACATGGAAGGTTTGAAGGAAGGTTTGAAAAAGTTGTTACAAGAAATGATTCCTAGTGGTGAAAAGGTACTCCATGAAAATTAGGATGAGGACAAAAGTAATATGAAATATGATTTTAGATACTCAAACATTGGTTTTAAGGCCCACCACATTCCAAAGAGAGTTATGAGGAAGTTTCATGTCAAGGATCCAATAACATAGATACTACAGATGGAGTAATTTTTAATCTACATGATATGCCACACACACAAAAGGTACACATTGCATATTCATATTTCGAACAAAATCAGGTTTTGTGGTATCGATGGATTTTTTCCTGTAAAATAATTGTCTCTTGGAAATTTTTTGTAGAAGAAATCGTAGCACATTATGAGGATATAAAGAGATATATTCTTTAGCTAATCAATAAATCTTAAGAAAAAGGATTCAAAGGTCGAGTACATCGAGGAATTACAAAGATTAAATGTCAAAGTAAATGGTATTCTAGAGGAGCATATGACTGATGTATTCATAGGGACTTTAAAACATAATATAGAAAATGAGGTTCACATTTGGGAATGAGAATCATTGGAGAAGGCATTCAAGGTGGCAAGAAAATTTGAAAGAAAAATTATGGTAGTACTGAACTCTACCGCTTACAACTATAAAGATGGAAGTGTTATTACTCCTAGCCTCCTACAACCTAAAAGGTTGACACCAAAAAAATTGGAGGAAAAAAGAGTAAAAGGTCTTTGTTACAATTGCAACAGAAAATACAGTAAGGGTCATAAGTGTGATGAGAAGAAATACGTTTACATAATTGTGAAGAGGAGGAAGAAAATGAACTACAAATGTAAAAAGAATAGGTTATACACCAGGAACCAACCATAGATAAATAATAAATGAATATGACCATATATTGTAATGCATAACAGGAATTACCACTCCTCAAACTTTCAAGGTAGAAGGATATATCAAGAAAAAAATGTAATAGTGTTGATCAATTTTGGTAGTACCCACAATTTGATTCATTGTAATATATCAAAGGAATTGAATTGTTTTCTATATCTAGCACCAAAGTGTCAAGTGATGGTTGAAAATGGAGGAATTATAAATTTCTCAAGGAAGTGTCATAATATCAATATAAACACGGGATAATATGTATTGAATAGTACTATGCTTTCCATTCCAATCGATGGTATTGATGTTGTATTATGAGTCCAATGGCTACCATAGTTGGGAGTAATAGATTTTAATTTTTAATAACATTTCTTGAAACTTTCTTGGGAACAAAAGGAGATTGAATCAAGGGGCATAACATGGAGATCAAGGAAAATAATAAGATCTAATGGCATGAAAAATCTTTTTAAGAAACAACATCAAGGCATAATTGAACAATTATGATCGCTCGATATTCAAACATCAATATCATATGTTTCTCAAGTTATCAAAATAATCTTGTACAATCATTCGAAATTACTTGACACTCCCTAAGGCCTCCCACCTATTTGTGATCATGATAATGCTTTTCACTTGATTCCTGGAAGCATTTGCACAAAACATTATACCTTACAGATATCCTTATGCTCAAAAGAGTCAAATTGAACATATGGTTGCAAAAATGTTTGAGGCATGTATAATTCAACCTGACCAATGTTCTTTCTCTACTCCAATAGTATTGGTACATAAGAAGGATTGATCATGACATATGTATCCAGATAATATGGAGCTCAATAACCTCACTATTAGAAAATAAATTTCCCATTCCTAGCATTGATGAATTGTTTCATGAATTACATGGATCAACTTACTTCACGAAGCTAGATATTTGTTTAGGAAATCATCAAATTAGAATGAATACTAAAGACATTCAAAAAACAAAATTCATAACTCATGAAGTTCTTTAATCATTTTTGGTCATGCCTTTTGGGCTTAGTAAGGCACCTTCCACATATAAAATTTTGATGAATTCCATTTTCAAACTCTTAGAAAATGTGTGTTAGTATTTTTTGATGATATAATTATCTACAAAAAGTCTTGGAAGGACCATTTTCAACATGTTAGAAGGGCTCTCAAACAATTTCAGGAAAAACAACTATATGAAAAAACCTCCAAATGTTTCTTTGGGGTACACAAGGTGGAACATTCAGGTCATATTGTATCTCAAGAGGGAGTTAAGATATATCCTAACAAAAATAAAGCCATAAAGGAATGGAGAATCCCCGCAAGGGTAAATACTATTTGATGATTTCTCATATTGATAGAGTATTACCACAAGTATTTTTAAGAATTATGGAAAAATAGTAGCACCTATAACAACATTACTGAATAAAGATGCATTTTCTTTTACTCGAAATGAAACTAAGTTCTTTGAACATCTTGAAGAGGCAACGCGTGAAGCTCTGGTTTTAGCTACTCCATACTTCACAAATTTTTTTATGGTGGAATGTGATGCCTCAGCAAAAGGAATTGGTGTTTTTTTAGTGCAAGAAGGAAGATCCATTTCTTTTTAAATTCATCCAATCAAAGGAAATTATTTACACAAACCTATTTATGAGAATGAAAGCATATCAATACTACATGCTTCGAAGAAATGATGCTCTTACATAATGAGAAGACACGTCAAGGTAAAATAGATCATGATATTCTAAAATATTTTTTTGGAAAAATATTATCTTGAAAAGAGTAGAAAAATTGAGTCTCTAAGACGTTGGGCGATGACTTTGAAATTGTATACAAAAAAGTGAAGAAAATTGTTGTTGAAAATGCACTCTCAAGAAGGGATGAGGATATGGAATAATTTCTCTATGCCATTTTGATTATCTAACCTGGCTATATAACTAAAGTAAGGGAGGAATGGAAGAATTAGGAAGAGGTGTGGACACTAATTCAAAAATTGCAACAATATCCCATTACATCATATACATTTATTTGGGAAAACAACTCATTATGGTTGAAAGATTTCTTATATCTATGTAATAATTCCCTACTCAAACAAAATATTCTTTTGGAATTGCACACCTCTCCTCTAGGATGGAACTTAGGATTTTTAAAAACATACCATAGGGTCAAGAAGGAATTTTTTTTGGATTTCCTTAGATATGATATTCAAAAGTTTGTGGAAGAATGTTTGGTTTTCCAACAAAATAAATTTTATAAAATTATGACCCTAGGTTTGTTACAACCTTTAGTCATTCTCTAAATGAATTTTATCATATGTTCACCCAATTCTGAAGGAAATAGTTTCATCATTGTGGTAGTTTATAGGCTTACAAAGTATGCACACTTTTCTGCATTATCTCATCCTTTTAAAACCAATATAGTTTCTACTGCATTTATGGGAATAATTAAAAAGCTACATGGAAACCCAAATATTATTATAAGTGAATGAGATCCCATTTTCACTTGAAATTTTTGGAAAAAATTATTTCCTTGTCTGCGTACTCAATTAGCTCATAGCTCATCTTATCATCCTCAATATCATGGGAAAACTAAGATAGTGAACAAATATTTGGAAGGATATCTATGTTGATTTGTATCTTATAAACAAAAACAATGAGTCAAGTGGTTAACTATGGTTGAATGGTGGTATAAGACTTCCTTCCATGGTACAAAAAATATGACCCCATTGATGGAACTTTATGGATATTTTCCATTGTCCATCACATCATATTTAAGAGAAAATTCTAAGGTTCAAGTAGTGGAAGATCACATCGAGAGTCAAAAATTTCTCCAAATATTAAAGGGTTACTAAAATTACATGGAATTTAGTTTATTTTTTATCAATTTTAGAGGTGAAGGATGAAATAGTGACACGTGGCATGATGTACAAGTTCACTCTACTAAAATAGTCCAGAATCAAGTCATTGTGGGAGATATGGCTTAACATTATCTTGAAGAATCTAATCTTGAGTTGACTTGCGAATGAGAAAAAAGACTCAAAGGTATACCATAAAATGAAATTTCAGACTTTTGGAGGCCAAAATTATAGAGATGCAATAGTTTCAAAATCGAGTTCCTAAAAGTATGAAAGAGGCATGTATTTTTTTTTTTTTAATTTTGCATAGCTTTTGTTTGAAAAATTAGTTTCATGTGATTCAAAGGGCATATTTAATCATAGATATCATTTTTTGATTCTAAAATGGCTCAAAAAAAAATTTGATACACCTATTAAGAAACCAGAAAGCTCTACTATGACACATGAAGAAGAGGAAAAAATGCAACATGATATATCAAAATGTGAGACCAAATGCAAAAATTTTCACTCTCACAAAGGTTAACCAAAAATTAACTAGAAGCTAAGATGGATGGTCTAGAAGAAAAAATAAAAGGAAATAGGTAAATTTTGAAGGATGCTTTAAAAAAAACCATGGAATCTAATTTGGATGGTTTGAATAATTATTTAAAAGCATACATGGAAGGTTTGACAAAGTTGTTAAAAGAAATTCTTCCTAGTGGTGACAAGGTACTCCATGAAAATTAGGATGAGGAAAAAAGGAACATGAAATATGATTTTAGATACTCCAACATTGGATTTAAGACCCACCACATTCCAAAGATAGATGGGAGGAAGTTTCATGGAAAGGATCTCATAACATGCATACTACAGATGGAACAATTTTTTATCTACATCATATGGCACACACACAAAAGGTACCCATTTCATATTTATATTTAGAACAAAATCAATTTATGTGGTATCAATGGTTTTGTTCTTGTAAATTAATTGTCACTTGGAAAAAATTTGCAGAAGAATTGGTAGCACATTATAGGATACAAAGAGAAATATCTTTTTATATAATCGATAAATATCAAACAACATGGATCAATGGTTGAGCACATTGAGTACTTCCAAAGATTAAATATCAAGGTAAATGATTTTCTAGAGGATAATAGAATTGATGTATTCATAGGGACTTTAAAAGATAATATACAACATGAGTTTCACATTTGGGAACGTGATTCATTGGAGAAGGAATTCAAGGTGCAAGGAAAGTTGAAATCAAAATTATGGCAATAAGGAAGTCTACCACTCACAACTATAAATATGGAATTGTTGTTAATCCTAGCCTTCTAAAATATACAAGGTTGAAACTACAACAATTGGGGGAAAAAAGAGCAAAAGGTATTTGATACAATTGTGATAGAAAATACATTAAGGGTCATAAGTGTGTTGAGAAAATTGTACTTTACATAATTGTGAACATGATGAAGAGAAAGAAGTAGAAACATAAACATAAGAGGATATACAACAGCAATCAACTCCAAATAAAGAAGAAATGAATATGGCCATATATTGTAATACATTAGTAGGAATTACCACTCAAACTCTCAAGATAGAAGGATATATCAAGAAAAAAAGGTAATAGTATTGATAGATTATGGTAGTGCCCAATGTTAGAAAAATTATATATTATAGAGAAATGCAACACATAAAATATGTGGAAAACACAAGCACACAAAACACTTAAAACCAGAGAGACACAGATATACGTGCTTCACCTAGTTTGGGCTACATCCACCTTGAACAGCCAGTCCTTCCTTTCTATTATCCAGCAAAATGAAGAGACACAACCTACAACAGATCCTCTGTAATATCCTCTATTCTCTCTCATAGTCTTCCTATCTGTTTCTTGCTCTGAGAATACACATACAATACACAACCGCAATACAATACCCTCATACAACGTAAGGGGTTCCCTTTTAGGGAAAAAAAACCTAAACTAAACATAACTTCTACCGTCAGATCCTCCTCCTAATGAACGACCCAGATTAACTAGAAATTACTATACTTTTACAAGGCAATTTTACATTTGTTTTTAGACTTGGGGGCACTGCCCTCGGACCCCCCAACCGGGGGATCAGGCCCCCCGGACCCCACAGGGGGACAAGCCCCCCACCCCTGCACACCCTCGTTGTAGGGGTGTATAGTTTTCTTGCGGTGTACATCTGGCTAAAAAAAGGATCTCTGAATTAGGATGAAAATCAGGCTCGACACCCAACACCCAAAATTTGATTCATTGCAAGATAGTCAAGGAATTGAATCTCTTTCTACATCTAGCACCAAAGTGTCAAGTGATGGTTGCAAATGGAGGAACTATATATTTCTTGAGGAAATTTCATAATATCAATTTAATCATGGGAGAATATGTATTGAATGGTACTATTATTTCTATTCCAATGGCTAGTATTGATGTTGTATTATGAGTCCAATGGCTACAATATTTGGGAGTAATAGCCTTTATTTTTCAAAAAAAATTATTGAAATTTTCCCGGGAAGGAAAGGAAATTGAATTGAGGGGCATAAAAGGGAAATTAAGGAAGATAATAAGCTCTAATTGCATGAAAAAACTTTTGAAGAAATAGCAGTGAGGAATAATTTTAAAACTATGGTCACTGGATATTCAAACATTGAAATAATCTATTTCTCAATATAGTCAAAGAATATTGGAAAATAATTCGAAAGTATTTGACACTCCCAAAGGCCTACCACATATTTGTGATCATGATCATGCTATTCACTTGATTCCTAGAAGTGTTCTGCCAAACATCATTCCTTATACACATGACTGAAATTGAACACATGATTGTAGAAATGTTAGAGGCAGGTATAACTCAACATAGACAATGTTATTTCTCTGCTCCAATAGTATTGGTACACAAGAAGGATGGATCATGACATATGTATTCGGATTATAGGGAGCTCAATAAGATTTCTATTAAAAAATAAATTTTCCATTCTTGACATTGATGAATTGTTGCATGAGTTACATGGAGAAATTTCCTTCACTAAGATATATATTCGTTTAGGATATCATCAAATTAGTATGAAGACTGAAGACATTCCAAAAAAAAATATTCAGAAGTCATGAAGGTCTTTAAGAATTTTTTTTCATGGATTTTGGCCTAACTAATGGACCTTCCACATTTGAAAGTTTGATTAATTATATTTTCAAACCGTTGGAAAATTTGTGTTAGTATTTGTTGACGATATACTAATCTACAACAAGTATTGGAAGGATCATGTTCAACATTTTGATAGAGTACTCAAACAAATGGAGGAGAAACAATTTTTGCAAAAACCTTCAAATGTTTCTTCCGGGTACAGAAGATGGAATATTTGGGTCATATTGTATCTCAAGAGGGATTTAATGTATATCGTAACAAAAATAAAGCCATCAAGGAATGGAAAATCCCCACAACACTAAAGAATCTTTGAGGATTTCTCATATTAATTGGGCATTATCACATGTTTGGTAACAATTATGGAAAAATAGTAGCACCTCTAAAAACATTATTGAAGAAAGATGCATTTACGTTTACTCCAAAAGTAGCTAAGTCATTTGAACATATTAAATAGGAAATGTGCCAAGCTCCAGTTTTAGCTACTCCAAAATTCACAAAACCATTTATGGTGGAATGTGATGCCTTAGGAAATGAAATTGGTGTTTTTTTAATGCAAGAAGGAAGACCCATTGCTTTTGAAAGTCGCCAAATAAAGGGAAAGTATTTACACAAACCTATATTTGAGAAGGAAACATTGTTAATACTACATTCTCTAAAACAATGATGCTCTTACATAATGGGAAGACAATTCATGGTGGCAATAGATCATGATAGTCTTAAATATTTTTTGGCCAAAATATTATCTTGAAAATAGTAGTAAAAATGGGTCACTAAGATGTTGGGTTGTTGAGTCCCAATTTTTCTCAATTTTGATAGCATTATAAGACATTGTTTTCCCCCCTTTTGAACTATTTTTTGACTCCTAATTACTCCTATTTTTCCATATTACCTATGTTTTGACCAAAAGGTTGTTGTGTGCTCAATGTATGGAAATTATCTTAAAAAGTATCATTTTATCTTGTTCTTAACTATTTCTAGAGGTTAAGCGTTTCCTAATCTAATTATTTACAAATTTCAAGTTTGACTAATTTAACCTCATGCAGAATGATCAATTTTTGAAGAAACTCTGCACTTTCCTGTAGACAACATGTGATCCCTAATTTCCTGCAGACACTTTGTGATTTCCTGTAGCTATGGATTTCCTTCAATCGCCCAGATTTTTTGTAGCAGTATCGACGATTGATTCTGTTCCAGTTAGTCTCAAGAAAAACAATAACATTGGTTTTATTGGGAAATCCCCCTACATGGATGTTTTCCTATTGGTTTCCTTGAAAATGCTATCAAAACCACCGAGATATTAAGTCCTCTTATCGATGGTCATATTAGGGAAAATATCCAACAATGTAACAAAATAATTTTGATCCATGCTTTCAGTCATGGATTAAACTCAGGAGAGCTACTTTTTTTATCCTAATCAATTATTATTAGTCAATAGTTGCAGCAGTATTTTTCCTAATTCAGGCAAGGATATGCCTCTATATTTTTATAAATATTGTTATGTTTCATTTGCAAGGGGGTTGGACATATCATACTTGTATATCATTGTAATAATTTTCTAGATTAATACAAAGTTACATGTTTTGTTGATATTTTTGTGTAAAATCTTTTAATAGTTAAGGGGTTGTGAGTAAGGGAGGGCCCCCTTTGCTCACAACTCCATTAGTTAGAGCTTGTGTTTCTTCGATTATTTTTATGCATTAACAAAGTTATTTGCACAACTATTGTTTCTATTTTATGAATTATAGCAGCACATGTTTAATGGTTAAATGGTGAAGTTTCTTTTATAAATGTGTTTGAAATCATTCAAACAAGTTTTCGTTTATGTGATGGAATGCTGAATTTATTTTTATGGTTTTTTTCTTGGTCCTTTATATTTTTTGATCAAAATTAGAAATCTTAGGAGTTGTATAGGGATGATTAAATCCACTCCATAGCATTTTCTATCATGTGTTGATAGGGAAAAGAGACATTGGAATTGTGTTCCTATGATTCATTTAATCAGAAAATAACTTATTAGTTTGCATATATCTTGCACAATATCTCATAAGCTTACCTACCATTGGTTGATAATTTATGTTTGTTAAATTATAAGTTTATAATTTGCCTCAACATTTTTTCATCATTGCTGGCGAGGTGCTAAGGGATAAGGCTAAAAGTGTTTTAGTATGATTTCTTGTTGTTTGGGATTTTAAGGACTGTGAGAGTCAAATTGGTAAGATGTAGGGCAAGGCCTACACACCTGCAGAGATACGAATTCACCAAAGCCATGTCCTTATTATTTTGTAAGTAGAATTTTTTGAATTTGTTTGCATAATATATGAATAGGGTCCAATATTTCTAAATATTTTTGGTGGTGGTTTGAGCACCAATTCATTCACTAATAAAATGGAAAGAACAAGGAAGTCTACAAGGAACAAGGAAACTAAGGAAGAAGAATTCAAACAAGAGGTTTGTAGTCTTGAAAAGAGCTTGTTTGTTGATCCTAAACATATTAATACTTCAAAAGAATAATATTTTGTTAGAAAATATTATGTGTCTGCCCATTCAGAACCTCCTATTGCAAGGAGGTCAACACCTCTGCTCAATGGTCAACCTGAAGATGAATTTATTGTCAATCCTTTTCAAGAAATAGAGTTATGGACCATTGGTTTTGAATAATCTATAGTTTACAAGGGTCCTACTCTCTCTTAGTTTGATATGGCCCATCTAGCGGGTACTGGTAACATACATGGACACTATAATGACAATTAAGAACAATTGGTCACATTTGAATTTCCTATCAAGGAGACTGGTGGAGCTACTCAGATGAAAAAACATTCCACCTTCAACCTTGCCTAATGTGTGTGGTGTCTCTAGTGAAGATATTGATTCCTTATTATTCTAATTTGATGTGTTATGCATAGTCTATGACTATTCTTCCAATGCTCAGAAGATCAAGTTGTTTCCTACTACATTAAAGGATGTAAACCTCGGGTAGTTTATGGGGTTGGGCTCAAACTCCATTGTAACCTAGGATGAAATGAGGAAGGTATTATTGAAGAAGTATCAAGATTATTGTAAAACTAGCGACCTCAGAGAAGACATTTTTGGCATGACTCATAAGGAAGGGGATGTCTTGAGGACATGGTGGAGATATTTCAATACAATATGCAGAGATATAGGATGAATCAACAGAGAAAATATACTAAGAGAAAAAACTTTCTAAGGGAAATCACATTGGAATTTCTGGATATTTTGAAGTTGATGGGAGGAGGTGATATTTCGAAACATGATGTGTGTGAGTTGTGTCAACAATATTGAAGGGGAAATTCAAAAATTTGAGGAGGATCAATAGATAATTCTTCCAGGATTGTAAAACCAGTTGTCGGAGATGGAGTAATAAGAGCTTAAATGGGTAATTTATTTGAAAATTTTAAGACTGATATTTTTAGCACTTTGTCTTCACAATTGGATGTTTTTTGGCCTAAGAAGAAACAAGAGGAATTGGTGAAAGACCTAGATGTGTTCTACTCCAAATGTAGGAAGAAACATGCCTTAAGGGAATGTCCTGCAGACAATATAGAGGTATGTCAAATTTCTTAAGTTAAGCTTTCTACTGATCAATGTCCTTATCTTCCCAAGATTAAAGCGACATATCTAGTAGCTCAGGGAGACATCAATGAAATCTATGCAATGGAACCTCATAAACCATGAAAACCACATCCTACATGTATGTCATAACAAAATCTTCAAATTCCTTATACTCAAAATGAAATGTGGATATACTGATGCCCTGGTAGCCCTGGCCTCCACAACATCCTTCACCATAGCCCATACCGCAACAAATGGTTCAACCACAACAAAAACAGATTCAGTTTCCTATCCCACCAAATCAGCCTCTTCTCACATAGCTTCCTGCCCAGAGAGTATCTAACCTTAACAGTAAAACCATCCAATCTTCTCACAATATTGGAGTGGTCACTTATCCCTTGTTTCATACTTACTGTATTGCACCACAACCTCTGAAGAAAATTTATGTTCCTTTTCTACATGAATTTCTTGTGTCATTGTAGTGAATTAAATAAAATAGAGAAAAGTGGTGACTCAACCAAGAAAAATTGAAAATATTATAGAGGAAGGAACTATGGACATACCTCAAGTAGAAAACATACCTTAACCAATAGAACAGAGCACTTCAAAGTCACAAAAACCTTCCTTTTCTCATACCGTCCAACCTCCTTTTCCATAGAGGTTGGAGATGAAAATAAAAAAACCCAAATTCGATCTTGTGTTTGAACTTGTAATATTCCTTTTTCAGGACTGCTCATGAATCATGCATTAAAAATGCATTCCCAGCAACATATACAATAAAATAGTGAGATCATCACTTGGATCCCATGGATACATCTAAGTAGCATATAAATACAATAGGATATTAGAAAGAAATGGCACTAGGTTGGTTAAACAGACCTCCCATAGTAGTGTAGGTGAAAATGACTAAAAATCCCAAAAATGCATTTTACCGGAGTTGTTGCATCAATGGACTGCGCAGTCTAAAGAGGGTTTTAACATAAAAACATGGGAAAAAATATATATCTACTCATATATTAATGAATAATTCTAAAGTACAAAGATCTAGTCTCCTCATACAAAATACAAGAGAACCCAGCAAGGGTTTCTTGTCAAACACTTTGCATACAAAATGTGATATTTAGTAATTTACTAAATCACCACTAAAACAATGAAGCACATGATTTTACAAGGCTGAAATATGCCTGATATTATGTATAACCCTCAAGGTATTCCTCCCATGAAAGGATGAACCTCTCAATCACAAGGAAACTTAGCAACGGATCCGCCAAACCATGCAATGAACATTGCCTCCAAAATAATGCATTCCCTAACAGAAATAGCGCTGGGAATGTATGGGAAATGTGTGATATGATACCACAGATATGAAATAAGCTCTGGAGCTGTCCAAACAGATCTCTCAAGTGAATTAAACCCTCCTCCAATGAGAAACTAGCTTAGAAGTTGGGATTCCAATCCCTTCCACTGTTGCACCCAACAACACAGCACAATCTCCAGAAAAGCTGTGATGATGAAGATGGTTGAATCTTGTTTTTAAAACCTGATGTGGAATGATTAATTAAAACTCTCCCAATGAGGCTCCTCAAAGGAAAAAGGTGGGATTCCCGCCCGGGAACATCCAGTGCTAAACAACACTGCAACTTTGCTAAGCACCAAAGTAGCAACAAGTCTTGCTAGACAAGAATAATAAACTAGAACATATATAATAATGTTTCCATCCTCTTCCTTATATAAGAAATGAGTTTTCTTGCCCTTCGCCCCACTCAATTAGGTTACTTCTAACCCAAGTTACATCTCCGTCCAAAATTGTGTTGTTCATCCATGGATTCCTCCTCCACTAAAACTGTGATGTTGACTTAGTCAAAGCAGCTTGAATTTAATGCCATTCACACATGCAGGTGTCTTAATGAGGTATAAATATTGTCACCTTTCACATTTGGAGTATTTTATTCCTCCTTGGGAGACTTATGGGATTTTCTTCCCATTTATTCACTGACTAGAGTTGCTGCTAACTCTAATGTTCCATTTAGCTTGGAGGCTAAAATTTTGGAACATTACAGTCCTCCCCTCGAACATATTTGCTTGCCCTCGAAAATATTTGGTTTCCCTAAATAAAATACATAAGGAGACCAAAATATCTCCCCTCTTCCTCATGTGTCCTCCATCAATATCCTCCATCACTACATGAAGAGAATCTGCAAATATACTGTCATCCAATGCTTCCTCCCAAGTGTGAAAAACCAAAGTGTCTGCATCAATCAAAGGTGGAAAGTGTGAATGGAAACCTTTTAGTTCTCCCATGGCCTCCACAAAGTAGGAGTGATGGTAATCATGGTGAATGAGTGCCTCCCTCACCCATGCTATCATACAAATGAAGTGAGTCACCCTCCAACATGGTAACTCATGGAAAGTCTCCTCCACCTTGTGCTCCTGAAATGTAGGTGGGCTGAATGAATGTACATGATAGGCGAGAGGGCCTATCCCACGGTGTCCTCCTCTCCACTTATGATAAGTGTAGAAGGCATGCTGATCTTGGGCTACAACATGATTGCCCTCCAATGGTAAGAAGATGATTGAGCCTCCAAGGACTCTCCCTCCAAAGTCATGAGAGATGTCAACCCAAACCATTGCATCCAAGATCATGGCACATCATCACCATTTGGCCTCCAAATCAGAAAATTGCTGAAATTTAGGTGCAATTTTGGATGGTACCAAAGGTTCTCCAAGTGGATATTACCTAGTCTTCCCAACTGTTGTTTGAGAATTTCATATGGCAAGTGGTCCTACAACAAGTTACAAGCTCTATATGTTTCTTCTCCCAACATGGGGAAGTAAGCATCAATATATATCAGCTATACATAGATAAAATAATAATACACTTGCCCAAGGTCATGTATATATGTGCTACTATCATCATAAACATTGGCCCTAAAGTGACCATGAAACCCAAAAATACTCTTGCTCTTTTGAGGAGCAATGCACTGTTCAAACATGGTGGAAAAGTACAAATACTCAATGGAGTAATAAACAAGTATAGAAATGCATTCCCTACCATACATAGTGAGTTGGATAAAAGTGAGGTCCATGTATAATCTCCCCCATGAGGATTCCCTCACAAAAATATGCAAGAAGAAATAATTCATCTTCTCCTTGGAGTATTCCATCCATAAGAACATACTCCTATGTAACAGCGCTGTAGGCCTTTGTGATAAGGCTCCATTACTTCTCCATTAGATAGTCCACATGCAAAAGCTATCCACCATCATGTTGCTAAGTGAGAAGATATTCTTCCAACATGGAAGTCTCTCATGATCCTTCAATGCTGAAGGGTAGCCTCCTTGCACCATGAATGTGCCTTCCTTCTCTTTAGAAATATCATGAAAAGTATGGGAAGAATTTTTTCCATACTCTCCCAAGTGCAACCATAGCAACAACAACTTTTGTTGCTACCTCATCTCTCCATCATACAAGCCATAGATTAAGGTCCGGAAGGTCAACTTGTATGATGCCCCATAGCAACAAGTCTTCTACTGTTCTATCATATGGGTGCCATTCCATCTAATTGGTTTCTCTCCCCACACAAAGGTTCCCTTGAAAAAAAACACATCAGAAATACATGGAAGCAAGATACAATAAAAACAAGTTTCCAAAGGACAACCACAGAGTTAATCATGGTCCCTCTCATGGAACCAACGCAGTGCATCATTGGCCTACATCAAAATAAGAAATAACAAGTGCTTTTCCAGCCACTTTTTTGCTGCCACAGTCATCTCATAAGATGAAAACATGAAGTTACAATATGGTGTTATTGGTGCACACCAAGAGACATATGGCTTCCCCCAAAACTCATAAAAAAGATATCCAAGATCAATGCTACAAGTGGCTGCATGTACATCATCATACAATATGCAAGAAGAAGCAACTCCTCTTGATATAGCATGCTTCTCAAATAAGGAAAAGAATTACAATACAAACTGTAAAATGATACCTCCTCCATCATGTACTTGAGGTCTTGAGCTGAAATGGCTCCACTAGAAATTCTCCCTTACCCTCAATGAGTAGGAAGGTGGCTGTGACATCCTATCTATCACCATCTGGGCTATGCATCTCTCCATATGCTGAAATATGTCATGCTGAATGCCCTCCCAAGTGAACTCCTCCATCAACTAGAAATATGCATCAAAAGAGAAGTCCTCATGTGTTGCATGTAACAATTTATCCTTGAGACTAGAAGCTCTATTCAAGAAGACTCTGCCCTGTAAATAGATGACTACATCATCCATCATGTATCTATCATCTCCATCCAGGTCATCAAAGATCATGCATGCACCAAGATCCTTGGAGTACTCTACCAAAAACTAAGACCTCCAATAAGGATTAATCCTCCTCAAAGACAGTGCTTGTGATCTGGCATGTGAAGCTCTCCTCATGCTGCTGCCTGCTACTTTGACATCCCCCATGCCAAAGTCTTCCCCCAAAATCTTCACCTCTCCAAAATCCAAGAGTGGTGAACCCAAAGACAAGATATCTCTCATCAAATATAGATCAGGTGGCCTCCCAGGTGGAATTCCTCCACGTAGTGAGACATCAATGTCAAGAGTAGACTGCTCATGTGGTTGGGAAACCTTTCCCTTGCTCTCATAGTGCAATACAGTCTACCTCCTCTTTGCACTAGCTTTCTGAAATAGGGAAGGGTCTGTGCTCCTCATTAACTGATGATGCTCTTCCTCCCTACCTCCTCCTTCCAGCTGCAATGCTGCACAATCATGCTGCTCACTGATTGTGCTTGGACCTCTATGTATGAGATCCTGGGGAACTTCTTCTAAGGATACAAGAATCCCTCTTGTTGAAGCATTTTCTCCTCCCTCCTCTGCATGAGGCACTGGGTGTGCTCTAGATGTGACAATGTTGTTTCCCTCTTCTTCATCAATGTGTGTAAGCAACATCTCAACAATTGGACCCCTTTTTGAAAAAGTGATCCCCATGCCTTCTTGTTCAAGAATATGAACTGGGGGTTTTGCTTCTGAAAATGTGTAATGAAAGACATCATCTCCTCCCAGGGATTTTTGAAATGGATTTTCCTCCATCACATGCAAGGGTTTTATTCTCTCAAGTTTTCCTTGCTCATGTGTCTTAGGAAGTTTTTCACCAAACCTCTCTATCAATGTTTTTATGAATCTTGCATAAGAGAAAGTGTTGGCATTATTTAAAGAATAAGATTCAAAAATCCACCATGCATGAGCCTTAGCTCTGAAATGCATCACTGTAACTCTGATGGCTTCATCTTTGGAAATGTGGTGCAGCTGCAAATAGGAATCTAGCTACTTCACCCAAGCTCTAGCTAAACATGTAGGTGATTCAGAAAAAGTAGATAGATGAAATCTCTCTACATCCTGTTGCTTGATCTTCTCCACTTGGATCTTGCAAAACATTTGGAAATTAGTATGGTCTCTAAAACTCTTAGTTTGAGATTCATACTCCTGAAACAAATCACTAAGACTTCTCCTCTTAGGCATTTTTCCTCCTCCCATCCACCTCAGGATAGCTCTGGGAACTTGACTGTGCTATGCATCATGGAGTGTATCTGCATGCTCACACTCACCATGTGAAAATCTAGGTTCAGCTCTAGATTCAACCTCCTTTGGAGATCCCATCTCGAATCTCATTTTCTTTAGCTCTCCCTGAAAGCTCTGCATAGATTTTGGAAGAAGCTTTGTAAGCTTCTCTTCATTTATCCTTTCACATACTAAAGCTTCATGGCTTTTTTCCATCTCTCCTTCCTCTAATATCTAGATCTCATAGGCTGAGCCAGAGATCATGCTTTGATACCACTGTAATATTCCTTTTTCAAGACTGCTCATGAATCATGCATTAAAAACACATTCCCAACAACATATACAATAAAATAGCGAAATAATCACTTGGATCCCATGGATAAATCTAGGTAACATATAAATAAAATAAGAGATCAGAAAGAAATGGAAGTAGGTGGGTTAAATGGATCTCCCACACTAGTGTAGCTGAAAATGACTAAAAACCCCAGAACTGCATTTTACCGAAGTTGTTGCATCAATTGAATGCATAGTTTAAAGAGGGTTTTAACATCAAAACATGGGAGAAAAATATATCTACTAATATATTAATGAATAATGCTGAAGTACACAGATATAGTCTCCTCATACAAAATACAAGACAACCCAGCAAGGGTTTCTTGTCAAATAGTCTTCATACAAAATGTGATATTCAGTAATTTACTGAATCACCACTGCAAAACTGAAGCACATGAGTGTACAAGGCTGAAATATGTTTGATATTATGTAGATCCATCAAGGGATTCCTCCCATGAAAGAATGAACCTCTCAATCACAAGGAAACTCGGCAACGAAGCCATCAAACCATGCAATGAACACTTCCTCCAAAATAATGCATTCCCTAGCAGAAAAAGCACTAGGAATGTATGGGAAATGTGTGTTTTGATACCTCAGATCTGAATTAAGCTCTGGAGGTCTCCAAACAGATATCTCATGTGAAGGAAACCCTCCTCCAATGAGAAACTAGCTTAGAAGCCAGGATTCCAATCCCTTCCACTACTGCACCCAGCAACACTACACAATCTCCGACAAAGTTGTGCTGATGAAGATGGCTGAAGCTTGGCCTAAAAAAATGATGTGGAATGATGAATGAAAACTCTTCCAGTGAAGCTCCTCAAAGGAAAGAGGTGGGATTCCCACCCGCGAACACCCAGTGCTAAACAACACTGCAGCTTTGCTAAGCAGCAAAGCAGCAACAAGTCTTGGCAGAAAAGAATAATAAATGAGAACATGTATAAAAATGCTGCCATACTCTTCCTTATATAAGACATGAGTTTTATTTTCCTTTTCCCCACTCAATTAGATTACTTCCAACCTGTTGTGACCAGCAACAACCCCCCTTTTATTTAATATTAGTAATAATACTAAATAAATGAGGACCCTTAGTTAAAAATCCAAAAAATCAATTAGGATTTGTTTGCCTTTTCAAATAAAACTTTCTATCATAAACCTATAGAAATCCCTTAGAAATAATATTAAGAAACACTTAAGTTTATGATAGATTATAATAAAATTGCTCTTTAAACAAGATAGCGCATCCATAACAAAATGGTATATATCTTTTATAAAACGCATTGGTCGCAGATCGCATAGCGCAGAAAACAGAAATGATTAATGAATATCTTTTGCGCTCTTTTCAATTATGCGCTTTTGCGATTTTGCGATATGCGCTTTTGCGATTTTGCGATATGCGCTTTTGCGCTATTGCGCAATTTCCGCTTTTGCGCTATTTTCATAACTGCGATGACTTCATTTTGCGATATTGCGACATTGCGATATTGCGATATTGTGTAGAAAATCGCAGATCGCAATGTCGCAGATTCAGGTAGGCACGCTATCCCAAGGCAATCTTCCCATATGTCAAATATGTTATGCGCTTTAATGATTAAATTCAATGATTGGATTGATTATTAATGGTAAATGAGATTGTGTTTGGATTGAAAGTCGTTTCATAATTAAAATATTATATTTCATCCGCTTTCACATTTAAAACAGTCTCATCACCTTTCTTATACCATTACTCTCATTTACTCGTAAAACGCAGGCACGAAGGAGAAAACGTCTATACAAAGCTTCCACTAAACACTATGGGTAAGAAGGAGAAGAGCTCAAATTATGAAAACAAAGAAATGGCTTCGCTCTATGCAGACACTGCCTGTAATAAGGATGCCGGTATATCCACTTGGGAAGGAACGTATAATCTGTTAGAAGAAGAAAATCCTGTGGTGATAAAAGTTGCAGCTACAACAGTTTCCAAGAATACGTCTGAAGCAACCCTTAGAGACTTGGCTTGCTCATTTCTGCATAGAATAGCAGCAAGGCCAAGGATTCTCCCATATACAGACATGGTGAGATGGGTGCTGGATAGCACCGATATTTCAGACACACAATTCAGAACTCCATCTGAAGAGCTAATCGGGTCATTCACCATAGAAGATCTGAGATTAATGTATAAGTTGCCAGAACCTCAGGCGACTTACAACAAACAATTCATGGAAGATTTTTCCAGAGAACATGCAAATTTGGCAGAATGCACAAAGGAGTGGACCAAAAGAAGTGAACCATTGAAGAAAAATAAACAAGGTATGTACAGCACGGGTTCACTTACCTCTCCTTATTGTTTCACTGCTGCCATGTTATGCAGGCTTTTTGGAAAGCCTGACATAAATATGATCTTACTCGAATGGCTTCCTTTGTTGAATGCGGCTGTTAATTCTACAATTGTAGACTGGGCCAAAATCCTATCTGATAATTTGACCACTGCTATTTTTCACTACCGGTCTAAACGAAATGTTTCTCAGCGGGTTTATCCGCCTTTTTATTTATCTGCTTATGTCATGGACACCATCTGCTATGTCTCTAAATTCCCTGTGATGGGCTGGAAATGGACTATCCAAGATCCTTTGCCCATTCATGTGTACCATAAAGAACTATGGGAGTCTAATTTTGTCCCCCATTTTTACCAAATTTGTCATGGAATAATGCTGCCATTGTACAGAACATTGTATAACAAGGATGCCCCAAGGTTATCCTCAGAAACAAAGGTTGATATTCTCCCCGTCGCGAGATGGTTTGGAGAAGAATTGTTCACTTATATTAGGGTTTTTGGAAGTTATGCTTCTCCCCATGTGTTACCCCTATATGTTCTAGATAGACTTGTAACTCGGGAAATTTCTTATCAGACCTGTGGCCAGGGAGGTATAACAAAAGATTTAAAAGAGAAGAAAAAGGGAATTTGGCCAAAATTTCCCGTAAAATGTGGAACATTTTCACTTTTTGATATTGGTCATGCATTTCAAGAGATAGGCAACGTTACATGCCTACAGCTGTTCAAATTTTCGAGAAGGTTATTCGACCCAAATGATATTGTTAAGAATTTTACCAATGCAATCAAAGTAAGGGAATTTTCTGGGGAACATAATCTTTTTGATGATATGTTCCAAGCAAGAAATTCATTCAAAGAAGTTTTGAATTCAGCTCAAGCGCAGCTATCTCCAGAGGAATTTCAGGAATTCAAGCTTTACAGAGAAAGAAGACTAATTCCTATTCCTTTGGATAATCTACGCTTAGAGCCCGCAAGGGAGAAAACTCCTAGTGTTAGTCTTAACGAAAGTTCAAGTACAGGTAAATCTAAATCAAAATCTAACAGAGATTCTGAACACTCCAATAAGTCTAAAGAAAAGGAAGATAAAATGAAAGAATCCATTAAAGATTCTGCACAATCAAAAGAACTTACTCAATAGCAAATTTTGACTTCTCAATAGACAAATCCTCCTCCAACCAATGTACAACAACAGCCAGTCACCATTGAGTTAGACAAAGAATGGGAAACCTTTAACCAATTGATTAATGTAGAAGGACAGAATGTAGAGACCCCTGTCTAGACAACCAAAGTTTTGAACACAGGAACAAGCAGCACAGTCATAGTGATAGAGCACATACCAATCACACCCTCCTCTGAAATTGTATTTAATGTAGAGGACATTCCTCCTCTGGATGTATTATACAGCCCAAAATACAAAGCAGTAGTGAAGAGACATAGGAAAAAGAGAAAAATAGAAAGTGCAATTGCTACTAAAGCAGAACAAGTAGATGTTTTGTGGAAAGATCCTGCCACAGAACCTACTCATTATCTCACTAAGTTATCTCAAATAACAGGAGCTTATGCTTCTGCAACAATTGATAAAGCATTTGAGATACAACTTTTGTTGAATTAAAAAGAAGAACAGGTGAAAGCTCTGCAACAGCAATTGCAACAGGTACAGGCCAATAAGGAAGCACAATTGAAACTTGAAGAGTTATAACAACAACTTCAAGAAATGCAAATAGGACATCAAAAAAGCTTGGCTGATAAAGAAAAACAAATACAGATTATCCAAGATCAGCATAAAGATGATCCTAAGCTTCCAGAATTCATTTCAGAAACCATCTCTTTGAATAATCAACTACTGCAACAAGAGGAAGTTTTCTGCCAAAAAATCTTGCAATGGAATTCTTTGTGCAAAGAGAGCGATAAAATCACAAATCATGTCATAGATTTACGAAATGATTATGATTTGATTAATGAAAAGATCAATGATTATTTGGCATGGCAAAAGACAGAAGAAGGCAGAAAAGCTGGTGCACCCATCGTTAATGAAAACCATAAAGAAATACTGTTCAATAACTGGGATGCACAAATTAGAAGGGCAGAAAAGGCAGCAGAGGAGGCGGCTATAGTAGCAAACACTCTCACTGATTGTGTAAATGAAAATTTACACAAAGCTAATTTGATCCAGAAACTGTTCCAGGATATCTCCCACAGCCAAATCAATTGCAAACAGAATGGAGGCAAAAGGCAGAAGAAAGAGCAAAATCCATCCAAGGGCTGACAAGATTGAATTGGGACTCATACTGGATGTACTTGGTGAAGCCACACAGTCAGCATAGTGTGCTTAATTGTATCATCAATGCTATAGAGAATATTGCTCCTACGCTTGTCGACTCTGTCTTTTCAGGACAGTTGAATTCTGAAGTCGGTCAACTGCATCTTCTCAAACCTATGCTAGATGCCTGCAAGTTTAAAGATCAAATGCATAGATAGATAGATTTATTTTTAATTTCACTGTATTTTAGCCTAGGAAAAGGACGGTCATTGAACGGAATCCTTAATTTTTGTAATAAACTATTTTTAGAGTTAGTTAAGTAGTATTTAAACCCCTCTCATGCATTTAGAGAGGGGTCCTGGATCTTAATATTTTTGGACTTGGAGATTGCATTTCTGTACTCCATTGTCTTATATATTTTTAAAAAGGATCACATATGATGATTTTCATGCGGAATTATCTTTGAAGTGTTGCATTTCTGTACCTTGGAATTTGATTTTGCATCATAGTTACTGGATAGAGTATCAGATTGCATTTGAAAGTCCTCAAGATGAACAAGGTATTTCTATCTGTTCACCGTTGATTTCTTTTGTCTTATGATATTCGTTTTAAAATTGCTATCATTTATATGTATATTTGTTTTCACAACGCTTCCTTTTATATATCATTTCTGAGTATAATTGAAACGTTATTTTTCATAATTACATGTAGATGGTATACAATGATGAATGTAATATGCTAATACAACTCTGTTTAATTTCTTAAACAGAGTTATCTTTATTTGTTTCTGCACATTTCAATTTATAATAATAATACATTTTCATGGTTATTGTTGTATTGGAACAATATTAAGTTGTATTCATATATAATTACCCGGGTTAGTGTTAGAATTTCTTTATCAGTATTTAGCTTAAATTAGATAGTTTTGTTTCAGTTAATTTAGTCCCATTTCCACCCATCCAATCCAAATCCATTTATTTACAAGGAAACTGATCCTTTAAATCCAGTTGGAGCCACCATACCAAACGGAGAAGAAGCTGTCTTAAGGTCCCGACCTGGTGGTTTTCCCCGATGTTTGAAGCAGAGATTTTGTAGGCTTCAACATTTTTGGTGCTAGAAGGAGGGCCTGAGCTATGAATGGCAAGTAAATCTTTATCCAAAAGCCATTCTTAGAGCAAAACACCCTCATTAACTTCTTCAATTTCTTCTGAAATTCAAAATCCTAGAGAAGAAATTGCAAAAAATATTCAAACACCCACTACCAAAATCTCAAAGCATTCAGACAAACAACATCCTGAGTTTCTCGAAGTTCAAGATCTAATTCATAAATTGAAAGGATTCTCATTATCTCTTGAATAATCTGAAATATTTGAAGGTAGTGTAACTTCAAAATTTGTGTCTTCCAAACCCCTTACTAGGCTTCAAAGTGAAAAACTTGGTATTTCTCCGAAAGAATTCCCTTTACCTAGTAGAGTCAAGACAAGAAAAACATAATCAGAATCAGTAAGTAATATAAGTTCAACCTCTAATATTCAAATATCTGTTTCTGAAATCCCAACTCAACAAAGTACAGTTGTTTCCATATCATCTCCACAAACATCTTCTCCTCAATCCTCATCAATCTCAACATCATCTATTCCAGCCACTTCTATTCAAATACCACCAGTTTCTACTATTCCTCCAATAGTCGTCCCAATAATGGCACAGAGACCATGGTCTACTCCAGGGGCAGTCAACATGGCTGCACCTTTACATGATTTACGAGACAATCCTAGAAAATGGCTTCCAAAGTTTAGCCCAGATCTTAACATTCAAGCTGAAGAACATATCAATAACTTTATGCTGGCTATTAATTTGAATGGAGTCATACATGAAGATGTTGTAGTTATATTATTCCCATATACTCTTCAGGGAGTAGCAGGATCATGGAATTTTTCATTACCATCAGGATCTATAACAAGTTGGGACATTTTTGCAGATCATTTTTTCACCAAATTTGGAGATGACCGATCAATTGCAACTTTACTCAATGATCTCTCAAATTTTAAGATAGAGCCCAAGGAACCCATTAAAGAATTCAATGCTAGATTCAACAAACTCTTGAAAAAAATTCATACAGATTCACAACCCAGTGAGCAAGTCAGAATTGAATGGTATATAACTGCTTTACCCTCAAACATATCAATTTTCGTAGACAAAGCTGCAAAGCCTACATTAGCTGAGAATATGAAAGAAGCTATTGCAGTGGAAAAACGTATTACTTCTTTGGAAAAGAAAAATGCTATCGAGGAAAGGAAATCAAAGAAAGTCAGCTTCAAAGATGATTCAAAGAAAAAGGCCAAAGATCCATACGGCATGGAAGGTTTATAGAAAGTTCTTAAAACCATGTCAAAGGAAATGTTTGAAATTAAAAAACAAGTGGCTGAAACTTCTACCAAGAAACCATTCCGAAATTTCAGAAGAAACCAAGTTGAATCTAAACCTCCTAGTGCAATCTCTAATGCAGAATCAGAAGAAGAGGAAGAAGAAGAAGATACATCTATAGTATCAGATCAAGAATATTAAATGAAGAAATAGCTGAATTGAATGGAATGTGGGATTTTATTCTCCCTAATTATGATAGTGAAGAAGCTATGCCTATAAGTACTAGGAGTAAATCTACAGTAGAACCAGTGCAAACAGTTCCTAAAAAGAAAATTACAACTTCAAGTACCAAAGACAAACCCACTGTGAAGAAAACTTCTCCATCACCTACTCAAAATCAGCCATCTTCTTCTAATCCACTCACATCAACAACGAAAACTTTAGTAGTGTCAGATCCTATGGAATACAACATTGTCGAAGACATGAAAAATATCAAAGCCAACATTTCCTTACATGAACTCAGCAAACTAAAAAACCAGAAAAAATTGCTATTGAAAGAATTAAATGCTACACCAATTGCTCCTTTACCAAGCGGTGTAGTTGCAAAAGCAGCGAGAGGAACTGGTAAGCCACCAGATAAGGTAGATGCTACTGATACTGTGCTCATTGGGGAAAAGTCAAATTCTCAAACTCCTCCTTTTATTTTGACTTATGAGATGTACAATAAAAATCTGCACAACTGTTTGATTGATTCTATAGCTTCCTCCAATATAATGCCTACTTTTGTCTGTGCCAAATTGAATATTGAACCACAAAAATCAGCAGTTCATATCGTCCAATTGGATCACTCTAAAGTTCAAGTTGTAGGAGAAATCAATTCAGTCACTATCAGATTAGCTTTCGATCCTAGGATTGTCCAAAGAATTGATATTTTGATTGCTGATATTCCTGAATTCTATGGATTAATCTTGAGCAGGGACTGGTCTGCGAAACTTAACGGTTATATCTCAACTGATTATTCACACATGTGGCTTCCCTACAAAGGGAAACCAAATCAAATCAAAATTGAACGAGAAAAACATATGATGCACACTTTCACTGAATTTGAAGAACCTAATGAACCTGTTGCATTCAACAACAATATTCTTGGAGGTTATTCTGCTGACTCATTTCTTGGAAATTTCAAAGCTCCTCAATCACCTTTTTCTGTAAATACTTTTGTTTCTCAGATAGAAAATTTTTCACAATCTGAGTCTTCCAGAATTGTAAATATTTCTGATCTAATTGTAGATAAGCCAATAGACAAATCTTTATTTTGGTCGTTATATTTTGATGGATCAAAGTCTAGTGATGGAGCTGGAGCTGGATGCATCTTAATTGATCCAATGGGGAGAAAACCATGCTGTCATGTAGATTAGAATTTGAGTGTACTAACAATACCGCAGAATATGAAGCCTTGGTTCAAGGAATTTATAAAGCTATAGGGTTAGATGTTAAATACTTGAAAGTCTTTGGTGATTCTGAAATTGTCATTAAACAAGTTAGGAATACTATTCATTGCCTTTCAGGACATCTTAAACACTATCAAACCCTAGTGCAAGACCTCACCACTCATTTTTTAGCATTCAATATTTCTCCTATTCCTAGGAATCAGAATACATCAGCTGACTTGTTAGCTAATGTTGCATCTAAACTCCTACCCGCTGAAGATTGCAGTCCTGATAGGTTTTATGTAGAATTGATTTTTCGTCCATCTGTCCCAGATAATGTTACAAATTGGAGAGTATTCTATCATGATCAAGATATTCTAAATTTCATGACCTCAGAGAAATCATATGATGAGCAAATTATTGACAAAGATGATCATGATTTACAAATTGCTTCAAAAGGTAATGAAAACCCCATTCCAAAATCTGTTGTTAAATTAGAGGATTTATATGACATTAAAGACAGATTCAAGAAAGTCACTAATACGAAACTTCAAAGTTCCACTTTGAAGTTTGAATTAGTAAATATTGGTTCTGATTCCAAACCTCAAAACGTTAATTTAGGACTCAATTTAACACCAGAGGAAAGGAATGCATTCATTAAACTGCTGAACAAGTATAAAAACGTTTTTGCTTGGAATTATGGTGATCTAAAAACGTATAATACTTCGGTTATTAAACACACGATTCCAATGCTTCCTGATATTAAACCTGTTCAAAAGAAGTTGAGAAAGATCCATCCAAATCTCGAAAGTCAAATTAAATCAGAACTTAATAAAATTTTGAAAGCCAAAATCATTTTTCCAGTCAGGCACTCTAATTGGGTTTCCAATATGGTACCTGTAAGGAAGAAGAATGGTGATATAAGAATCTGTATTGATTTCAGAAATTTAAATAAGGCATGTTTAAAAGACAATTTCCCATTGCCAACCATGGAACAGATACTTCAAAAGGTAGCTGGTTCTGAACTTATGTCTTTTCTCGATGGATTTTCAGACTATAATCAAGTTTTAGTTCATCCAGATGATAGATTGAAAACAAATTTCAGAACAAAATGGGGAACTTATGCTTATCAGAAAATGCCTTTTGGTCTAATAAATGTAGGAGCAACTTTTCAAAGAGCCATGGATATAGAATTCAAAGGTCTGATCAATAAATCAGTTGTTTTTTATCTTGATGACATAACAATATTTTCAAAAAATAGAGCCAATCATCTACATGATTTAAAACCAATATTTGAAAGATGTAGAAGGTTTGGTATCTCCTTAGATCCAAAGAAATCTTTCTTTGCTTTAGATGAAGGAAAACTCTTAGGATTTTTTGTGTCAAAAGATGGTATATATATTGATCTAGATAGAGTGAAAGAAATTTTTGATATTTCTTTACCACATAACAAAAAATCCATGCAATCATTTCTTGGACAGATCAATTTTGTTAAAAGATTTATTCCTGATTTTTCTTTAATTTTTTTACCTATGAAAAATATGATCAAGAAGAATTCAATATTCAAATGGGCACATAAAGAAAAAGAAGCTTTTGATTCAATCAAACAAGCGATCATTAATGCACCAGCATTGAATACCCCGGATTTTTCTAAAGATTTTACTTTGTATACTATGGCCACTGAAACATCCTATGCAGCCGTTTTAACACAACTCAATGATCAAGAAATCGAAGCACCCATTTCTTTCTTTAGCTCAAATCTGCAAGGAGCTGAGCTTAATTATTCCGATGTTGAAAAACAAGCATTTACTGTGTTTAAATCAATCAAACATTTCAGACATTTTCTCTTGAAAACACATACAAAAATCATTGTCCCATTCTCTGCAATGAGACAATTATTAATTCAAAAAGAAGTAGGAGAAAAGAGAGCTAACTGGGTAACATCCTTGCAAGAATATGATATTGATATTAAACCAGCTAAGATTTTTAGAGGACAGGGTTTTTACAGATTATTGGCAGGAGCTCATAATATACCAGAAAATCAAGATTCAAATCAAGATATTCGAGTAAGTCAGATCAATGTTACAAATTCCGGATCTCAGTATGCTTATCTTATCTATTACTTGAAAAATGGGTATGCTCCTTCTAATATCAGCTATAAGAGTAAACGTGCTTTAAGGTTAAAGGCTATTAAATATGAGATCATTGATAATGTGTTATTTAGAAAAAATTATGATTCAATTTTATTAAGATGTCTTGAAAAGATTGAAGCTGAAAAGGTTTTGCAGGAATTGCATGATGGACCAGCAGGAGGTCATTTTGGAGGTGATACCACAGCTCACAAAATAATTCATGCTGGTTATTACTGGCCTACCCTTTTTAAAGATACGCATGATTACGTAAGGAAGTGCCGAATTTGTCAAATTGCAAGTGGAAGACAAAGGAAACCAACTTTTCCTTTGCAACCAATAACTATTGAGCAACCATTCGAAAAATGGGGGCTTGATATTATTGGTGAGATAGTACCTCATTCTTCCAAACAGCACAAGTACATCCTTACTGCAACTGATTACTTTACAAAATGGGTAGAGGAAATCCCGTTGAAGGTAGCCAATTCTGATGCAATTATTGATTTCATAGATCAATTCATCATAACCAGGTTTGGTGTACCTAACTCTCTTGTCTTTGATAATGCATCTTACTTCTCTGGAAATAGTTTAATTAAATTTGCAGTCAAAAGAGTTTTTAAATTAAAATATTCAGCAAATTATTATCCACAAGGTAATGGTTTGGCTGAATCCACTAATAAAAACCTTATCAAAATCATTAAAAGGACCGTTGATCAAAATCAAAAGAATTGGCACAAATATTTAATATTTGCGTTATGGGCTGATCGTATCACTAAAAAAGCTTCAATAGGGATTTCACCTTTCAATATGGTTTATGGAAAAGAAGCTGTGATACCATCAAATTTAACTCTTCCATCATTATCCCTCGTGTAGTTTATTGAAGAAAATCCTTCTTCATCTATTCAACTGAGATATGATCAAATCCTTAAATTAGAGGAAGATAGGGATAAAGCAAAAATTACTCATGAAAAACATCAACAGCTTGTAAAATCTTCTTTTGATGCAAGTTCTACCGACTCAAAAATTTTGTCAATTGGTGATCTTGTTCTGAAATGGGATAAAGCACACGAAGAGAAAGGTAAACATACCAAGTTTCAGAAAATGTGGCTTGAACCATTTCAGATCATTGGGAAAATAAGCTCAAATACATTCATACTCCAAGATCTAACAGGTAAGAGAGAATCTCTTCCTGTAAATGGGCTTATCTTGAAGAAATTCTTTTCATAAGGAGGTAACTCCTTCTTAATCTGTACATATTTCTTTCTGCAAAGTTTTTGATTGCTTTTGTTTTTGCAAATAAAGGTTGTTTATGAGTCTCTGATTGACTGTTTACTATTTTTGAAAATTTCTTCGGAAGAATATTATAAATATTTATTTTGTGTAAATAAGAATTTTTAAAGTAATGATCACGGTTTTTGAATAGTTTAAAATAAGATGTTAAACTTTGAAAGATTATTTCAATCATTTGTATGATCTTTTGAAAACTTGAGAAGAATGTAAATCATCATAAGTTTATCAAGCAGAGAAAGGTTATCTATAAAAGTAAATATTTTTTTCAAAGTTTTGGAACTCAAAAAACTCTGAAAATTGTCATCCATTGATTCTTAAGGATAAAACTATTTCACCCCATCCATTTAAGTTGTGATTTTTTAGAATGTAAATCTAAGAAATTATACGAAACTTTTAAGAGATAAGAGGTATCATTACGAGCCGACTTACCATGTTCATAAGGAGTAATATAACTGACATTACCAATACTGCATACCAAAACAGGGTAATGGCTTATAAATATAAGACAAGGGGTCTCATCACGAGCCAGCTTGTTCAGTTTAATTATAACCAGTGAATGGCATTGTTATTAACTAGCTACCAAACTAGAACAATGGCTCTTAAAATAAAAAATAAATAAAAGACAAAAACATGAGATAATAAGTCTTATGAATTTATCTTTTAAAAAGTCATAATTTTAGTTGGATGGGACAATGAATGGTTAATGGTTTAAAGGTAACCCTGTCGAGACTATGAACATTTGCTAGCAGTAGAGGCAATACCTATGGAAATAGAGTATATTATAAAACCAAAACTTGGAGAGATCCACTTACTTCATTATTAACACCAATCAAAGCTTGAGATAACCCAAAATGTTTTTATTTCTTAAGGAATTAGAAAGAAATTATGAAATGATTTTATTTATTTTTCATAGTTACATTTTATTTGAATTATCCTAAGATAGTTTTCATTATCTTTAAAAACCTTTACTTACTAAAGATAGAATGTTCATTTTATTTTTTCAGAGATAACTGTTTCTTTCAGTGAATCGCCAATTGTTGTGACCAGCAACAACCCCCCTTTTATTTAATATTAGTAATAATACTAAATAAATGAGGACCCTTAGTTAAAAATCCAAAAAATCAATTAGGATTTGTTTTCCTTTTCAAATAAAAATTTCTATCATAAACCTACAGAAATCCCTTAGAAAGAATATTAAGAAACACTTAAGTTTATGATAGATTGTAATAAAATTGCTCTTTAAACAAGATAGTGCATCCATAACAAAATGGTATATATCTTTTATAAAACACATTGGTCGCAGATAGCATAGCGCAGAAAACAAAAATGATTACTGAATATCTTTGGCGCTCTTTTCAATTATGCGCTTTTGCGATTTTGCGACATGCTCTTTTGCGATTTTTCGATATGCGCTTTTGCGCTATTGCACAATTTCCGCTTTTGCGCTATTTTCATAACTGTGATGACTTAATTTTGTGATATTGCGACATTGTGATATTGCGATATTGCGTAGCAAATCGCAGATCGCAATGTCGCAGATTCATGTAAGCGCGCTATCCCAAGGCAATCTTCCCATATGTCAAATCCGTTATGCGCTTTAATGATTATATTAAATGATTGGATTGACTATTAATTCTAAATGAGATTGTGTTTGGATTGAAAGTCGTTTCACAATTAAAATATTATATTTCATCCGCTTTCACGTTTAAAACAGTCTCATCACCTTTCTTATACAATTACTCTCATTTACTCGTAAAACGCAGGCACGAAGGAGCAAACGTCTATACAAAGCTTCCGCTAAACACTATGGGTAAGAAGGAGAAGAGCTCAAATTCTGAAAACAAAGAAATGGCTTCGCTATATGTAGACACCACCTGTAATAAGGATGCCGGTATATCCACTTGGGAAGGAATGTATAATCCCCTAGAGGAAGAAAACCATGTGGTGATAAAAGTTGTAGTTACAGCAGGTTCCAAGAATACGTCTGAAGCAACCCTTAGAGACTTGGCTTGCTCATTTCTGCATAGAATAGCAGCAAGGCCAAGGATTCTCCCATATACAGACATGGTGAGATGGGTGCTGGATAGCACAGATATTTCAGACAGACAATTCAGAACTCCATCTGAAGAGCTAATTGGGTCATTCACCATAGAATATCTGAGATTAATGTATAAGCTGCCAGAACCTCAGGCAACTTTCAACAAGCAATTTATGGAAGAGTTTTCCAAAGAACACTCAAATTTGGCAGAATGCACAAAGGAGTGGACCAAAAGAAGTGAACCATTGAAGAAAAACAAACAAGGTATGTACAACACGGGTTCACTTACCTCTCCTTATTGTTTTACTGCTGCCATGTTATGCAGGCTTTTTGGAAAGCCTGACATAAATATGATCTTACCCGAATGGCTTCCTTTGTTGAATGCGGCTGTTAATTCTACAATTGTAGACTGGGCCAAAATCCTATCTGATAATCTCACCACTGCTATTTTTCACTACCGGTCTAAACGAAATGTTTCCCAGTGGGTTTATCCGCCTTTTTATTTATCTGCTTATGTCATGGACGCCATTTGCTATGTCTCTAAATTCCCTGTGATGGGTTGGAAATGGACTATCCACGATCCTTTGCCCATTCATGTGTACCATAAAGAACTATGGGAGTCTAAGTTTGTCCCCCATTTTTACGAAATTTGTCATGGAATAATGCTGCCATTGTACAGAACATTGTATAATAAGGATGCCCCAAGGTTATCCTCAGAAACAGAGGTTGATATTCTCCCCGTCGCGAGATGGTTTGGAGAAGAATTGTTCACCTATATTAGGGTTTTTTGAAGTTATGCTTCTCCCCATGTTTTACCCTTATATGTTCCAGATAGACTTGTAGCTCGGGAAATTGCTTATCAGACCTGTGGCCAGGGAGGTATAACAAAAGATTTAAAAGAGAAGAAAAAGGGAATTTGGCCACAATTTCCCATAAAATGTGGAACATTTTCACTGTTTGATATTGGTCATGCATTTCAAGAGATAGGCAATGTTACATGCCTACAGCTGTTCAAATTCTTGAGAAGGTTATTCGACCCAAATGATATTGTTAAGAATTTTACCAATGCAATCAAAGTAAGGGAATTTTCCGGGGAACAGGATCTTTTTGATGATATGTTCCAAGCAAGAAATTCATTCAAAGAAGTTTTGAATCAGCTCAAGCGCAACTATCTCTAGAGGAATTTCAGGAATTCAAGCTTTATAGAGAAAGAAGACTAATTCCTATTCCTTTGGATAATCTACGCTTAGAGCCCGCAAGGGAGCAAACTCCTAGTGTTAGTCTTAACGGCAGTTCAAGTACAGGTAAATCTAAATCAAAATCTGACAGAGATTCTGAACACTCCAATAAGTCTAAAGAAAAGGAAGATAAAATGGAAGAATCCATTAAAGATTCTGCACAATCAAAAGAACTTGCTCAACAACAAATTTTGACTCCTCAACAGACAAATCCTCCTCCAACCAATGTACAGCAACAGCCAGTCACCATTGAGTTAGACAAAGAATGGGAAACCTTTAATCAATTGATTAATGTAGAAGGAAAGAATGTACAGACCCCTGTCCAGACAACCAAAGTTTTGAATACAGGAACAAGCAGCACAGTCACAGTGACAGAGCACATACCAATCACACCCTCCTCTGAAATTGTACTTAATGTAGAGGACATTCCTCCTCTGGATGTATTCTATAGCCCAAAATACAAAGCAGTAGTGAAGAGACAGAGGAAAAAGAGAAAATTAGAAAGTGCAATTGCTACTGAAGCAGAACAAGTAGATGTTTTGTGGAAAGATCCTGCCACAGAACCTACTCATAATCTCACTAAGTTATCTCAAATAATAGGAGCTTATGCTTCTGCAACAATTGATAAAGCATTTGAGATACAACTTTTGTTGAATGAAAAAGAAGAACAGGTAAAAGCTCTGCAACAGCGATTGCAACAGGTACAGGCCAATAAGGAAGCACAATTGAAACTTGAAGAGTTACAACAACAACTTCAAGAAATGAAAATAGGACATCAAAAAAGCTTGGCTGATAAAGACAAACAAATACAGATTATCCAAGATCAGCATAAAGATGATCCTAAGCTTCCAGAATTCATTTCAGAAACCATCTCTTTGAATAATCAACTCCTGCAACAAGAGGAAGTTTTCTGCCAAAAAATCATGCAATGGAATTCTTTGTGCAAAGAGAGCGATAAAATCACAAATCATGTCGTAGATTTACGAAATGATTATGATTTTATTAATGAAAATATCAATGATTATTTGGCATGGCAAAAGACAGAATAAGGCAGAAAAGCTGGTGCACCCATCGTTAATGAAAACCATAAAGAAATATTGTTCAATAACTAGATGCACAAATTAGAAGGGTAGAAAATGCAGCAGAGGAGGCGGCTACAGCGGCAAACACTCTCACTGATTGTGTAAATGACAATTTACACAAAGCTAATTTGATCCCAGAAACTGTTCCAGGATATCTCCCACAGGCAAATCAATTGCAAACATAATGGAGGCAAAAGGCAGAAGAAAGAGAAAAATCCATCCAAGGGCTGACAAGATTGAATTGGGACTCATACTGGATGTACTTGATGAAGCCACAAAGTCAGCACAGTGCGCTTAATTGTATCATCAATGCTACAGAGAAGATTTCTCCTACGCTTGTCGACTCTGTCTTTTCAGGGCAGTTGAATTCTGAAGTCGGTCAACCGCATCTTCTCAACACTATGCTAGATGCATGCAAGTTTAAAGATCAAATTCATAGATAGATAGATTTAGTTTTAATTTCACTATATGTTAGACTAGGAAAAGGACGGTCATTGAACCGAATCCTTAATTTTTGTAATAAACTGTTTTAGAGTTAGTTAAGTAATATTTAAACCCCTCTCATGCATTTAGAGAGGGGTCTTGGATCTTAATATTTTTGGACTTGGAGATTGCATTTATGGACTCCATTCTCTTATATATTTTTTAAAAAGGATCACATCTGGTGATTTTCATGCGGAATTATCTTTGAAGTGTTGCATTTCTGTACCTTGGAATTTGATTTTGCATCATAGTTACTGGATAGAGTATCATATTGCATTTGAAAGTCCTCAAGATGAACAAGGTATTTATATCTGTTCACTGTTGATTTCTGTTGTCTTATGATATTCATTTTAAAATTTCTATCATTTATATGTACATTTGTTTTCACAACGCTTCCTTTTATATATCATTTCTGAGTATAATTGAAACGTTATTTTTCATAATTACATGTAGATGGTATACAATGATGAATGCAATATGCTAATACAACTCTGTTTAATTTCTTAAACAGAGTTATATTTATTTGTTTATGCACATTTCAATTTATAATAATAATACATTTTCATGGTTATTGTTGTATTAGAACAATCTTAAGTTGTATTCATATATAATTACCCGGGTTAGTGTTAGAATTTCTTTATTAGTATTTAGCTTAAATTAGATAGTTTTGTTTCAGTTAATTTAGTCCCATTTCCACCCATCCAATCCAAATCCATTTAGTTACAAGGAAACTGGTCCTTTAAATCCAGTCGGAGCCACCATACCAAATGGAAAAGGAGCTGTCTTAAGGTCCTGACTGGGTGGTTTTCCCCGATGTTTGAAGCATAGATTTTCTAGGCTTCAACACAACCCAAGTTACATCTCCCTCCAAAATTGCGTTATTCATCCTTGGATTGCTCCTCCACTAAAACTGTGCTGTTGACTTAGTCAAAGCAGCTTGAATTTAACCCTACTCACACATGGAGGTGTCTTATTGAGCTAGAAAGAGTGTCCCCTTTCACATTTGGAGTATTTTATTCCTCCTTAGGAGACTTATGGTCTTTTCTTCCCATTTATTCACCGACTAGAGTTGCGGCTAACTCTAATGTTCCATTTAGCTTGGAGGCTAAAATTTTGGAACATTACAGAACTGAGAAATGTATGCATTAAGTGCCCGTTACTGCAAGAAATCACGGATATCCAAATTTATGCCAAAAAATGAGGGAGATATGTACCAAGAAACTAGGAAGACCAAAGAAATAATCCTCAACAATTCAAGTCGGTGGGAAACTTGCAAGCCTTATGTCCACCGGATTTGTTACTGAGAAATATGCAGACCCTGGAACCCCTGTGGTTACCACCTTTATTAATGGGTATCTGGTAAGGAAAACTCTAATTTATTTAGGTACAGTCATCAATGTTATGACAATGGAGACTTTACCTCACATAGGATCCTTTGAATTCCTACTCCTCCCATGTTAGAATTAGCAGATAGGTCTAAGGTAAAGACAAAGGGTGTATTAAAAGACATTGTCATTTCATTCAATTCCTGAGAGTACCCTGCATATTTTATGTTCTTCAACCTAAAAATAACTCGGGAGGGCATCCTTTGATCTTGGGGAGGCCTTGATTAGCCACGATATATGCCTCCATAGTGTGTAGGTCTAGAAACATGACCATCACTCATGGATCAGAAGCTAAACATATTAATTTGTACACCCTTTCTAAACCCCTCTTAAGATCTAAAAATACTCATTGGGTTGAAGAATAGGAGCATAACTCAGAATGTACCCAACCAGTTTTGACAATAGCCTAAGCCATGAGCCTTAAGGAAAAATCAGAGGAAAATGTGATAAATTGTTTTATTTCTAACCCTGATTTTTCACAGCATTTGGAAGGGCAATCTAGTCATAATGTATATATCATTCCTAACCTACAGAATTTTTATAAGCATAGTACGACAAATAAATTACTTTCAACCATATTTTACACATTCCCTACATATTCAATGACTGAATATGGAGGTAAGGTAATTGAAAATTTTCCTGGAAAAACATTAAACATCAATTCTCGCTTAAACCCTAAAGAAGAGAAACAATTAATTTAGACATTGAATTTTTTTTTGGATACATTTTCTTAGGAATGTACTGATGTGATGGGTATTCACTCAGATACATGAATTCATCTTATGTATATAGAATAAAATTATAGACATCTGAGACAACTACAAAGGAGGATGAACCCCACCTTAAGAGAAATTGTGAAAATGGATTGCATAAATTTTTAAATGTAGGGTTCATCTATCCTATCTCAGAAGTATTTTTCCTTCCTTTATGGTTTTATCTAGTACAATAAAATTAGGATAGCTCCAGAGGACTAGGATAATACAACATTATCATGTTCCTGGGGTACCTATGCATGTAAGGTACTACCATTTGATTTATGCAATGCACCAACCACATTCAACGGGCGGTCCTTGGTATTTTCTATGAACTTTTGAATGATTTCGTAGAGGTATATATAGATGAATATACAGTAACAGGTGATAATTTAGAAGAATATTTCCATAATATTAAGAAATTTTTGCAGAGATGTAGAGAAATTAATCTTTCATGAAGTAATGAGTTTTTTTTATGATTACGACTGAGGGTATTGTTTTGGGTCATTAGGTCTCTGCTGTAGGAATTAAAGTTGATCTCGCTAAGATTGATTTTATTGTAAATTTGTCCCCACCAACCAGTCAAAAGGGAGTTTGAAGTTTCGTTGGACAAGCAGAATACTATAGAAGGTTGGTTTAGAATTACTCTTGGATTAAGGGCTACCTCTTTTTCAATGGGCCTAATTTTATTATTCGCAGGCATTTCAGAGAGGATGAAATATATGATATCTTGAGAGATTTGCATGATGAAACCTATGGAGGAAACTTTGAAAATAAGTGGACAACCTACAAGATCCTCCACCCAGGTTACTATTGGCCAAGTCTTTTCAAAGATGCAAATGAGTATGTCTGAAAATGTGATAGTTGCCAGAAAATAGGGTGACCTATTCAATAAGATGCAATGCCTTTTCAGCTAGAGGTTCTTATAATGCCATTCAAGAGGTGGGCTCTTGATTTTGTAGATCCCATCAATCCTATGTCCAAAGGTAAGAATTATATTTTGGTTTTTATTGATAATGTTACGAAGTGGGTGGAAGCAAGAGCACTACCTAGAGCAATGGAGAAAGGAGTGGTATAATTTTTTTTCTCTGATATTTTTTTAAGATTTAGGGTACCAAGGAAAACAGTTACTGATCAGGGTACTCATTTTGTGTCAAATATTGTGCTGTGAATTGTAAATAAATATCATATTACTCATCGGAAGTCCACCCATTACCATCCATATGCCAATGGGCCGATGAAATAAAAAAAATAAGGTGTTGGAAACAATCCTAAAAATTACAGTGCACTTACATAAGAAGGATTGGTTTGATCAAATTCTTGAGGCATTTTGGGCCTACATGATCACATGGAGAAACACCACTGGCTTCTCTCCATATGAATCAGTGTATGGAAAACAAATTTTATTGCCAATTTAAATTCAGATCATAACTTTCAAGATGGAAGCAAACTTGGCTATAGACCTTAATGAGGCATAACAACAGAGAATCCTGTAGCTTAATGACTTGGATGATACTAGGTAGGATGATTTTTATCATATTGATCTGATCTAACAACAATGGGGTAAATGACACGACAGATACATTAAGAAAAAGAAGTTTAAAGAGGTAGATTGGGCATTGTTGTGTGATTCTAAATTTAAAATTTTTAAAGGAAAATTTAAAACACATTGGCTAAGCCCCTATGAAGTTGAAAATGATTTTGATAATGGATATATTAGGGTTAAAAAAATTGATGATGTGAATGTTACCTACTTGGTGAATGCGCAAAAACTCAATCTATATCAGAAATCCCAATCTAAGGAGGAATTTGTGGAAGAAATTGGGAAGAAGAAGGAGTTGGAAATGGTGGGAGAGGGAGGCATTCCTTTCACTGCCTCCTCTTGATTTTCTAATGATACATTGAACTCAATTTCTTCCTCCTCGTGCTCAATAAACCCTGAGAGGAATGTCTATTGGATACATGTTTATTCCTTTTTCTCAGCCAAATGAACTAATTAAGGAAAAGGAGCCCCTTTGGAGTCTGATTTTTCAGTATTTCAAACTCTCTAAAATTGAAATCTAGCAAGAATAGACTTCCCTGGGTTCATTAAAATCACATGTCATTATATCCTTTGGGGTCATATCAATAAAAAAAAAAATTCAGTTAATTTTTATATTGCTCGTGCTGGACTGATGTGGGATCTCTTAACGCCCTCCTTCCAACAATCTTGGCCCATGGACATCAGAAAATTATCTAGGTCCAAGATCACAACTTTGTGATGCCTTGAAGTTTGTATACCTTATTACCAAGCTATCTCTTCAGCAGAAATGGGGATTCATCATTTCTCCTTGACTACTGGATCCTACAAGGGGTTAGAGAAGAACTCATATATTCACATCTGATAGGATGCATAAGATGTACCCTAGTCCTCACTGTCATTAATGGTGATGGGCCTCGTGTTCATTAACAACTAAACTTAATGGTTGGTAATCCAACGAGATCATTGCACATTCGACATCAACATCTACATTCATGTGTAGTGGATTGTGCAAAAATGGAGAGGAGATGGTTTCCTGTAGAAAAGTTCAGTGGTTGCAGTTCCTGCAAAAATACCACTAAATTATTGATGAATGAATCTCAGAAAGAACATTATCTCAAAATAATCTAGCAAGGACTAATCATTTTCATAATTAGTTGCGACCATGAACTATACAATTGTGCATATGATGTGGTCTCAAGGTGGGTTATTATTTGAAGGCAAGTTTAATCATCACCCAAGTACTAGATCATTGTAAGGTAAGATCGAGTGGGTATTTTTGGCGTCATAATACTTAAGGTAAAATGGTAGTGGTACGAAAATCTTTGAATTTTCATAATTTTGAGTCAATGCCACCCTTGCGAAAGAAGGTGACTATGAGCCATTGTGTCATAAATTAAGTTCCATTCCTGATCATTATTACTCTAACATGTCCTTGGTTATCTTTCCAACAATTATCCTGTAGGATGAATCATGACGGAAATCATGATCAAGTCTTGCGTTTCTCAAAATTTTCCCTCATTACCCCAAATATCTCCAAATTTAAACTATCACTATCAATTTCTTTTCCTAGTCTTAGAAGCATATTGGTCAACTAAATCAACTCTACTCTCCACCACTCCTAGCTATGTTGAGAATGCATTCTACTGTCAGATTCAAACCTCAGCGTCCTGCATTGCTAGATGTTGACACACAAGGTAAAGCGAGCTTGGAGAAGGCAGGATGGTTGCCTCTATTCCTAAAATTTAGCGAGCAAAATTCGGAGGTAAAGAGGTCTTTCGCCTTGAATCTAAATGATGAAAAAGTGTAGGTGGGGAACATTCAATTCAGACTTGTAGAGGAGTTGGTTGCTTAAGCTTGTGGCATTCCAGGGATTCAACAAAGAGATTTGTGCACCCTTCCTCCAAAAAGAACATGAAGACCTAGATTAGAGCAAGGGAATCCTGCATGATTACGTTAGAAGTAAGTATCAAAATATTTTATTTTTCATACATAAAGACAGAACTCGTGAAGCCTGTTTTGGGCTATCATTTTTGTTTCATATCTATCTCCTTGGCCACTTCTGAGACAGGAAATTTAATTTTCCCTATTACCTGAGAATGTCCCTATTGAAAATTTTCACTTCTGCCAAGGAATGGGCAACACACATAGAGGAGAATCTCTATCATCACGGTCTGTTAAAAATTATCATGACAGAGGTTCTACATTAATAGAAGAATAAATGGGAAGAATTATTATTAGAGAAAAACTTCATGGAGGATGAGAATGGCCCTAGTTCATCATAAACCAAGGAAGCAAAGCCAGCAAAAAATCCAAAAAAGAAACTCTGAAACTGTGGTCCATTAATAGAGGAGGTTAATAAAGACCAGGAGGTGGTGGTAACTAGGGAAAACGTAGGGAAAAATCCCAAATGGAAGGGCACTTATACCCCTACCAAATACTTTACAAGAAGCAAGGTTACAAAGCTGGAAATAGAGGAAAATGCAGAGGAAGGGGTACCACCAGTAAAAGTTGATAAAAAGAGTAAGAAGCGATGAGACCTGTCAAAAGACAAAGGGAAGGTTGAGGTAGCTTACTTGATCAACAAAGGAGAATGGGAGGCTATGTCTTTCCAAGACCCACTACTGCAATAAAGTGGGAATAAGACAATTGAAGACTTCCAAGTGCAGGAGGAACCAAGTTTTCCATAGTTCTCTCAAGGACAGTATGAGGGGGAGGGAACTTCCTAGAAAAATTGGTCTCGAAAGGAAATGGAGGAGATTATAACTAAGCTCACTGTGTCTGAAAAGGCTCTTCTAAAGGAAAACGACACCCTGAAGGAAAATATCCTACACATGCAGAAGGAGTTTGATGAGTGGCATAAAAAGGCATGCCGGATCATGAAGAAAAAAGAAACCCAAATCGACTACATGCACAAAAGGAATGAAGAATATTAGGGTTAGGTTTAGGTAGAGTCCAACATGACCCAATTTGATCACGTGATTGTAGTAGTTACAACACAAGTAAAATAGTGAATTTTTCTTTCTGAAGTTACACATTTTTTCTTGCATAAGGGACATCCAAGAAGCTAGGTGTGGGGGAGATGTTGAATCCCCCTTTTTCTCGATTTTTATAGCATTATGAAACTTCTATTTCCCCCTTTTTGAACTCTTTTTAACTCCTAATTACTCTTTTTTTTTTCATATCGCCTATGTTTTTACCAAAAGGGTGTTATGCGCTCAAGGTATGCACATTATTTTAAAAAGTATTTCTAGAGGTTAAGTGTTTCGTAATTGAATTGTTTACAAATGTCAAGTTTGACTGATTGAATCTCATGTAGAATAATCACTTTTTGAAGCAGATTCGCATTTTCCTATAGACAGCCTGTGAATGATGCTTTCCTGTAAACACTTCGCGATTTCTAGTAGATGTGGATTTGTTGCAACTGCCCAAATTTCTTGTAGTATGGTTGGCAGTTGAGTATGTTCGAGTTAGTCTCAAACAAAATAGGAATATGGGTTTTATTAGGAAACCCCCTACATGGGTGTTTTCCTATTGGTTTCCTCGAAAATTTCATAAAAACCACCCAGATCTTTAGTCCTCTTCTCGAAGACCGCATTGGGGAAAAGCTACAACAACATAATGAAGTTAATTTGATTCATGCTTTCAGTCATGGATCAAAGTCAACAGAGCTACTTTGTTATCTTGATCAATTATTATTAGTCAACAGTTGCAGTAGTATTTTTCCTAATTTGGGAAAGCTTATGACTCTGTCTTTTGCATAAATATTGCTATGTTTCATTTGCAAGGGAGTTGGATATATCATACTTGTATATCATTGTAATAATTTTATAGATTAATACAAAGTTACAAGCTGAGTTGATTTTTTTTAAAACCCTTTTAACAGTGAAGGGGTTGTGAGTAAGGGAGCCCCCCCTTTGCTCACAACTCCATAAGTTACAACTTCTATTTCTTTGATTATTTTTATGCATTAACAGAGTTATTTGCACCGTTGTTGTTTCTCTTTTCTGAATTATGGCACCACATGTGTAGTGGTTAAATTTTGATGTTTCTTTGATAAATATGTTTGAAATTATTTGACCAAGTTTTGGTTTATGTGATGGAATGTTAAATTGATTATTACGGTTGTTTTCTTGGTCCTTTATCTTTTCTGGTCAAAATCAGAAATCTTACAAGTTGTAGAGGAATGATTAAATCCCCTCCATAGCCTTTTCTACCAAGTGTTGATAAGGAAAACATACATTAGAGGTGTCTATGTGTGTGATTAGTTTAATTAGAAAATCACTTAAAGTATTATCCTGCATATATCTTGTGCAACATATCATAAGCTTTCCTACCCCTAGTTGATAATTTATGTTTGTCAAATTATGAGTTTATAATTTTCCTCAACATGGGTTATGAATTTGAAACCGTTTAAAAAAAAGGGAAGAAAAATGTTGTTGAAAATGTACTCTCAAGAAGGGATGAGGATGTGGAATAATTTCTCTATTCCATTTCAGTTATCCAACCTGACTGGATAACTAAAGCTAGGGAGGAAAGGAAGAATGAAAAAGAGTTGTGGACCTTGATTCAAAAGTTTCAACAAGATCCCAATACAACATATACATTTATCTGTAAAAATTATTGATTATGGTACAAATATCGATTATACCTATGTACGAATTCCCAGCTAAAATAAAATATTCTTTTGGAATTTTACACCTATCCTTTAGGAAGACACTCCAGATTTTTCAAAACATACCACAGGGTCAACAAGGATTTTTTTTGGGATGGCCTTAAATATGATATTCATAATTTTGTGGTATGATGTTTGGTTTGCCAAAAAAATAAAGTTGAAACAATTAAGACCCTAAGTTTGTTACAACCTTTAGCCATTCCAAGTTAGTGTTGGGAGGAGGTACTAATGAATTTTATCATAGGTTTACCCAAATAGGAAGGAAAGAGTGTCATCATGGTGGTAGTTGATAGAATTACAAAGTATGTAAAATTTTATGCATTATCACATCCTTTTAACACTACAAGGAAAATACCCTCTAATGGAGGTTATAAAGGGGGTTTTTAGTGTTATAAAATTGGCCAAAATTATCAAAAAAAAAAAATACTACAACATATGTTTTTGGTAACGAAGGTTTTGACAGAACTGCTAATGGAACTTCAACACAACTAAAAAAAACTAGACGCCCAAAGGTTTTTGCGGATGTTTTTCTTATCAGTGTTTGCTTCATGTGTCAACACACCGATGTGTTTTAAATGGTACACATTGGTGTTGTAAACATACCAAGCACCAGGATGGAAAAAAAATTCTAAAGCCCCATGCATCTACATACACAACTTCCTAGTGTGTGTCACCAACAAATATGCACCAAGCTGATAGAAGGTGAATGCACCAGTGTTATTTGGATTATAGTTGTAAAACAATGAGGCATTTAATGCAAAAATTACAAGTAAATTACAAATACGAATGCACCGGTGCATGCACCTTCTCTCCACTCAGTACGTATGGGTTGTGTACATGCCCTAGGCCGTTAATGTGTAAAAACGCACTGGTGGGTTAAAGGAAAACCATACCGGTGCATGAAATGCCTATCCACCCAATGTGTATTTGTTGGTGACACGCACTAGGCATTCTAATTGGTATTGGTATTTGGTGTGGTGCTCATAGGTCGTATCAATGCACCGGTGTGCAGTATCATACACAAACACTGATGTTCATTTTCTATTTTTTAGAAACATTGACTTTTGATAGTGCAATTATTGTGATTTTTTAAAATTCATTATTCATCAAAACTCAACACATATCTTATAAAAATATTCATATCAATTAAAATTTTTATTAGTGCATTTGAATTTGATGTTTGGATGAGTTTTTTATGATTTCACATCTCTTCATTATAATATTTAATCATCTATATATTTAATAAGTGGTGTAACATTTCACAGTGACAATGGAGAATGCAATAGAATAAATTAAAACACATTTTATTATATATATATGAATAAGAGACTCTTTGTCATACAAAATGGGACAAATATTGGTAACCCTTTGTATTTCAACTGGGACAGTATGTCCATTACATTAAACAAAATGTTTGATTTCACAGATAAATATTTCAAAATATCCAACGCCTTGCATTGATATCCAAACATATTGATCATCATTCTTTGTTGGAACTATTGTCACTGCTCGAGCTACTTCCATGACTTGGGTTATTTGGAGGAATTTTTTGTTCATTGTATTGATCTTTTCTTCTTCTTCAAGTTCAATCTACAAATATAAAAAGAAAGTGTAATTATTGTATCTACATTGGTGAGAATAATGAAATTGAAATATTAGATAATATACATAAATGTAAATAAAAAATAAATGTACCATAGCAAGAATTGAATCGTGAACTATACACATTATTTCAAAACCAAATTTCATGCCTTCTTTCAACAATTCTTTTGTTGGCGCAGTTCCATACATAGTTTCTTGCAAGTTTTATACCCCACAACAAATCATAGATTTAATGTAAAAGAATTTTTTGTTATATTAATTATAGATGGAGTTAGCTAAAACATGATAGATACTTACAAATTCCACAATCAATTTCTGAGCTGCCAACATATACTGACAACCCATATTTAAACCATTGTTAATCAATTCTTTTGATGGTTCTTCTTTCTATGTTAGCACCTGTTTCAATACATTCAATGATGATTGTTGTAAAACAACTTAAAATATACATAAATAAGATCTATTTAAGTTGTTATAAGGAAGTAAAATTTACTCACAAACTTAGACATCAACCATTTTCTTCGTTGTCGTCATGTTTTGTGTGTTGAATGGGTTCCATTTTCTTTTCTTTTCTGCAAGAAAATACTTTAAAATTAATATTGAATGCTAAAATATTTATCTATTTTACCTAATCGAAAAATTCAATGATTACATATTACATTTGAAGCACGTTGTTGTTGAGATGGCTCCTTGTGCGATGAAATTATGTCCATTTATTTCACCATCTCCTTGTTGACCTTTTCAGACATTTCTGCTAGCATATTTCTAATATCAGCTCGTTCATCCTTTGATATTTTCATAATCTTCCCGATAAAGTAACATGACAATAAAATATTTACTTTTTATATTGATATATAAAAACTAAGTATAAAAAAAGTGATATTTATAAATGATTGCTTTGTAGTAATATATACATATAATTCTAGAAAGACATTTAAAGGAATATTACTTTTCCAATGCTTCCTTTTGGTTTTTGGATTTTTTCTCTATTAAAATTCTGACATGTCTCATTGAACAATTCATGAGAAATCTTTCCGTAGTTTAAATAAAATTTGGTTCTTGGAATCATTGGAATATTTTTTGTATTGTAAGTGGAAAGAATGTATATACTTTCATTCCACTGGATCCCTCAAAATTTTGTAAAAGTTTTTCCCCCTTTCGTTAACCTCCAACACCACTCCAGATGAGCTAACGAGCAATTCATTTTCATTTTCATGTTCTATTTTTATTATTTTCTTAGAACAAAATTCCTTTCCTTCGTTGTTTGTCCCTATAGAACATTAAAAATATATGAATTAATAGATTGTTTGAAACATGTTATCTAATATTTTTAAGTATATTATTAATGAAAATTCAAAAAAGAAACTCATATTGGATCGATAGTATTTTTCCATTCACCTTATTCATCCTTCTGCAATTTTTCGATCAATCTTTTATGCTCTTCTGGTATTATATAAAAAAGAATATTAATGAGATTCATCATTTTGTAGCTCTACATGATACACATTAAACAATACATATTAGTTAAACTTACATATAGTTCAAAAATAATAATTTTTGTAAATAATTTACAAATAAATTTCCTTTTTTTCTTTTCTGGATGTGCTATTAGTATTTTTGTTACTTGAACTCTTGTCAACCACTTTTTTATCAATATAAAACCTATAGCATTCATTAATATATTTTATAAATAAATCACATACTTTTCAGTAAAAAAAAATTAGGAAAACGGTGCTCTATGTAAATTAAGTGCTCTGTACATTTATATTTTTAATCGCACCGGTGCGACTTTCACCACTTAAGCACCGACACAGGGAAAAAAATTTAAACGATAACAACACGATATGTTATTTTAAACACACCACCACTATAATAGTAACATAGTATGGTACTCTTTGTCAATAGGAGACTCCGTGCATTATATTAATACCAGATCACTCATTAACATAAACATAAATGAATGGAAAACTGTTTTTTATCAAACAATGTTTTTTGTCAATACGTGCCCGATGTGTTATACTAATGGTGTGCACCCATGCATGATTTTAAATGGGGTGCACCGATTAACCGAAGTCATTTTTAAAAAAAATGTGCAAGGGCTGACAGGGATTGGGATCCAACTCTGTGAGTGTTCTCATGGATTAGATGTCAAACACCTATATATATATACAAACCCTATAAATCTGAAATAAAAATCCTAATTATGAATTTTTGCAGTCACATAAAGAAGAAGAAGCAAGGGTTTAACATAAGAATGTATTTTTTTTTTTTGAATTTTAATTAAATCTAAATAGGAATAGAGATTGAAAATTATTTTATTAGTGAAATGCACAGAAAATTTTAAAATTATTACGATGCATGTATTAAATCTAACAAAAACTGTAAAATAAAAATTATTACAATAAAATTTAACATTTTTACTATATTACTGGTTTTTTTTGTGAATCACGAGATGTTTCAATTTCTGATTCTCTAAATAGTGTTATTTTTCAAAAGTATTTCACTGCTCGAAAATTCTCTCTTTCTCCAGGTATGTCTACCATGAAAACCCCTCCCTAATTCTCTTTGAATACCTTTTACTATTTAAAGAACTTTCTATGAAATTAGATTTCTGAAAATTATTTACAACTCATTTTTTAGTTTAAAGATTTTTTTTCACTTCAAAAAAACAATGTTGCGTATTTTTCCCCCATATTCCGTTTCTTTTTTAACTAACCACAGTAGTGCCTCCAATAATAACACTGCACCAGCGTGATTAACAATACATTAGCACCAATAACAATCACTCCTTTTTAAGGCACCAAAATTACTTTTAGTTATGTACACCAAAAATTATTGTGGATTTTTCTCGAATGTAGGGAGAAAATATCATAATTATATCAAATGGACAATTCTTCAAAATCTAGTTCGTTCCATAATATTTCTCAAAGTCCATTCACAGTTCTCGCAATATATATCTAGATGTAATTACTTCATATGTTATTTATATTTTCATTTTCTAATTCGAATTTTTTTTTTCTATCCATATCAATCAACTAAATAAAATTAATGTATACAAATTTGCAGGTTCATGCAGATTCATAATCAAGTTGAGATGCACAAAATATTCAAACAGCTCCAAAATGTTGGAAGCTCTTATCAGGGGAAACATAGCATAAGGCATGGTTGGTAGATGAAAATGGATAGCCGCTTCACCCTAACAATTGTAACATGCGAATATCTAGCCACAATCTTGGGACAATAATGGTAATAATTATTTTGTATAATGTAATTATTTCAATCATGCATTGATGTGCTTACTAATTGATATCATCGATATTGTACTAATCATGTTCAAATATATTTTTTGAAATGATTAGGATTCTGGTGATGATGACCGAACTACCTACCATCTTCTGCTACACCCCATGACAATGTCAAATTGAGAGAAGGCTGAATTAAGAGAAAAACTCAGAGAGGAACGATACCAAGAATGGTTGAATCAACCACCTATTCAATTCCCACTATGTTTAGATTTACGAATTATGAATGACTACAACAATAGCAGTTATTCACAAGCTAGAAATGGAGGCAATCAAATAAAGGATGGTATGGCTGATTACTTAAGAGATAAAACTACCATGGAGAGAATGTTGTTAAATTCATTCCAAAATGATGATCATCTAGGGGATGATGCTCATATCGCTGATACCTTTTTTGAAAGCCTTAAATTTTCTTCCACCACCCCTGGCAGTTAGTCATACTCTACCCAGATGGGGACAACAATGTTACGATACAACTTGAAAGCAAAGTTTGGCTACTCAAATTCAGGTTTCTAAAAAAATTGAGGTAATTGACCATCTAGTCCCTTATATTTTTAGAAATGTTGACACAATCAAAATTAAAAATGGTCAATGTTATGAAGGTTAATAATTATTGGCATTGTACATTTAATATTATCCCCCAACTACATATTTTTCAAAGATAATGTTTTTTTGAAGTCTGGAGAGTGAATTCTTCAACATTAGGGATTCCACCCGGTTGGGAGTTTAAAGCAACTCCTTGCAACTCCTTTTCTGTTGAAATGGTGGGTTCGACTGGGGATATAGGGTCCACTTTCCCGTATAAGAAATGACTTTATAAAAAATGGAATAAAATCAACACAAGTGGGGTGATCTATTCTAATGATAACATACATAAAACTATTTCTAACTACTTCCTGGGATGGACTGATTTATACGATTACAGTGTAAGATTTCATAAGAATGAGATGATATAGATCATTTGCATACTAAATTAATATAATCACATTCAAGAAACTAAATCAATGTAATTGATTTAGTTGATGAAGAACATTAATCATATAACATATTTCGAATTCATTTGTCTAAAAACACATCATTCAATAGATTTTATCAATAGTAGTAATAATATATATCATTGCAATGCTTATCAGAAAGAGACAAATATATAGAAACAAGTTTGCTAGAATATTAGAAACATAAAAGGATTAATACACAGATAATAGTACCCATTGCATCATAGCTTAGTTATGAAAAGATAGTCTCTAGGCTCAGACTTTTAATTAGATACTTCTATTCAAAAAATAGTGTAAGTTCCAAAAGCCTCCTTCTTAGAAATTTGGACCCCTTTTTAAATGCATGAAAGCGGTTTAAATACTAGTTAATATTACAAAATTAGAATACTTGTGAAAGAAGTCTTCTTAATCTAATATAAACTATGAACTAAAAGCAAGGAAACTAAAATGCAGAAATTATAACAGTCTCAAGATTCTTTCTTGGATCCACTCTCTAACTGTTCCTTGAGCTGGCAGGCTTTGATCATATATTCGATTGGGGTGGGATGCATTGGCTTCATTCTCATCTCGCATGTGGATATTGCATCACTGAGTGCTGGAATAAGTTGAACTGCTAAAGACACCTCAACACTCACAATTGAATCTAAGGCTTGATCAACAAATACCAGTAAAATTCCATATTTATCTCTATCAAGTTTTCTATGTCAATATATTTCCTTCTTCATGTTTTTTCCAATATTGTTTCAAAAGGCTGACTTCTGGCATAGTGTCTTTTGGAATTTCCTAGATAAAATTGGCTTGTAGAAGAGAATATTTTATATACTCAGAGATGTTGAATGACACATTTTTAGCTCTGGTGTGGTTAATTCTGCATTTTTTATTTTCACATCCTATACTCCAAATATTATATCCTTTATTGATTCTTCAAGGCAAGGAAGATCAGTCACTCTCCCGTGCATAGTATCTTGCTAGTCTATATAATTTGACACTTTATCATTGGTTTCTTCATAATAAATGCTCAAATTATAAATTTGAGTGAATAATTGATCACTTATTTTAATATGCTCTTGAATTTGTTTGTACTTCGGATAGGAAATGATCTGTTGGTTTACCAGTAGTGTTTCCAGTTCTGTTGCTTCTTTCTTTACCTCATTAAGTTATTGATTCTCCTGGAGCTTTTGAATGTTCTGATATAATTGATGGAATATTAAATATTTTTCTTTAATTTCATTTTTAAGTTTGAGTTTCAGATGTTCAAGCTCTAGTTGTAGACTATTAATACTTGTTTGCAACTCCTGCTCTATCCTTTGTTTTTCATTAAATAAAATTTGTTCCATTTGATCCATTTTCTTATCTTTCTCCATGATTAATGACTCAATATCTGCTACCCTATCAATATTTGTGTCTACATAAGCACCTACAAACTGCGATAATCTGCTAAGTTATTTTATTGGAGTTGACTGAGTTCCTTTCCAGAGAACTTGCATTGATGTTGTGTCCATAGGAATTTATGGAGAATCTTCAATCTTTCATTTCTTCTTTGATCTAGATAGAACAAATTTATGCTTTGGACTCTAAAATACATCCAAAGGAGGTATTTCCTTAATCTTCAGAATTATTTCTGTTGTTGGAAAAGTAGGGATAATCTCCATGTCTTGGGCTGGTGTTTCTTCTTGTTTTTCCTCTATATCATTGATCTTTGGTGTCTGATTTTGCTGAAGAGAAATTTCTAAAACCTCTACAGTGAATGGTATTTCTCGAGTTTATCTTTGATCTTTAGAATCATTTAGATTAAAGGAAACTTGTTGAACACTTGATTCACCTACATGAATTTTTGTTCTTAGAGAATATTTAGTAGGAATAGTTTCTATCGAAATAACTTTCTGATCAGCAGGAGTATTAGTATTAGATAATATTTTTTTCAAAACTTTCCCACTCTTGATTAAATCTCTCTTCTTGTGGAACATCCAATATTTCTTGTTCTGCCACTGGTACTGGTACCTAAACTGGAGGAATCAGAATCAAAATTTGTTCTGCTTCTGGCACTTGAACCTGAAATAGAGTAATTGGAATTTATTCTGGCATTGGCCTATGGAACATGTAGTCTAGAAAATGAGAATTTCTCTGTTCATGATATTTTTTGAATTGTATCAGTTCTTCTTAACATAAATTCATAGTTTCTATTTCCAGAACCCTTGAAAATTTTGGAATTGATTCAAACATGTCATGAAATTTATCAGGCTCGCTTGCAAATTCCCACAGCTTAACTTGATTTGTTATTTCTCTAGCAACACCATATGAATCACAACTTCTCTTGGGTAGAATTGGGAAATTGAAGGGTTTTAATCAATCAATTTCAAGGCAGGCATGCTTGAAATTGTCGAGAGTATATGACCCACATGAAATAAGAAAAATTGGCCAAATTGTCCTTTTGGCCTCTTTCAGAAATTTAGTCAACCGATTACCCACAGTCTCATAAGAAATCTCGTTGGAAAATAATTTATCTAGTATGTATAAGAGTAGGACACGAGGGCATGAATTACCTCCGAAATCTCAGATGTATGTGAAAAATTCTTCACCAAACCATATTCCTATAGACCTGAGACTTCTATTGGCTTCATGGGTGACTCTAGAGATTTTCCTTTAGAAACTAACTTGAAAAAATGGGAGCATTATATCATTACATATTTTAAACATATGACAGTGCCCTTTTGATACCCACGGGAATTATAACTATACAAATATGGGGGTTTTGACTTCTCTAGTCCATTTCCAACCTAATGACAGAAATTCAGTAGAAAAAAAAACAACATCTAGGATAAATGAACACATATAAAAATGAGTGACTGTATTGGATGGAAGATTATGATTTTCTCTATAGGCAATGATACATCTAATCAAATTACCAAACAAAATATTAGCCCAATAGAGAATATAACCATCGGAGGCTGCTTCTATCAGGGGTTTCTAATCTTCCTTAAACATGGTTATATTTGAAGACCCAAAAAGACGACACATCACTGTAGCAATTTGCAAGAAAGTGCTTTTAAGAGAAACTACTGAGTACATACCCTAATAGTCACATTTATGTCGATTAGGATAATTTCTACAATCCTTAATTACATTTGCAGGCTGTTCATTCTCTCGCATGAATTCTTGGACAAAATAGTTTTCGTATCTCTTCTAGGGCTCGAGAAATTTATACATTTCCTTAAAATCTACAAGCCTGAGAGAACCAATGGTTGTTCTAATTTTTTGTAAAAAACTTTCTATATCAAATTTCCACATGATGTAACACCCATCCTACTAAGTTAGTGTATGGAAACATTTTAGGACGTGCAACAATTCTGTGCAGAAAATATTTAGCCACGTCAGACCATGAGTCTGAATTTGTGTATGCAGAATCATCAACTACAACTTTTTTGTTCAATTACTTTTGGACTCTCGTTTTAAAAAAAATTATAAATCCCTTCCCAACTTCAGGAACCAGTTTCTGGGTTGCATGCTATGTCTGAGACTAGAGGAGCCATCTCGTGATCTTCTTCTTGCTGAACGACTAACTGAGGTCGGGTGGCATACTTCCTTCATGATTTAATCAGCTTGATAATCCTTTTATGCCTAATTTCATGGAATTACCCTATTGAAAGAAAAACCAAAGAGCATAAACTGAGATCACGTCAAATTCTATTAATTGTCGTATCATCTTATCTCATGCATAATGGGAATCCTTGGTATTAAATATGAAATAATTATAAAATTGTTTACAAACCTTGAGATCATAAAACACCTAAATTATCATTAAATTGATAGCATGGGCTATGTGTGAGTTTGAAAATTGTTATGTTATCCGGATCTGTAAATCGGGTTTTTCATGATTAGCAAGTTTTGACGTTTTGCAGCAATGTGGGACATGTGACAATGCAATATTGAGATGGATTTTCTGTTGAATGAAGGAATGTGATATCAGCATATGTCATATGACATATTGTGATATCGATATTCATTACATAACGTACTTCTCAACTTCATACATAGGAAATTCACAACTTCGCATATCGGAGTTTCAGAATTTCACATATTGGTGTTTTCTGTCTTGGCGATTTACACTTCGGCAGTTTATTTCCGACTTCTTTTACTTCTAGTCCTTTATGGGCTCCTTACAAATATTTTTATTATTTTCTTATGTTTTTTTATGAAAAAACAAAATTTAATCTAATGGGATTAAATTCTAAGTTTTATTTCTAAAATAAAAATAATCCTAAGAATTATTTAAAAGGGTCGACATTGTTATTTCTATACTATTTATCTAAAAAAAATGGGCGGTTTTTTTAATACTACAACAATTAGCGATACACTTGTTGAATCTAGAATCTCTGATAACTATTAATACTTAAAATACAATATGTTAGGAAATTATAAGTGATTGAAATGTGTCTTTAATATAGGTAAATTTCAATCTAGATAGCTTGGTTTTACTTGAAAAAAAATTCTTACTTTTGTAAATTAATTTTTTCTCTAAATGAATCAAATTGTAGTAAGTTGAAATGATAAGTAGGAATTCAGTAAAAGTTTGGCTTGTTTTATGAAATTATTAGTCACTAGTAGAGCCACTGCTGGTAGTAGGCGTTCATAGCCTCGACAGGGTTACTATTTAACCAAAATGATCCACTATCACATTCATAACATAATAGACATTTCCAAAGGTAATGTAACTATTTTTTCATTTTTTTTTTGGTCATTTTAATATCATTATCCTGGTTTGGTGGCCATAAGTGATAATGTCATTCACTGGTTACTAGTAAATTTTAACAATATGAGACGTGATGAGATCCCTTGTCTCAGGTTTTTTAAGCCTAGAATCATTATCCTGGTTTGGAAGCCAGTTCGATAATTTCAAGTTTACTAGTTTCCTAATAACACTACAAGAAAAAATCACATTGGTGAGGGTCATGCTTGTGACGGACCTTCAAGGTCCGTCACCAATGTCACATATGGCGACGGTCATTAAAAAACCGTCACTGTAAGTGTATATAGTGATGGTCCTTTATGGTCCATCACCAAATACATTTTCAATGACACTTTTAGTGAGGGTCATTAAAGGCCCATCACTAATTCTCTCTTTGGTGACACTTCTAGTGACGAAATTTTAATGATCCTCACCAATGCTCTTTTTGTTACTTTGGTGACGGTCAAAAAATGTCCGTCATCATTGATCATTAAAAAACTGTCACTGTAAGTGTATATAGTGATGGTCCTTTATGGTCCGTCACCAAAGACATTTTACTTTTGGTGAAGGTCGTTAAAGGCCCATCACTAATTCTCTCTTTGGTGACACTTCTAGTGACGAACTTTTAATGACCCTCACCAATGCTTTTTTTGTTACTTTTGGTGACGATCAAAAAATGTTCGTCATCATTGATCATTCCAATGAGTTTTTGATGACGCTATGTGCCTGTTAATATATTTTTTGTCAAAAGATAACGATTTAATACCACTATTGTGGAGCATTTTTTATAATATGTCCAAGGCCATAGTGGTTAGGGTCAGTCAATGTTTTAAGAAGTAATAAGCGTGTATCATTTCCCTCAAGTAATGACTAGTCAAATAGAGATTTCCTACGAGTCAACACATGATTCATATCTATTAGGTTTATTATCTAGAAAATTCCATTTAGATAAAGTTCCACTATTGTGTGTAGGAAATATATTATTTAATACATAATCGAGCTCTAACAATTCTATTAATGAGAAAGACCTAAGAATCCTCAACAATCTGGGCACACCTTAAAGTAATGCTTTGGCACACACTAACATTTCTTAGCACCCCACATGTCTTGGAACATATTTGTACCTAGAACATCTTGTGATGACACTGACACCCAAGCACATGGTGGCATGCGATAACACAACATGGAACTCTCCTAGCATGTGTTGGCATGCTGCATATAGTCCCTAGCATGCCCTGGAACACCTTGGTTGAATGCATTGACATACATTAGCACTTGGCACACAATGCCACTTGGCATGTATTGGGACCTATTATTAGTGTGCCTAGCATGCCCCTTTTCAAAAATATAAAGTCCTAACTTATTAACCCTCTTACTGGTTCTTCCTTTTGTTGCCTTGACACATATTGACATACCTTGGCACCCTACGCCACATCCTTAGCACCCAGCATGTATTGGCATATCTTGGCACTATTAATTGGCACATGATATAATTAGCACACCCTGGAACTCCCAAGCACACTTTGGGAATTCTTAACATGCCTTGATATTCCCTAGCATGCCTTACCAATGCTTAGCATACCTTATCACTCCCTCCTTGGCATGACAACTAACACTGACCATTAACACTAGTCTCTGGCAGTACATGTTCCTCATATTCATTAACTTCCATGAATTTTTACCTAGTGCATGCTCCCTTAATGTTTTTTCCTAGTACTCCTTAACACTCATCAACATGCATTATCACTCTCTAGCACACCTTAATTAGCACTCTTCAACATTCCCTTCCACTTCATAACATGCATAACACTAGTCCCTAACACATATTGGCGCTTGGCACGTGTTGGCGCTTGGAAAGCCTTAGCATGTATGGAATACGTTGAGATGCCTTGGTATGATTTAGCATGGTTTAATATTAAATTTATTTGTGATGATCAATTTTTTGAAAGTAGATGAGAAGCAACAAAGGAATACTTGGCACTTAGAATGCACTAAGACTTTGCACTTGGCACCTATTGCCACCTAGTGTTGGTGTGCCTAGCATGCCCCTCTTGGAAAAGGTAAATTGATGACTTATTAACCCTCTTATGTGTTCAGTTCCTTGTAGTTTAACTTTTTTCTCCCTTTTGTTGTCTTGACAGTCCCTGACATGCATTCACACAACCTTAGCTTGCACATCTTGGCATGCCTTATCACTTGGCACATCTTAGCATGTTTGACATGTATTCCCACTATCTGGCACATCAAGGGGGTGAAGAGAGATGTAGTCCTAAAGTAGGTCAAGTACGAGGGCCGAGTAAGGGTTTCTAAAGGGAGGTCATGATCATCCTCCAAGAGCAAGATCATCATGTGAGGGTTCAGAAGAATGTTGCATACCTTAATGGTCGGTTTGCGCTAGGAAGTAGGATGGCATATTATTGGTTCTCTTCTGGCAGATCGAGCTTAAGAGAGGTTTCTCATGAGAATATGGGAATGTGATTTCAATGGTGTCTTTGTGTGAAGGCCGCATCAAATTCTGAAATGTTGAAATTTGCAACCAGAAATAGTGAGATTGGAAACTAGAAAGGACAAAAAAAAATGCACTCACACTAGTGACGACTTTTGATGCACCAAGAGTGAGGAATGTGGGGCATCTAATTTGTTTTATCCTTAAATAAATTGGACAATAAATTGTAATTTCATCTCATAACAATTTGTGTCAGTTAACTAATTCATGATGACTGAGTTAGCTCAAGAAATTCGAGTTGAGGGTCTAATATGAGGCATTTAGAGGGATTCTAATATTTTTTGGGTCCAGTTGAAGTTGATGCATTAGTGGGGTGCAAATGTAATTAACTCAATTAAATGAGTTAAAATAATTTTAACTAGTTCTAACTGAGTGATGAGCTAGTGAGAGGTCCAGTGAATTAACTTAGATTTAATTTACAATGAGTGATCAATCAAATAATTGATAATTCACTATTAATAGTTGCATGCATATCAGTTTCGAGGAACACCCAGTTGAGATAGAGGTTAAAGGGAACATAACTATCAGTTCTATTCAGAGAAAAATTCCCATGTACAATTATAAAGTCATTGGGATGCCATGATGGATTGCACAATCAAGGAAGGTTAATTTTCCTAATTAATAAGGAGTTGATTCCCTAGGAATTGCATGATCAAGGCAGGCTGAAGTAAGGATGAGAATTGGCTAAGTACTAGACCGAGTTTACCTAGATCAATGGGAGACAATTGACAGAGTGCTGGAGAATCTCATGAGAGATTAAGCATTGTATTGTTTCATGATTCCTTGACTTAATACACAATAGAGATAAAGGGATTTTGATTAGTTTCTTTCCCCAAATACATCATGTTGTTGTGAAATTGATAATTTCTTTCTCTTACTTATATGTGATTGTGTGATCGTGTTCTGTTTCCATAAATTGTAGGAAGGATTCAATATCTTGTTTTAGTATATTACAAGATTGGATTGAATCTCGTTGGTTAGATTTTCTACATGGTATTAGAGCAGGCATTTTTTGTGGGGCGAGTTTCTAGAGAATATCTGAAGATTTGGTGTAAATTTTTTGAAAAGAAATAGAATATTTGGATTCCTTGCAAAAATATACCCAAACGGGAAAAAAAAAATCTGTCAAATCAGATCTCAGATGAGGCAGATATCATCGATTTAAAATCAACTCTTTTTTAGAAACTTTTTGTAACTTCGGGACAATTAAATTGTGCGCAATTCAAGAACCTATATGCACTTGAGGTACCAGATGCATGCAAAGCTTTGAGGAGAAAGGCAGAAGTTAGAGACATGGTGGTTTAGAGGGAGCATAAATTACCTCTCAACATGCATCCTCATGAGAAGCAGTCTTAGAAGGTTGTGGAGTAGCTGCCACAATTGGAGAAGCAGAGATGAGACCGAGTGGAAACGTCCACTCAAGTAGAGACCTCCATGAGGGGGAGATTTCAAGCCATATGGGAAGAGGGAGCAGCCATTCCTCGAGGTGTAAGGTGGGGTTATGTGTAGAAATAATCCCAAGATAAGAAATTTGGGTAAGGTCCATTGAGGTGGCGTGTCTCATGGATCGAACCTGGCTACGAGGAGCCCACAGTACAGCAGTAGTATGAAGGATCAGTTATATTGATGTAGTCAGATGTCAGCAAGACATAAATCAGAGTGACAGATGTCAAATACTACAGCACAAATATAGTTAGCAACAATTCAAAGGGCACAGATGCAGATGTCAGCAGCAATGCAGAGAATCTAGTACTGGAAAGGTGTAGTAGCTAGTAGTAGTCAGAAGACTCTGATGACAGATGCATTATACTGATTGATTTTTTCAGAGGCTATTCAGTTTCAGGATTTGCAAGTGCAAACAACACTAGAGAAGTGTAGCATGAAGAACATTCCAAAGGTATCAGATGGGGATAGGTTGAATTCCTTTCTTGTTGAGAGGGAGTGCTGAAATTTGCAACAAGAAACAATGAAATTGGTGACTAGAAAGGACAAAAAAAATGCACCCACACTGGTGAGGAATTTTGATGTACCAGGTGTGATGAATTTAAGGCATCTAATTTATTTTTCCCTTAAATAAATTGGACAATAAATTGTAATTTCTTCTCATAAAAACTTGTGTCAATTAACTAATTCATGATGATTGTGTTAGCTCAAGAAATTCAATTTAAGGTGATCGAGGTGGATATTGGTGGCCACCTGCCTATTCCACTTGGGCCCTTGCCATTTTCTCTTTCAGTTTTTCAGTTTCATTAATTATAGCACAATTTACTATTTTTGTCATTTTTTTCGGGTCCTGAACTTTCGGAGCCATTTTGAGGCCCTAAACAATTTTTTTTGGGCATGAAAGGTTTGGTGATTTCATAGAAGTTGTATTATTAGTTGTATTCCTCTGAGTGGTCTTTCTAACGAGGTATCATGTGTGTCAAACGAAGATCATATGACCAAGTTACGACCCCGAGAAGTTGGTTGCCCAACTAACCCCAACGGAGCCCATAAACTCTTGGTGTTACATCTCCTCAGATTAGGGGTTTGGTTGTTTAGGGTTTTATCTTAATTTAAATAATAAAATGACCCTTGATCCTTATTGTAACACAGTTCAAAGGAATATAACTATCAGTTGTATTTATAGAAAATTTCCCATGTGCCATGATGGATTGCACAATCAAGGAAAGTTGATTTTCCTAATTAATATGGAGATAATTCCATAGGAATTGCGTGAGCAAGGCAGGCTGAAGGAAGGGTGAGAATTGGCTAAGTACTAGACTGATTTTTCGTAGATCAATAGGAGACAATTGGAAGAGTGCTAGAGAATCTCAAGAGAGATTAAGCACTGTATTGTTTCATGATTCCTTAACTTAATACAAAATATAGATAGAGGGTTTTGAGCAGTTGCTTCCCCAGATACATCTTGTGTTGTGCGATTGATAACTTGTTTCTCTTACTTATATGTGATTGTGCGATTGTGCTTTGTTTCCACAAACTTTAGGAAGGATTCGGTATCTTGTTTTAGTACATGATTACAAGATCATATTGAATCTCATTGGTTAGGTTTTCTACATGAAATAGAAGAGAGGGTTGATACCATCTTGCCTTGTGGTGGTTTGTAGGCCGCAAGGTCTGTGATAAAGACCAACATAGATGGAGGAGGGTTTGCACTGTAATTTAGAGCCATAACAGAAGTCGAAGCAGGCGTAATATTGACTGAGTTAACCCTAGTTTGAGGATCAACATTGAGATATGAAGTTCATGTCAAGATTTAGTCAAAGAAATGCCCAGAATCTATGGATCCATATCAGCTAGGTCAAGTCTCTTATGGAGGCAAGAGTCGTGTTTTTTCTATGTGTGGATAGGGTTTTTTCTACAACAATTATAAGTACATAAGTAGAATGCCCTAGTTAGGACAGTTTCCTAGCATGTTTAGTTCATAAGGTGTGAACCTAAGACTGTAACAAATTTGCGTAGAAGAAGATGGGTTGTGACCCTTAGAGCAAGGTTTATTTATGAAATAAATACTGCAGATCTGGAAGATGGTTTGCAGATTCAGTATGTGTTGAGACAATAGAGCCAAAGGAGGGTGGAACCTAAGCAAAAGATTGAGCATGCAGAAGAAATGTGCCATATGAAGAATGGATTGACATTCAGAGGAGTTGATTTTGGTGGACTTTCCATAGAGTTTTAGACAAAGATCTGAAGAAACCTATAAAATACTAGTGAATGGACTATTAGTGGCTGATTTGTGACCCTATTTCAGTCATCTACAAATTGTTAGAATTATGATAAGAGGAGTAGTTCATATTTGTTCATAGATTGGACAACAAATATCAAATTGTCGATACACAAGAACAACAATCTCGAGAGGACTCAAACCATTGTTAGGTGGCCAATTTGAAGAGCCCTAGATGAAGACAATATTGTGGGCCCTAGATCAGTAAAAGGAAGTGACTGTGGTTGGGCAGATTGATGGTAGGCCAAGTACATTTGGAGGGTTTTTAGGTTACTATCAAAGAAGATCCCTGACTCTTGTTCTGGTGAAGGACAACAAAATTGGTAGAATAATAGGTGTATAGGGCCTAAGGATTTGTAAAATTTAAAGGAGTAAAGTAACAGTCAAGTGGGCCAACCAAGTAGCCCTAGTTCACTATATTGTAGATGATTGACTCAGTGAGAGGAAGGGCAGCCTCCATAGCCCTAGACTTCTCATCTTGGAGCTGCAGTATGGAAAAAGTGGGCATACCAAAGAGTTGTTCACAAATGGAATTGTGAACAACTTGTTACCACTCAAACTAGTAGTGGATCTAAAAGGGGTTCCTAAGAGGGAAACTGCTAGGACAAGGGAAACGATGGAGACTTAGCCCATTTTCACCATAGCTAAGGCTCCTTGCTCTTCATGGACTTTCACCGATGGGTGGAGTCCCGGTAGTTTAGGAAGTCACTTGTAGAGTATATGTCAATGAATAGGTGGGAATTGACCCTCGAAACCCTTTCCCTAAGATAAAATAAAGAGTGGGACTTGCTTTCCTTTTAGGCAAGGGAATTATCTTCTAGGGAGAGAGGAGGGGGATTGAAGGGTTGAGGGAGAAGAATAAGACTTATGAAGGAGGTTTGGATCCCTCATATGGTGGAAGGGAGGCCTTATCCTTTGGGAGGTTGCTCAAATTTAGGAAATAAGAAGCCGAAGGAAGATGTTCGACATTATTCAGTCGAACAACCCATGCTAACTATGCTCACAAAGTGGTTGGGAATGGAAACTTTGCTTCTATTCTATAAAGAATTCCAAAAACAGCTCACCGCGGGCATTCCACTGGGACAAAGCACCAATGGGTGCAAGACCGAGTGTTAATTTATCTATGGGCGCAAGGACATAACTCATGCCTGCTAGCACCGACCCAAAATCATATGTTTTTGAGAGCCTGTTCCAGGAATAGTCAAAAGAGAAAATGTTCTCATGGCAAGGCATGACACTACATAGAAGTCATAGAAATGGCCCTCCAATGTTCGGGATGGGGATTGTAGGGATGGTGACAAAATGTTGTTTAACACTTAGTTTTAAGTTTGATTGGGTGGGTATATTACTCTTATGTGATAATAGTTTCAGTTGGTAGTAATATTTATAATGATATCAAATGTTTGGCATTTTATAGTAGCACCAAGCCAAAAAATGTTGGTTTGTTATTCCATCATATATAAACACAATAATATTCTCATATTTCAGTCTAAATCTTTTAATGATTTAATATGCATGCCAAACACCAACATGTAAATGAGTGATTCAACCCCAAATAGAGTTATGCCAAAGTTAGAAGTAACATAAATTGAATGCGTCAAGAGTTTTAAATATTCCTATAATCATAATCTTACCCTACATGGACATCTTTATGTAGCTTAAATACCAAAGGTATATAAGCTAGAAGCATAGATTTAATATCTTTAGATCTACATACATCTTCTTTGAGCCAAAGGTGATTTAAAAAATATGGTCTATTTGGTAATTTGGGCAAAGAGTGGTATCTATTAGTGGTATCTGCTCTACCAAAATCATCAAAAAAGTACATTGAGCCTCATCTCGTGAAGTTCATGGCATGTATGTGAGGAATGAAACAAAAAGGATGCAATTCCAATGAGCTACTTAAAACTCCCCCAACCTCACTAGTGAACCTCTGCCTATGAAAATATTTATCATTGTAAATCATATATAACCAAATGTATCAAAGCATATCTATTTCAACTGTAGATATATCTAAAATTGAGCTAGACATGTGCTCGTAGTCGTTTGCCCAGAAACATAGAAATTGCTTCATTACCTTACATGTTAGATTTACAGAACGTGCATTATGTAGACCTTAGTATGGACAACCATGCACAAAATCATTTGATGTCTATGGTTTAAATATCCAAAAGATCCAGGGAAGAGAACAACCCAATGAGTTCCAAGATTTTCATATCTAAAATTGAGCTAGACATGTGTTCCTAATTCTCTGCCCAGAAACATAGAAATTGCTTAATTACCTTACATGTTAGATTTATACAATGTGCATTATGTAGACCTTAGTATGCACAACCATGCAGAAAATCATTTGATGTTTATAGTTTTAATATCCAGAAGATCCAACGAAGAGAAAAACCCAATGAGTTCCAATATTTTCATCTTCACCATATGTGGATAACATAATCTTGCTATCAAATGGAATCCATATGCATCAAATATCCCATGGAATCCCACAAAGAAAAATAAGAGAAAAATAAACACAATGAACATGACAAAATCCTTCATAATCTTCCTAGAAAATGGAATCATGAATCCATGATGCATCAACAACCCCATGGAATCCCAAAAATCAAAATAAGAGAAAAATACACACAATGAAAATGAAAAAATCCTTTTTAGTTGCCCTTCCCTTCAAAGGACTCAAAATTTATTTTGCATTTTGGAGAGAGTCTAAGCATTAAATTTATAGAAATTTCCTCCCTAGTATGCTAAAAGTCCTTCATATAATTGACAATAAGGACAAAAATCAAGAAAATTTGAGCCATTAGAGGTGTAATGTATAATCAATTGTTTGAAGAAAAGCTAACGTATAATCAATTGTTTAAAGGATTAAGAACAAAATGAGGGAAATTCAACTAATGGTATTTCTACTTTTGAAGTCAATATGTATATCTCTTCACCATGTTGTCTAACCAATTCCCATGGGGAGGCATGGTTAGATGATTTTGGATATTCCTACCATATAAACTCTCCATATTGAATTCTTGATGGTCTATGAATAATTCAAAATCAAAACGATTGGGAAGTCTTCACTATGCCCTCCAACTTGACTCCAAAATACTTATACATGGGCAACTGGGTTTAAGTCAAGTGTGATTGGCTTCCTCCATCATAAGCTCAAGTTAGATTTTATATTTTAAAATTATATTCTATAGTTATAGCAATCTCTGCCTCCATTGGACAAAAATGAGAGAGGAGAACACATATTCCATAAATGCATTTACATTTTAAAAATTAAATAGTATACATTTCATAAGGAAATGAATAACAAGAAAAAAAATTAAAAAGAAAATCTCCCCCATCTAATCATAAGGTGAGTAAGTTTCTCTAGAAGGATGAGATCTTAGATAAATTAATTAATTAAATTCTTACCAACAAAATTACAACTAAATGTTCAGTAAAAAAAATTTATTTCGCATATCATATAATGTCAGAGATGTACTTGTGATTTGAATGGTCTTATCAATGAGATTACTTAATGTGAAGGTTGGTGTGAAAATGAAATTAATCCTATGAGAATTATTATTGATAATGGGATTAACATTAAAAAAAACCAAAAGACCACAAGTGTTTCATTGATACTAAGAAACCTATTATCTATATATATTTTTTTAGAGTTCACTTTTGTGTTTAAATATTTCTTTAGAATTTTATATTAAGAAAATGATATAATGACCTAGGCTCATAGGGTTTTCTATCATGTTTCACATACATTTTAAACATTTATATATGATTTTTAAAGAATATACATGTTGAAAATTTATATATGGGCTTTAAAGGATATAATGATCACAAATTATAATGGTTAAGAATATATGTTAAGGTATTTAAAGAGAAATCAAGCTTTATGTATGATGTGTAACCTATTTATGAATCAGAGATGAGAAATTGATCATAATCAACCTTGGAGTGGCTCTTTGTGAAGCATTTTCTTTGAACCTTAGATTCGCCTAAGAAACCCAACAATGATTTAAATGGTTCTAGGAATATAAAATTGGCATCTCATGTTTCTTTGCAATTGGAAGCAACCTCGCGGGAATCCATGCAGAATAAAAATAAAGTTCACATGAGTGGGAAAGGTTTATTGTGATGAGGGGACAATTATTATTATTTTTTGAACCTCTTTACATGATTATTATTATAGTTGTTGGAAGGCGGTAAACAAGTGCATGAAACAGTTCCAAAGATTGATGGATTCCTCCTCCTTATTGAGAGACACAAAGGATTATATCGTTGTCCTCTAAACATAGATAGAACTAATGCAATCTTTAGTGAATAATTCTCATGCGCATGCCTAACATGTGGTTTAAAGTTTTTTTTTATTCTTAAAAAATCTAGTTTACTTTTATGCCCCTTGGAGCTACTAAAGGATATGTATTCCTGTCAACGATTGTGCAGCCCCCATTTCTGTATAGTTTCCTATCCCTATGCTATTGCCTTACAACGTTTCCTTTCCAACATGCAGTGCAATTGCTAGTTTTAAAACACTACAAAATAATATGTATATCATTATTATTTCATATACACAAAATCACAAAAGTCAAAATATATTTTATAGTAAAGGAGAATGTCAAGAAAAGAAACATATTTATTTGGGATTTTTTTTTATTTTTTTTTTATTTTTAAATTTAATGAATAAAATTATTATTTGTTTGTTTGTTAAGTTATGTGAGTTCTAGCATGTTTAATCTGTGGTTTGAGTCTCCCTGATCTAAGGGTATTTAAGCTCTCTAAATTAGGCAAGAATTGCATCCGACGTGAGCCACACTAGCCTTTAGTATGGTTGGATTTTTGCCTATGCAGTTTCGAACCAATGATACAAGTCACCTTTACACCACAAAGTGCGTTAACAAAACACTCTATCACCATCTACTAGGCTCAATAAAATTAATTATAAATATATTAAAAAATAAAATAAAAAATATCATATAACCTACTAATTCTCATGGAGATGAACTATACTAGATCGTTCAAAACTCATTAGGAATCTATAAGATTTATGTGATGGATTGAGAAGACAAACCTCTACATAATTCTACTCATAAGAGCCTCCATTAAAATATCATATAACCCATTAAAATATTTGTATAGTGATTTTAAAATTGGATATCATCCTTTCTTATTCAAAGAAATTTATTATAAATATTATTTAAAGAACAAAATTAACACCCCCTATGGGGGTGATCATTTAAGGGGCTAGTTGGCGGTGCATTAGATTGTGGAGCTAGAGGGGCCTCCACACGCCACACGAATGAAATGAATGGGCTTAGAAACCTACATCCTGCTCCTCACTAGTTGAGTTTAATATCGCACAAGGACCAAAAAAAAATCATTCGTAGGTGTTGGGCGATGAGGAGAGAGTGTCGAGAGAGAACGAGGTGTGGTTTGTTTTCATCATGGCTCAAGTTGTGGCTTGGGGTAGCAGAACAAGACGAGGTTTTTGAATTTTGAATGCAGAAGGGAGGGAAATTAAGGCCTACATCCAACATGGCCATGGGATTGGGGGACGTTTTCTTTGTCTGACGTAATGGTTTATTTGGTCTTTGGCCTAGACTTTGTGGGTCAAGTGCAGACGCAGACTTTTCCTCAACGCAACTTCTTCTTTGGTTAGCGGACACTTCACTGGATCACCATTCGGATGGGGGGAGCAGTTTCAGGTTCCTTTCGTGGGGATGTATGAACTTTGCGGGCCCCGAGGCTTGTGGTGTGTCTTCCTATGTCTTCACTACTCATCATTGTGGTGTTGGTGCTCGAGAATTCGAGATCCTTCTCAGTTGGGTAATCGTGTTCAACAACTCTGGAATTTTCAGTGGTGTGTTATTTCAATATTGTCAATTAAATGTATAGTGGGGTGTTTCTCAGGTAAATCAGTATGCAGTCCATGGAAGTGATGCAGGTGGTGTTGGAGTTGGTAGCATGCCTCGACAGAGAGGGTGATTCTGTACGGGGTGCTAGGCCACACATGGATGTACGCCAAAAACATGGGGAGCCTAGCTCAGACTCTGAGTCGATTGAGAGTCGCCACTCCGCTACAAATATGGCTCTGTCTTTAGCTTTCTCACTGAGCCACGTAGAAGTCTAGTCACCTTGGAGTCCATCGCGACCCAGCTGGATCACATACATCTCAACATTGATACCCTGAGGGAACAGAGGTATGATGACATGAATGAATTGGTTGCCTATATCAATGACCTCGAGCATGTGCATAATGAGACCTTTGACTCTGTGGAAGGACTTTGGTGCCAACAACAACGCATAAATGACCATCTTCACACCTTGGAGAATCGAGTGGAACACATTGATTACCATATGCATGAATGTGATGCTCGCTTTGCTGCACTTCGAGCGTTTCCTCCCAATATCCATGCTTAATGTGTAATTCTGAGATTTGTAATTTTTCTCTTTTTGTGTCGAAAATAACCAAAAACACCGACTGTCTTGGCTCCTCTTTAGGCTTCTTACTTTTCAAAGCAAGATTTGTGCCAGCTCTTAAACCAATCTATATTACTATATTTTTTTGGTGGTAATGTATTTTGTTGACACTTATGCTATGATAGTTACACCAGAAGCATTATCTTTGCTGGAGTGGGGTGGGGTGACACTGTTCACCCCACCCAATCACAACCTTTTCTCATCACCCTTCTGTACAGTGAAAAATTGAGAAGTGTAACCATCTAGCATTATATCATATATCTTTTGTTGGTGGTAATGTATTTTGTTGACACTTATGCTATAATAATTATGCCGAAAGCATTATATTTGCTGGAGTCGGATGGGGTGACACTGTTCACCCCACCCAATCACAACCTTTTCTCATCGCCCTTCTTTGCAGTGAAAAATTGATAAGTGTAACCATCCTGCATTATATGAGATATCTTGGCGCCCTTATGTGAACTGCAAAATTGAAAAGTGTAAAATTCGAATAGCTCGGATGGTAGCTCATCCATTCCATCTTAAAATACGTGCCACGAGCTTTCATCTTGTTCGGTGGTTTTGGGAAGCTACCCATCAATGATCAGGGTTTTGGGAAGCTAAGGGCTTCCCCTGGAGGTGAATAGAAGGTGATTTTGTATTTATGAGCTTGAGAGAAATTAGGTTTCTTCAGTCCACATGCTTGCAGAGATACTAGATATTCTATCATTTCTAGACTCTGGTTGTAAAACAAGAGGGCCTACCGTATACAAGACAGAAAGTCTGCTCAAGAGTGCATCGATTATCTTCAGTTTAAAAAGAGGACCGCCAAGGCAGCTCTTCGTGCCAAAGAGAAGAAGTTGAACTGGTAAATTCAATGGGTGGGATTGATGAGTCGGAAATTCCATGGAAAATGAGGAATTGGCAGTTCTGCGCCATGATTTGTCATTCATTTTTATTTTATTTTAATAGATAGGAGAGTCATGGTTGGGAGGACTACTAGTAGTTTGGCGCTACTTCTTTATTTCTGCAAAATCCGCGCCATTTTTCTAAGCTTTTAAAGTCATAAAGCACTGGATCTGTGAATAGCTCAGAGTGAGCTTTCGATTCGATTCATTTTCTTTTAATACCCTGCAACTTATTTTCTTAAGAGTCTTGGATCTGTGGATGGACTAGACTGAGTTTTTTATTTCATTGCTTTCAACTGTCAAGATGCCATGCCTTATCTATCTTTACTGAATTTCAAGAAATATATGATCCCAATAGACACCACGCTACTGGATATTTAGTACTGGGTTTCACTAAGGTATGCTTTGTCTAGTCACTGTTTTTTCTGTACTTACGAAGCGAGAATGTGTGAGATCTTGCACATACAGGTAGGTTTTGGGAAGTCATATGCGATGAGCATGGGATCGATACCACTGGAAGGTATAGTAGAGATGGGGATCTTCCCCTGGAGAGGATTAATGTGTACTACAATGAGGCCAGCGAGGAACGCTATGTGCCAAGGGCTATGCTCGTGGATCTGGAGCCCGACACCATGGATAGCGTTAGGTCTGGTCCCATTGGCCAGATATCTACGCCTGATAACTTCGTCTTTGGCTATTCCAGTGCTGGTAATAATTGGGCTAAGAGACATTACACTGAGGGTGCTGAGCTCATTGACTCTATTTTAGATGTTGTCAGGAAGGAGGCCGAGAATCGTGATTGCTTGCAAGGTATGTGGATCTTCTCCTTCTCCTTTTCTTTGGATTGATTATCTCAATTCTTTGGTACTGATATTATAGATTTTACACTCGGCATGTATTAATGTTATTACTGCAAATTAGCTGTGAAAAAATGTTAGTTCAAAAGATGATTTATGCCCTTTTTAGGGCTTATAGGTTGAAATTTTAACATATTGTCTCTAGGGTTTTAATTGTAAAGTATATAGCACCTATCCAGAGCCAGGGATGGCACTGTTTGGCTTGAATGGACATAAAATTTTGTCTTAAATGGAAAATCCACAAGTTATTTAAAGATTGGAATTTTACTGAAAACTGCCTTTTCTAATGGAACTGTATTTCTATAGGAGCTGTATCGTTCGAAAAATTAAGTGAAGCTATAACAACTACCTTTCCTATTGAAATAGCATTGTGTAAAAAATTAAGCTATAACAATGCTCCTTTGTGGCCTAGGTCTTCTATTTGGAGCTGTATCATGTAAAAAAATGAAACAAAATGGAACGAAGAGAATATTTTACCTCAAAAATCATCCAAATCCTAAATTGTCTACCGAGTCAAATTGCTCAGACATTACAGTGGAACATTTCGAAAAACTTGGAAGGAACAATCAAAGTCAGGACAAAAAATATTCACTTCTAAAATTTCCAAGTTACTCAAATTGAAACCAAGCCCATTATCTTAGTTTTATCGACTATATTTTAGTAGCAGTTATATGTTGCATTTTTCATGCGTTGCTTTTATCAAGCCAAGACCTTGTGTGCTGTCTTTTATCAAACTAAGAGTTACATTGCACACCATGTCAGGGACTCCAATATGTACAATTTTAATCTTATTCTGTAGCTCTTACAGTAGTGCCTGATCTGCATTTAACAAATATTCTTTAAGATATTTTGCCCAAACTTGCTCTACATTGATGGGCAGTGAAAAGTGATGTTCTGCTAACTTTCTGGGAGGCAGGAGCGGGGAAATGCATTGGGGGAATTTTAGGAAACATCATAGAGGATGTCGTTAAGGTTTTAGACATGGAGGAATCCCACCTAAATTACTAAAAACTAAAACATATGAAAACTGAAATACAAATAGTTGAAATTTTATACATATCAATATTCCAACAACACACATCATTACACATAACATAATAAATAATAAGTGATACATGCAGTGATATAACATAAGTTTTAAGATAACTGATCTAGGAACATGTCAAATGACAAATAAGAATCATTTCTTAAGGCAATGCCCCATTAGTCTGTGCATCCAGTGGTTGCACGAAGTTATAAGGACAAACAACAAAATGAAGGAAATGGGTAGGTTGAGAGCTGCATTCTTAAGAGAAAAATATGAAGAGGAAATTTTCATTGGCATCACTTGGTTAACCACCCATCCTCCGAACTTCCAAAACCCTTGTGATGGCAACATATTCATATTACAGAGCACAATGAACTGAGCGCAAGATTTTAGATTTTGGACAGAATTCTCAGCAAGAGTGTGGGTGTATTGATCCATCAAACTTGGGATGTTCACCGCCATATTTTTGTGCTGAGTGGCAGAGTATCAAGGATGATGCCGAGAAAGCAAGAAATATGGAAAGAGTAGAGGGAGATGAGGTGGGGACAACAAAATGTACTAAATTGCTAAAATCCCTTGGATTGAGTTGTTACTTATTACTTATGGGGTATGTACATGGCTGCCATGATTGGATAGTTCATTTGCATTTCATGCTCAAGAAGCTGCTCAAAAGACTGCGGCAGCTCTTAGCAACCTGTTGGTTCTAGATTTAGTTGAATCATGCAATATCCATGTTTACACCAAATTTATTCCAAAGTGTTTACTCCCTTTGGTTAAAGATGATGCAAATGCATTGACCTTAATTACGTTCCATAGTCTAAAATTCAACAATCCATGTAATCAATAACATGTCCATTTCATACGTTTTCCTCTTCAATGTGAGATTTTACACCCCATAAATTCACATTCATTATGGACCCTTACATGTAGCACAAGATAATTCACAGCTCCTCCTTTCGGCATTCCCTTGCACCCCAGTGCAATTGCTAGTATAATTACGCGAGAGGCGTTTTCTTTATTGGCTTGGGGTGAGAAAACACTGTTCACCCTAGCTAATGAGAATCCTTTCTCATCTCCCTTCCAGCTAATAAAATTTAGACATGTGGCACCTCCTCCAAACAATGAAAATCTTCCATTTGGCCTGTTACTAGCTATTAGTTTGAAAAATAAATTTTAAGATCTTAAATGTTTGAAAATAGGGACATGAGAGAGGTCGAGAGGGTTTGGAGACTAGGGTTTGTAGGTTTGTGTTGAGGGATTTGAACAGGGAAACAATGGAGGCGGTGGTGGAGGCCGAGGCTTTAGTAGTCAAGTTCAAAACCCACATCTGCGAAGTTTGCAGTGACAAGTTCAAAACCCACATCAAATTCCAAAAGCACTGAGGTGAAAAGTTCAAAACCCACATCAAATTCCAGAAACACTTCAGGGAGAGAGAGTAGCTCAAGCGGTTGAGGCATCTTGATTCCTTGAAAGGGAAGAAGAAGGATGCCTTTAGGGCTAAAATAGTACCCAAATAGTAGAAATATAGGGAAGCAGCCAGACAGGTTTCTGTGCCCAAGGTGGGCTATGGGCTTGCAGGGGAGATTAAGAGAGAAGGGTTTTGGGTAATCACGGTGTTCGATAAACCTTCAGTTTTGTCCTCTAAGGGTTTGAATAGAGAGGTTATCAGATAGATCAACTTGTATAAGACTGTCTTTGTTCATTGCAAGTTGTTTGGGTCCAGGGCCTTCAAACATATTACTAGTAAGGTAGAGGTATGCCAAACTCTGTAGCTTGCATAAACTTGCTGGCAGTTTTCCATGCAGTTGATTGTGATGGAGATACAGATTTGAGAGGCGATGAAAATTAGTTATGGAAGCGGGTATTTCCCGTGATGATTTATTTTCTGCTAACCATAATCTGGAGAGCGTAGTGAGATTTCCAACATTTGATGGAATTTATTCATTCAAGATGTTTTGGTTCAAGTAAATTTCTTCTAACAGAGGAAGCCCAAAAATGGAGGGAGGAATGGTTCAATGGTTTTGGTGAGAAAGTTGGAATAGAGGGACAAGTATGAGAGCTTTGTGAGTCGACCCACTTAACACTGCTGAGATGATAGAGAACAGAATAGCTCGCATGACACTGTTTTAAGGGAAAACCCCTGATCAACTTTGACAGTTTGCCCTTCCTATGAACGTCTTCCTTTTCCCATCATTTCTTATTCTTGAGTATTTATTTGTTATCTCAGGAAAAGTTTTAGAGAGTGGAATTGATTCAGGGTTTCCCAGTGTTGCCAAGCGAACGTCCGTTAGGGGTTTGACTTCAGGTATGTCAACGCTACCAGTATTAAGGTATTTTTTTTTTTTTTAGGAAGTATCGAAATTTCTATATACCCAGGCTCAAAGTTGGATAGATGTAGAGACTCTTTTAAATAAGAGGACGATCTAATGAGTACCCAAAGTCTCTCGTACCCATAAGAAAAACCATAATAGACCATAAAATAAAAACTAAAAGGAGCACAACCATGAGAAAAATAGTCTTGATTTTTTTTGTTTGGTTGGTTTCTTTCTGAAACTAACCAGTATGAAGTAAGTCTGGATCTTTTTTAGGCCTAAATACTTTATGGTATTTCTAATTTTGCTATAAAATCTTTCAAAGTGTGGGTTTTCATTGCTTATGGTTGGATGATTTTCTTACCAGGTTCGTGCAGCACAGACATGTATGCCCCCCCTATCAAGATGGTGGGAAAAAGGATTGACATCAAATATGATAGAAGTTCATTTAGCCCAGGAATTGATTGATTCTCTTCTAATTGTTGGAGAAAAGCTTCTTGTTTTAGATTTCTACGCTCCTGGTTGTGGTGCCTGTAGATTTTTCCATCCTAAGGTATGTCGGAGGAATGAATCATTAACCAGTTTGTAATATTTTTCTATCAAAACGTTAATTTTTGAAGTAACTATTTTAGATGTTCCTGGTGAAACATTCCTTTTGATGTATTCCATTCAAACAACTTTCGAATGGGTTTCTCCTCTCTTTCCTGGAGATAATGTTCACTGAAATATATTGTTTGAGCTGACAAAATCTACGTCTCCTTAGCAGGCCCCATGTTCTCACCATGGCTGTGCTCCTTTCAGTTTTTATTTTATGGTCTATTATGGTTTTGCTTAGGGGGTATGAGAGACTTGGGGTACTCGTTAGATCGTCCTCTTATTCTATTAAAAGAGTCTCTGCATCTATCCTACTGTGAGCTGACTTCGCGCTCCAAACCTTCTCAAAGAGTGTGTCTGCCTCACAAATTGTGAACCCTGTAGATATGAGTTATTGAAATTTTCCGGAAATCTCTAAACAGGTCCCTGATCCTTTGGTTCCAATTGGAAAGGGCCAGATTGCATCTTTGATGAGAAATTGGATTATTCTTGTAAGAAGATTGATTCTCCTTTTAACAGTGTCATAACCACTAGGCATACTGATCGTATAGATATCTTCCTGTTAGAAATGTTTACCATGAGTTTTATGATGAACTTATATGGTATCTCTCACTCAATGTTGCAATATAACTAAATTTACTTGGCCCAGAAAAAAATGCTGGATCTATTTCATCATAACAACTATAATTCTGCTTTGTTCAGTTACATGATTCTTACCTAACATGTGCTTTGCTAAGCTTCAGGTCATGCTCTCTTTTGCAGTCACATAAATACTTGTATTTAATAAACTTTTTGCAACATGAATTTTGAGTTCGTACTCAATGGTGCTAACCATTATCATTGCAAATAAATATTACAGTAGTTCTTTCAGTCTTGTCTTTATGCTCATATGTATAAGATGACATGGGTATATTACCTTGCTTGTTCTCTGATGGAATTTGTATGCAGGGTGCAGAGATTCCCTGCACAAATATGTTTGGCACATTTTCATTAGCAGTGGGAGCCACGGTATGTGAAATTTCTTTGCTTGAGCTGTTGGTATTAGATTTGGAACTAAATAGTCAGACAATAATGACTCCAAATGTGCTTTTATAGGTTGAAATGGAATATTTGGCTTGTTGGGCTCACCAAGCTCTCTGGCATGCTTCGTTGTGGCATATGCATGAGGTATAACTAAAATTTACAGAAAGGTGGACCAAGAATTAATTTAAAAAAAAAACAATCCAACTGTAACAAAGCAAATATGTTTTGCACTATGCAATCCCATTTTGTTCCATTGATTATAGGACTATTGAGATGTTAGTTTTAGATTGTAATTGACAATCCATTTTCTTTGGGCAGTCTCATCACAGGCCAAGGGAGGGACCTTTTGAGTTGAATGACGTGTTTTCCATTATCAACGTTGGTCCGGCCATTGCATTACTGGCTTATGGATTCTTTAACAAAGGCTTTGTGCCAAGCCTTTGTTTTGGTGCTGTAAGTACTGGCCTCTGTTTTGACTGTTGCTACCATTGAAATTCACAAAAGTACTAAATTGACAGTATTCTTTAAAGAATGATGTGATCACTGTAAATTTAAACCAAGTTTGATTTAACAGCTATGTCAAGGTGATTTTCAATAGAAGTATGTTAGTCACTCTATTATCAACCTACTGTGCATTTTGTAAAATTCCTCAGGGGCTTGGTATCACCGTTTTTTGGATGGCATATATGTTTGTCCACGATGGTCTTGTTCATCGCCGCTTTCCTGTTGGGCCTATTGATGATGTTCCATATCTTCTTAAGGTAGTAGCTGCACATCAGGTTTGTTCCTAATTTCCTTATCATAGCTCTATAGATTGCTTCATTTATTTGTGAGCTAGACATATATTTCTTTCCAGTAAGTAGAGAATCTCATACAGATTTGTTTAAATGCCACTGCACCAGGAATCAAGCTGAGAATAGACAACGAAACTTTCAGGGTGATTTCAGTTTGGATTTGGCTCGTTAATGGTTGTTGTAACCATATACATTGTGAAAATAGCACGATCGGATACTTTGATTAGCTGCATCCTTCAAATCAATAAGCTGGATGGATAGAAATAAGGAAGAAAACTAGGAAAAGTTTGGCAGTAGACAAGATCCGTGTTCCTAGGAAATACTTGTGACAATCCATTTTCAAAAGTTAACGAGCATACAAATCTGTATATGGTATTTCATATGCAAATTTTTTAATTTATCTATTAAGAAAGGTTTAAAAATTGAATATGACCAAGGCTCTAAGTTCAGTTGAGTCAAAAGAATATCAGAAAACTGAAACGGATTTAGATTTACTTTTCTTTATAAAAAAACTTTGAAACTGTTGAAAATTTGTTTTAAACAAATTTTAATGCCCTTCTTAAGGTTTCCGGTGTGGAGCATCATAAAGTTTCAATTGAAATCTCAATGTCTGTGTTTTTGTTTAATTTTATAAACATCACCACTAAGTACAAATTTGTTTTGTTTTCTTTAGTACCATATGCAAAAATTTACAACAAAGATAATAGAGATGATGAAAGAAAGAAAAACTTTTTGCATGGCAAGGTGGACCCATTATCTTATAATATTTTGTTATATTGTTCTGAGTATAACGGTGCATGACAATTTGACTTCATTCATACTAATTTAGTATTTATTTGATTATTACATTGTTCTGTGTATAATGATGTATGCCACTTTGATTTGATTCATACTAATAAGCTATGGCACCCTGATTTGATTCATAGTCCTATGCAGATAGAGAATGAATATCAACAAGTCGAGGAATATTATGGTGAGAAGGAAAAGTTACATTCCAATTGGGTAGAAAATATGGCACTATCATTAAATACAAGTACTCCCTAGGTGATGTGTAAACAAACCGATGCTCCAGACCCAATTGTGAGAAGATTTTTTAATATCTTTTGCCATTAATAGAAGTTTAGCTTTCCACATAAACTCTCTTTAGAAATTTGTAATATTTTAGGGCTTTTACTGATATATGAATAATTTTTTTGTAGATCAATACCTGCAATGGTTTCTACTATGACTATTTTAAACATATTTCTCCTGGAAAGCCAAAGATGTGGACTGAAAACTGGACTGGATGGTGATGATTTTTGTATAATGTCAATTTTCCTTTTACACACATATCAGATACTCCTTGAGTTTAATTTTCAATATAACACCAGGATCAAATTATACTAAGAACAATAAAATATATAGAAACAATAGCTTCAATGATGACTCTTTCGTACAAACATTTCTCTAAATTCTAGAAGAAGAGAGTATGCCTAGTGTCTCCGTTTTAGAACATATTGTGGATCAAGGTACTCATTGAGAACACTCAGCAAGAACTATGGTAATCTGGAGGACTATCGAATGGCAGATGGCAAAGTCAGCAGTAATGTCTGTATGACCGCTGTAAAGAGAAGAATGGGACTAATTATGGGGTAGGCTTTTAATTTTTCTAGGTTCCTTGGATTATCACTTAGCTTACCTAACACCATCTGATCAGGTGGTTTGAGCTAAATTCATCATCCTTGTGTGAGAAATATAAATGAGGGTAGTTGCAAGTATGGCCAAAACCAATTTAAAAGTTACCCTATTTTTAATACTTATACGGTACCTTCACTATGTAGATTCAGTTCTAGTAGTGAATACAAGGTGAAGGACGAAGTGGGTAGTGTAGGCATTGGGTTTTGGGTCTTCGAGTGGCTCGAGGAGGTCAGTGGATGGGATTCTTCAAGAGTATTAGAATGAGTGGAGGAAGCCTTTGGAATGTTTGGATTTTACATACTGAGTTTCATATCCCCTTTCGACTTTCCCTTTCACCTCCTGGTGCAATTGCTAGTAAATATTTTTAACTGAAAATACAAAATTAAAAAATATCATACAACCAATAAAATATTATATATAAAACACTTCCTTTTTTTTCACTAACATAAATGTAAAGTTATGGAAGGGAAGAAAAAATAAAAAAGGTAAGGGGGAAAATTTGGTCTCACCACGTCATTTTGACATGTGACCTTTCCCAATAATAAAAGTAGGTTATCGATTACGAACGTCAAATTAGGATCCCGTAAGTATCATGGTAAACATCGGTCCCTCTAACCGTCATTGGAAACCATAAACCACATCCAAAAACCACTTATTGTGAGGCTTATGGATCAACTTTGATAACATCCCTATAAATTCAAAAGGCCAACAATAAAACCTTAAATCTGTGTGGTATCTGCGAACTAGGCTTTGAGGGTTTCAGTAGAAGGTTTATGTGCGTTCATTTTCGTTGTCTATTACATAATTATTTGCTTTCAGGTAATGGCAATGACGGAAAATTCATCAAAGGTCACAAAATAATGGAAGAAATTGAAGATCCAGGAGTTGCATGATGAACTTTCTAAGAGGGATTCGAACCCTGACGCTCCCGGTCCTTAGCTGACTGAATGCCTAGGAAATTCTTCAGATCTACCGAAAAATGACGTAGGTGAGGGCCCTGAGACCGACGTAAAATAGGCCGTTCCTCCATTAGAATATGCACCAGAAAAATATGAGGCAGTTAACGTGGAGGAAAGCCCTTCTAGAGATGAAACATCCCAACTCAAGACTGTCACCAAGAAGTGCGAAGATTCGATAATGGCAGAGTCGGTGGACACTGTCACTATCGTCATGGCAGTCATGGCATCTGTGGAGAAGTCGTCAAATGAGGGGGAAGATAACGGAGTCGCTAGAGTTGCAGGGATGTTACAGTTTTCAGCCTTGGAAAACAAGCACCGGCATGCCGAGAGGTTTGGATTGGAGTTACAGTTGTCAGAGGAAGAGAAGCGCAATTCGCGAGCAACAAGGTCAGAGTAAAGATTTTGTAGGCAACAGCTGGTTAATTTTATGTTAGGGTTTTTGTAGTGAACGAAGGGTATGCACTTACGTTTTCTTCATTATTCATCTTCTGTGTTTGTTCCCTTTAGAATTTCAAGGGCTTGCATGTTGAATTTACAGTTGAAATTTTACTTTTCAGAATCTGGGTAGTACGATGGGTGTGTAGATTCTTATAAAAGTGAATTCTCAAAATAAAGGTTTCAAGGAATACATTTTTCTTCCTTTTCAAATCAATGAGATTTAATCCTGAAATTTTCAAGGCTTTATATGTGGCCTTTTGTGGTTTCAACCAGATCCATTTTAGACAAAGAAGAAAGTCACACTAGCTATAGCCATGGCTCTGATGTACTTTGAGCCTTCTAATTTGCATGGGTGTTTGTTGTGTATTGCTTGTTCTTTTTCAATTACATAACCAACCTGCAAATTAAATTTTCTGACCTTATTTATGAACAGACCATTAGCTTTGTTATCAATTGTGAAAAAAGGCATTCTAACTATAACGCCTTGAATTACAATTTTCCCGGTTCTACGACCTGTTTGAAAATGGTGCAGTCGAAAAATTGCTCAACGACCTACAATGATCTGCATGATCATTTGAAAGAAGAAATATTGTCGTTGCTGCCAGTGGAATGTGTGTGAAGATTTAGTAGCATCTCAAAGAAGTGGAATAATCTCCTGTCATCACACAATTTCATCAAAAAAATGTGGAGAAAGAAGCCTCCTAACGTGAATGTTTCTGTGCCAGAATACTTGAATTTCATTGAGCCCGAATAATCGTTTATGTGCTGCATAGGCATTGGGGATCAAGCGTGTTTTGTAACTAATGATTTTCTAGTGATAGAGGTGGTTGTTTACAATATTGGTGAAAATACATGGAAAAGTCTTCCCAGATTTCATTTAGATGAGGAAACAAATACATGGATCAGTCTTTCCAGCTTTCATGGAACTGGTCACAAGGTATGGAAAGGCAGTGGTATGGCCTTTGAACCAAGTCCTAACACGAAGGTTCTGTGAAGCCTAGCATGCATTCTTTTTAAACATGATTTCTCTCTTATTTAGGTCTAGATTGATCTCTCCAAAGTTGCCTTGCCTTACAATGTTCTTTGATATCAATAGTGATACTAGCTTGTTTTATTTTGGTAATTAAAGGATGTTCCTTTTATTGATTCAAAATTTTTAATACAAAACCAGAGTGCCCACAACCAAATCCCCTGTTGTGGTTTGGAAGTGGCCTTTAGAGCTTTAATGCATTATATTCTAGACATCTTTCCAATGGCATGATATGACTTTCTCCACTATATATTTCTGCCCTGTAACAAAATTTGACCTCCTTATAGTTGGACTGATTTGCTTTCTAGAGATCAAATTGATAGCCTTTAAGATTTTATTATCTTGGATGGTGCCATCTTGCAACCCGTGATAAACATTTTGATAACATACAAAAACCTTCTTAAACAACTAAAAAACCTTCCCTGGATTGTTTCCTTGTGCCTTTTTACTTCATTCTTATCTCTCAATCACTGCTGTATTTGCAATGTATGTACTCTGTTTTGTCTCTCTTTCTTCATTCTCCTTGCCTTTTCCATCCCTGCTTGACTTCTTTGCAGCCATTTTCCCAAAATTGGTTGGATGGCTTTTTTGTCTTTCTCATCACAGTGGGATACCGGGGATTCCTCAAGCTGTACAACCTTGATTCCACTTCTTTTTTCTAGTCCCTTGATTAGAGCTCCATTCTCCAATATTTCATTTGCAGGATTGATGCTCCATTCAGTGTGCTTGTATTGTGCATCATCATACCTTTTCAGCCAAGTATACCACTGGCTAGCTAGAATATCTTGAATGTGAATGCGAGTCCAATGTAGACAATAAAAAGACCTCCCAAGTCTCTGTTTAGGATTCCGGGGAGTGGATCTGTGAGGAATACATTGTGGATTCTCCTATTCTTTATTTGGGTTCCCACTCTGACCCTAGTCTTGAATATTCTTTAACATAGATTTCAGCAAGATGCCTATTCTGTCTACCACCTGCTTCGTAGGTTGCTCCTCATATATTCCTCTTTTGGAGGAGATATTTGCAACCCCTTTGAGAATCAAAGTGTCTAGCTCTACACATTTTCCTTTCTTGCACTAAAGAAATTTCCCCTTTTGTTCATGACAAGGCTCAAGCAATCAAAGAAAAGCACAAAGCCTTAGGCTTGTCAGGTAAAGGAAAGATGAAGCATGGAGTGGTCTGAACTTAAAAAAAATAAACAATGACCAGTCAATTAGAAGGATCATACAATATAGAAAAACTGTGAAGCAACACCAGGTGGAAAGACACCTCAAAAGTGGACTTAAAACTATGAAGCTGCACTGGATAAATAATAGGACCTACCCTTAAAATATGAATCTTCAAAAGAACTGGGCACAATGTTAAACTATCAAGGAATGCAAGACCCAACCCTTTTGGAAGAAATCCATTGTACACTTGATTTAGAATCCCAAGTCAAATAGAAAGGAAGAGGCCCTAGGCTATTATTTTGGTGTGATTTGTATCTACAAAAATCTATTTTGACTGTTCATCTTCTCTTCCTTTAGAAATAATTAACCTACAAAGATAATTTTCTCATATTTCGATTTCCCAATTCTCTTACAGTATTCCATTATTTTGTTGAGTTCCATCAAGATACCAATTCTGGTTTATGCTTTCTTAACCATGATTGATCTTGGTTTTTTTTACAGAAACAGATATTTCGCATCACCTCTTTAAAAAGGCTTTCGGCTACCCTGGTGGAAAATTTTTATAGAAATTCCAATGGATAGAAGGTGCGGAGTACCCGGTTCAAACCTACATAAATCAAATCTGTTTCAGAACTATCATTGTTGTCCCTAATTTTCTGTGTTTTAGTATTAGACAAACAAATTGTCCTCCTAAAAATCAACCCAAAAAAAAAAATATTTGCTAACTATTTTGAAAAAAAATCTTCACATTTTGCTTCCTTGTGCTGTTTGGCCCTTGAACTTCTTCTCCTGCCTGCAATCCTTGCCCATCCTTGACATTCTTCTCCTCCCTGCAATCCTTGCCCATCAATGTTAAATTATCCCTTGGAGGAACTCCACTGCACACTTGATTTAGAATCCCAAGCCAAATAAAAAAGCAGAGGCCATAGGCTATTAGCTTGGTGCGTTTTGTAAAATCTACAATAATCTGCTTTGATTATTCATCTTCTCACCCTTCAGAAATAAATTTATAATTATCCTACAAATCTTACTTTTTATCATCTTACAATTTTCCAATGCTCCGACACTATTCCATGATTTTGTTGAGTCTTATCAAGCTCCCACCTCTTGTTTATGCTTTTCTTAACCATGATTGATCTGGATATTACACTGCGAGTTTGATTTTTTTACAGAAACATATATTTTGCATTACATCTTAAAAAAGGTGTTGGCCTAACCTGGAGGTAAAATTTTATAGAAATTCCAATGGATATAAGGTAAATCAAGATAAATCAAATCTGTTTAGAACTGTCATTGTTGCCTCTAATTTTCTGTGTTTTCGTATTAGATAGGCAAAATTTCCTTAAGAATAAACAAAAAAGCATATATTTTACTTATGTTGAATTATAATTAAATAGTTATATTTTATTTATGTTGAATTATAATTAATTATAGTCAATGAACAATTAAAACTATAATAATTAATGGATTAGTGATAAGGGAATATTGGTTAGTTGATTAATGGTTTAAGGAATTGTGAGTTAAGGATGAACCATTAGAAAATGTGTTGGTTATTACATTAATGGTGAAGGGTTCAATAGATTAGTGGTTTGCTTATTGATTTAATGGGTAATAAATTATGTATTAAAGGGTTTATGGTAATGGATTGAGGTTATTGGATTAGTGGTTTATGCTTAACTTAAATTTATGGTATTAGTGAGCTAGAGACTAAGGGTTTAATGGCTTGGTGGTCAACTAGGATGAATGAATTAGGGAATTAGGGAGTTAGTAAGTTAAGCATTAGGTGTTAGTGAGTTAGAATGTAGTTAACTATATTGAAAACAATTCTTTCCAACCCATTGGAATTCCTAAGCTTCTAAACACTAAAATATATTAAATATTGTCTTGAAAACAAGTCTTTTCAGCTTATTAAACTAATTCACTATACTTATAAATGTGGGATTGTCACATGAACTTGGGCTTCTAACATTGTAGATGGTTGCTCATTTATTGGTGTCACATGTAGATGATTGTAATGGTCGTAGAGGTTCGTTGTAAAGGCTTATGACTGTAAAAATTCAGTGCTCTAAGAGATTAATTGATCTTGTGTTCGCAACACTACAATGCTCAGCAGTTGGAATCAAATTTATAGATTAAGGCATGAATGCACAACAAATAAAAGGCATACCATCCACTGAAATATTTTAAATTTAGCAGAAAGTATGATGTATTCACAGTGGACAAATATTAGAGAGTAAAATATATGATAGAGAATTGCAGTGCTTTGGAAATAAAATGCATGAGTCAACCTTACATAATCTGGAATTCTCCAACACTTCCAGACTGTGACTACAATTTACCTATGCAAGTTTCCTGATTATCATGCTGTCTTCTCTGTTACATTCTCCTATGTCTGTCTTTTTTGTGACAATTTTTTTTGTATCATTATATCTTTTTATATTATTTAATTAAATGTATTCAAGACTTCTCTATAGATAAAGGCTAAAAGGAATTTTTTCTTCCTCAAGGGCTATTCATAAAGTACAAGTTAGTTAACCTTCCTAAACTACTATTCTATTGTCCTGAAATAGACAGTAAGACCAAACCTTGCTTTGTAGGAGATGCAGGTCTACAGGATATGTGAAGATTAACAAAAAATCTAACATTCAATATATTTATCTTGCATGTTTTAGTTGATGTATTTCCTATATTTTCTATCCCTTATAACCATGATGAGTTGTTTGCCACTTGTTAGAAAGGGGTAATTCAGGGATAACTACTGCACAAGGCCTTAGGCTAACTTGGAATGTGTGTTACTGGTTTGTGAGAAAATTTATGAAGTTTCTCAATTTAAAATTTTTATGTTGTCAACCCAATGTAACTTAGTGTTACTACTACCTGATTCAAGAAAAAAACGAAGTTGGATAAATAAGCTTATAGTGCATTGTATGAAGCTTTAAGACCCAAATTATTCGTTGAATCCTGAATTTTATATTACCACGTTTTGATTAAAAATCTAGAAATATATGGTAGCGTTTTTTTCCATGAGCTTTACTGTGTTATAAAAAGCCTTTTGATTATTTCTGTTTTGAATCTTTATGTTTCTGCAGTACAAGAAATGCTATAAAAGCACCTGATTGGCATGATAGCATGGTTGAAATTGGAAAATGGTCTTGTTGAACCTCATTCAGAGGTTATGTTTACATGGAATTTACTGGTCTAGTTCAAGTAGCTTCTCTTGATTTAGAGCTACGGTAGCCCTTTTTTGAATAGTTATGTTGGTGCAGTATAGCTAAATAATAAAATGCTATAAAATCACCTGATTGGCATGATAGGAATGTTGAAATTTGAAAATGGTCTTGTTAAACCTCCATCATAGGTTATATGGTTATATGGAGTTTACTTGACCCACACCTGTGATAAGTTATAACCATTGGAGGCTTTGTAATGATATCTTGAATTGAGTTTCATTTTTGTTTTGCATATATTCCCTATTTCTTTTCAAGTTGGGTTTTTTTGATGTTATAACTTAATTTTCAACTTGTATGGTTGTCTGGGGCTCGACATAAGTTTTTGGCTGGTTACATGTTTACACAGCAGCTGTGTGAAGGCAAAAAATTGTTCTGCTTCATATTTGTTGTAACATGTTTTATGGTGCATCTACAGGTTGCAGTAGTGAGTGCACAAAAATTCTGGAAGCACATCAATTATTTACACATAGCAAAAATTTAAACAACATAGAAGCCATATTTCCACTATAAAACCATAAGCTTTATTTTCATGCAATCTTCATGCACAGACTTGAGGGCCAAGAGCCAGTAAGACATGTTTCCTTCCGAATTTATGCCTAAATATACTTTAGGAACTATTTAAAGTGGAGAAAATTTTGGAACATTAAGAAGCCATTAAACAGTTAAATAAGTCACCTTCTCCAGCAAATGTGAATCAATGATTCAGACCTTGACTCCATGTTGACCTATTTCAGTTCCCAAATAAAAAAATGTTACATATCCTAGCAACCCAAATTAACTTAGGCATTGGTTATGAAGGCACCATGTGGTGATTATGAATGTGTTGGAGTTGATATTCCTTTCATAGGCCCTAACATGAATCCTGGACTGTTTATCTCTCTCTTAGGTAATGGTTATCAAAGTCTAGTGACTATCAAGAATACAAAGTAAGGGAGTTGATATTCCCTTGAGAGGTCCCGACATGAATCTTGGACCATTTATCTTCCTCCAAGGTAGTGGTTGTCAGAGTCAATCTTGCTTCTGCAAGTGCCACACACTACCTCCCAACTATGAGGACACATGTGGCTTTTCAACCCAACATCAAAGGTTACAAATAACAATTGTTGAGAATGTAACCCATTCAAAATGTGATGCAATCCTCGGTAGTGTTGAAGAAAACCAGAATTCTATACAGTGTATGATCTTTATAACTAAATCTTGATCACAATGTAAAAATTCTTAGCTCAGTTAAGATCAGTGGAGAATCTATCAAAATCATTACTGGAAACAAAATTTGTTTTTGGCCATGAGGATTTCCCATGAACCAGTGAGGCTCCTGTATCGTTTTGGATACTATGAAAGCCCTGTTTACATTGATTCTGCAGTTAGAGGGCAACACCTCATGTGTGAAAGATCATGACAGATCATTCTCAAGACTCATACTGATACAACAACTAGCAGAAATGGGTGATCATCGAAGGCATGGAGTGCAGTGGATAATCTCTGTATAGTATATATGATTAGCTTCTTGTTCTCGCACTAATTACTGCTGTAGACCTGGAATGGCACCCTTTGGAATGGTGGAAAAATCTTGTTGTATGATTTAGGTTGTAGGGATTCCGACATTTTCAATGCTTGTGTTTCTTTAACTTAAATGTTCAACATCTCTGTTAAATATATGCTGTATTTTATTTTAAACAATGTTTGGCCATAATGGTGTTTTTTATGTTTGGTGGACTGTGTCAGTTTTGGTGCTACTAGATTTTTCTCTAATCTTTAAAGTGATTAATAGCTATGAAAGTAATTTCTGTATTGAATGATTAGTGCACATGGTCCCCAATCTTATCAATCAATATGTTTCATCTCTTAATTGGCATAAATTACCTTCGGGTATGTTTTATTGACAGATTTGGTGAGTCAACAAATGGTACTCCAAAACCTACCTCTCCTAGACTAGGAGAAGCAAAAATATCAGAAGAAGAAAGAGGAAAGCGAGGGCTGAGAGGTTTTTTCTTCCAAAATTCAGGAATTTGTTTTCTATCTTCAGATTCCTGAGATTATGATGATGCTATTTTCCTCATCTTGTGTTTCTAATTTACTGTCAGCTTAATTTGCTTATTATTTTTTTCCAAAATTATGATATGCATTTTTTTTACTCCAAAATAATTGGACTCTGACAATGCCCAAATTATTAAACAGGTTTGGACTTGCTTTGCACTCATCTGCTGATGATGAAGCAAAGAAGAAAGCACGTTTGGCTAGATTTGGAGTAGATGTGAAATCTACTTCCTTGGAAGATGACAAGAAAAAAGCAAGGGCTGCAAGGTAAACTCTATTTCAATGATTGTCTTTGAAAGTATTATTTGTTTTCTTTGTATATTATGATCAAGATCATATCTGTTTTTTGCCTTTGTGCTTTTCATAAATAAAGTTTTAATTGGAAATTTATTATATATGGAAGCATACATGAGGGCAATTCCTTGTGTAATATTGAAAAATGATTGTAAATTGTCTGTTTATCTCAGGTTTTCCTCGGAATTAGATGGAAGCACTTTAGAGGTAAAAAAAAAGCTAAAACCAGACCTGGTAGGGACTGTGGCATCAACATGAATGGTGAGTGTAAGTTCCTTGATCCATAAATCCTAATTTAGTTCGATTTTTGTTGCATGATACATAGAAACACAACTGATTACTTTATTTATGATTCAGGTTTGGGATTCTAAGGCAAAGATGCTCTTCCTGTTGCAGCACAACACAGTCAGGCAATGTTAGATACTGGATATGATAAAAAATAGGCTAGTGGGGCTACAAATTGCATTAAATTTTGGTTGAGGATGAATGCCATTTTGGTAAAATCATTAATTAGTTTTTCTTTTATGTTTTGGTTAACTTTCTTGTTTCTAGTGTCTTTCTTTGCTACATTTTGGCGTCCTTCTCGTTTAGCTTTACTTTTTTCTGCCCCCTTTTAATTTAATATGTGCAGTGCTTACATTTACATGGAATATTATTTGTGTTTGAAACTTTTTTGTTATTGTTGTGGTCCCTTAGGTTTTAACCATCTATTTTACATTTTAAAATTTTTTCTAATCTGCAAGGTCAAATTGTCTTTAGTTTTGCTTTGAATTGCTCATCTATCCACCTTCTGTTTGACTTTCTTGAAATGCCCTAACCAGATTGGGAATGTCAATTGACAAGCAAAAGTAATATGATAAAGAGGATTTGAACCAGTGTGTGAACTTCGAAATTGATGTTTTGCTAGTCACTTAATTTCTGTGGTGCTTCACATTCTCTTACTGGTGCTTCTAATTTTTGCTGTTGAAATACGCTGAAATTTTATTTTCGGTTATTTCACTTTTCATCATTTATACTTAGTTTTTCCTTGCCTTATTTTTCTTTTCCTCTATTTCTGTTAGGTTCCCCGACTTTTCTTTATCTCGCTTTTGTGACATTTTTTCTTTTCTTTCAATTGCCTCTTTTATTTAAAGAGTAACTAGTGCCTTCATGTCTTTTTGGTCATTTTAACCCCAAAGCATTTCATTGTGGTTGCTGCATTTTCTTGGCTGATGGTAGGATTTTGGGATCAATTTAATGTTTTACTAGCCTTGCTAATAGTATTTAAGGAATGAAGCTCATTTGACCCACATAGACATGCAGTTTTGTGTTTTACTTAAAATGGAAGGGATGCAAATTCCTCATCATACGATCTAGTTGGACAACTTATTTGTTCAAGGGGGCTAGGCAAATGACAACTATATTTGGTCTTCGTTTTTCTTGGCAAACGACAAAATGCAATTTCCTTTTTTGACTTAGGTGAACGATTCATTTTCTCAAGATGGCCATGTGCTGTATAGATTTACAATTGTAAATGGGCGACTTAATTGTATATGATATTTCGATAAAGCTTATGTTCATATTTATCTGGGTTAGACTGTGATGCAGTATATTTTGCCTTTTTTTCTAAAAATTTAAAATGTGGATTAGCTGTCAACTTTGACCTGAATATAGTTGTCCAAATCTATTTAGTGTATACAACATACCGTGTTGACTATATTTCCAAGGCCGTATTTTAATATTTTGTGAATATTGCAGGTTTGGCGTGTTTCATAGGTCATTTTCAAATGTGACAGTTTTGAATGGTCATTATAAGTGTGTTCCACTGCACATTTCATTTTAAGCTCGCATAGATTCCTAAAACATAGAATTTGACGTTTTTGGGTGAAAAAAGTAGGATTTAAATGACTAGGGGTGCAATTGTGAATGTGTCACTTTCAATTTTTTCCCAACCCGAAACTTCAGGTTCAGAATTTGGCAAACCTAAAAAAAAAATTGAAATTTGCCGAGGTTCTGCGAATGTCAAAGTTGAACCTCAAACTTGAGCCCAAACCTGATCCAAATCTAATCACAAGTTGAACCTGAAGCCGAAACGAATCAATCCCGAACCCAAACGAAAACACAAATTTCAAAGAAAAAGATTTTCTGCAAGATTTATGTTGAAATATGACCTTGGTAATTTTAGTGTCTTTTCATATGTTTGAGAGAATATGTAAAATGCTTTAAATTCTGAAACAGCCAATCAACAATTCTACCATATCTGTAATTATAATAGTTGGTTAACGAGAACCTTATCATTTTCTTTTTTGGATTCATGTTTTTCGTCTTTTCAAGGATTAAATTAGTAAGGCATTAATAATTTAATTATGGTTTTCATTGTTGGCTCATGTTATTTGGGACATGCAGGTCACATTGTACCATCGTACTCACAATAAATCTCGAACGATGAAGTGGCTGAGCAAGCCTTTTAAAGGTTCAAGTCACAAAGTGTCAGATGGACACTATGTAGGGGTGCATTTGGAGATGATAATGTATTTTGGCATGTGCCCTCTAATGCCATGATAATCCATAATTCATCAGAGTGTATTGTCTTTTAAACTTCAATATTCTATCTGTTAACTTTAAAAAAGTTGATTAATTTGAAACTGTATTTTAGTGGAAAAATTCACTGCTTTTTGGTGGAATAGTTCATAAATTATTCTGATCTTTTTTTGCAAGTGTACTAGTCACGATGATAAATGTGTGGTTTACTTCAGAGGGTTTTTAGTTATTTCTAGATACGCTTTTCATCATTTGCTTTGAATACTTCTCTAGTGCTTTACCTTCATATTTTATCCCCTGCACAATTGCTCCTGAGGTCCATGTTGTTATGTTTATTGGTTGTTTCTGTGGAAACTTTTTCTTGAGGTTCTGCAAGGTAAATCCAAATGCAAAAAATACTATTTTACATATTGAGATTTGTTCAAGACATTGTTGTGTGATACTTGAATTTCATAAATCTAGTTTTCTATTTCGTTATCTATATCAATATATAAGAATAGGTTCATGGATTGTTCATATTTCTCAAATTGTGGATTTGTTCATTTCCTATTGCATGTTGTTTTATATTGTTATGTTGTGATTCAAATTTCTAGTTGTGCTTTCCAGTTATTCTCACACATAGTACATGCTTTGATAGATTATATCAAAAGTCTTACCAATACAATAACATTGATTGTTGTATGTGGACATTTTTGTTCAGGATGGTCCATTACATAATCAATATGAGGAGCTAGATCATGCAATTGCACTTTCTCTTTCTGAAGAACTAACCAAACTAGATGGTATATGATGGAAATTTCATTTTTTTACAGTTACTTTTAGTTTAATTATATCATTTAGCTCGATGCTTTTCATATATTCAACTAAACTTTTGTTGCTTAACAAGACTTTGTCATTTCCATGTTTTAGTGAACCTGTTTATGGTTTGATACTCTCATACATCCTTTATCAAGTTACATGCACCCTCATTAGAAAAAACAAGAGAATTTTGCTTGCCATGACTATCTTTCTTTGTCATTGTTGACTTAAGAAAGTCTTTTAGCTAAGAAACTAGTTTCAAGGTTATGGCATAACTTGTCATATAAATTGAACATAAGCTATATCCAAAATGTTAACTTGTAAACTGTTTAGCTGGTTTTAGGCTTTCCATTTAAAATCTACTTCAGTTTGAACTTTGAACAAGTTGTTCCATAGACTTGAATATTAAGAGATTTTGGTGTAAGGATTAAAAATTAGCCCGTAAGGCCTCTTAGTTATTCATTTATTTTATCTGAATATAACATTTACCATTAAATTAGAACCACTCGGCACAAATACATCATAGATCAAGATCATACTTTGTAGATTGTCGTAGAATAAAAATAGGAGCAAGGACACTGAATTCTTTCAGTTTGCCTGGTTCTTATTCCTTTGGTGTATCTTTGCACCTTTAGGGGCAATTTTTAGTTTAAAGTCTAATTCTTTAAAGGGTGCTAGCTCAATGGAAGAGCACCTGCTTTACAAGCAGGAGGTTGGTGGTTCGATTCCATCGTGCCCTGATATTCATATATAGGGAATGACGAAGATCAGTTTTTGGTGACGGATGCTCTTTTGACCATCACCAATGAACTTATGGTGACATTTTTTGACCCTCACCAAAATATGAAATGGTGACGGTCAACGAACGCCACCATATATACGCATCAATAGTGACGACCATTAAAGGTCTGTCACCATAAATCATTGTTGTTGATATGAAATGGTGAGGGTCACTGTTTGTCATTATAGTCATTATTCGTGACGGACCTTGATGTCACCAATGAGTTTATGGTGACGGTCAATGAACGTCGCCATATATATGCACCAATAGTGATGGCCATGAAAGGTCCATCACAAAAAATCGTCGTTGTTCATATGAAATGGTGACGGTCACTATCCGTCATTATAATCAATATTCGTGACGGACCTTGAATGTCACCACAACACATACATTCGGCGACGCCACTTTTGGTGACGTTCAGTTTTTTGGTGACGGAGGCTATTGTCCATCACCATTGTTCATATGAAATGGTGACGGTCACTATCCATCACTATAAATCATTATTTGTGACGGACCTTGAATGTCACCACAACATTATACTTTTGGCGACACCACCTTTGGTGCGTTCATTTTATGGTGACAGAGGCTATTGTCCATCACCATGGCTCATATGAAATGGTGACGGTCACTATTCGTCACTATAAATCATTATTGGTGACGGACCTTGAATGTCACCGCAACACCTATACTTTCGGTGACGCCACCTTTGGTGACGTTCAATTTTTGGTGACGAAGGCTCTTTTGACCCTCACCAATGAGCTTATGGTGACCATTTTCGCCCCTCACCAATGTGATTTTTTCTTGTAGTGTTTATGTGGAAATGCATTTATTTGATGTTGTGGATACTTTAGATGCTTAAAAAAATTGAAAAATTTTG